>OY735203.1:70732662-71290162 GCA_963457665.1 Thysanoteuthis rhombus | reverse complement strand
CAATCGGAACAGGTCTGGTTGGTCACTCAATAGAAACCGTCACCTGATCAACATCTTTTGATAGCAATTCATGTTGGGGGTGATCTATTAAAAAATTGATAAAAAGGATAGTCAAGAAATAAGTTACATCCCTTGCATTTTGTTGGGCAATGATCACTAAAAAAGTCTAAATTGGAAAAAAAAACATGCATGAAAGCTGCCAGACACAAACTAAAGGATAAGTTTAGCATAAACTTACATTTCAAATTCAACCCTCCACTATAAACCTATCTAAGGGAGGATGTTCAAAAAATAGTGCAAAAGATTTTCTCCAGATATGATAAGGAGTGAATTTTTATATTTTCAGCCCTCTAGCTCCATTGGTATGGCCTGTATATGTGATACAAACATACATACATATGTAGCCACCCAGAAAGACCAACTTAAAAACCAAAGAAACCTATATTGACAATTCTAATGACCGTCTCGATTGATGGTTTCTAATATGATATTTCTGTGCTTTTTTAGCCAAAGAATACTAAATAAAAAAGTTTATGATAATCTAGAAACCATTTTCTATGGATTTTTCTTTCATTTGTGAGTAACTAGTTTATAATTTTTTTAAATGTTGATGTTAATTTTGAGAACAGTCCACCAATTCTTTGTAGGTAAATTCTGAGTTAGGATAGGTCCACTGATTATGGGTACAGGGGTGTGCAGTTTATCCCTACTTCTCAAATTTTTTACGTCCAATGTCTACAACTCAGATCCTTAACAAATCTCTTGCTCCCAAAACCCAGCCTTACTATATTCCTAGTTCCCAAGACTTATTTCTCTCACTGGATAGGTTACATCAATAGCTTTGATTAGCTTAGAGAGGTACCAAAACACAACTAGCAATACATACTAATAGAGGTACTAACTACTCGATTGACTCCAATTTTTGTCACCTAAAAATAATGTAAATAGAATCAAATAAACAAAAACTACAGAATATAGCTTAAAAACCTTTTCAGCTTTTGATAGGTTGGTACGGGGAACTCCAGTAAACAGCTCATTTGCGTTAAAATAACTGTAGAAATTGATAAATTGAATAAAACACTTTGGGAATTCTAAGTGTTGTTAGGCATTTCAATAGTTTTATCAGTCCATGTTTTAAAATTACAATTTGAAACATATCAATATGGTTTATGCCTTCGAAAAATACATGAAATATTATACAGTAATGTGAAATTGCAAGGAGAGAAAATACTTCACGTTTTTGGGTTTTGGAATAGAGTCAAATATATATAATTATTTTTATTTATTTCATTTGATCTTCCATCTGTTCTGTCAGGTGTCATGGGGTTGAAGTTGGAGATGGTGGTTGATGGCTTCGTGGGTCATTCATTTGATGGACAGGCTATAAGACTTGAGCAGTTCTGACACATCCTAACCAGGTCATCCTCTCAGACGGACACCTGAACTCTGGTTGGTCAGTTGCCATTCTTTTCAGATGTTCAAACCATTGGATGGAATTGAAAGAATTTGTGGAATGGTATTGCTCCTATTTTTTCTTTATGTATACACATATCTCTCCAAAATGCTTTTTGAGTGGTTGATCAGTCTATCCGTTGGTTAGTCGGTCAGACCCAGTTATGTTAAACAATATAAATAGTTAGGAAGGAAGAGGTGTGATGTCATTAAAAAGTATGATGTCATTAAAAGACAAACCATCATTTAAAGATGCGACACCAATTCCAACCAATTTTTTTTACCACCTCTTAATGATATCATAAGAGAATATCCAAGATCTGCATAAAAGCCAAAAATGGCCATTTACAAATTTTTATTGAAAACAAAATTTACAGAATGTTTCCATATCACAATATTTTACAATTATGAGAATCATTTGACTCAAAGAAAGACAACTTGCTCTTCTTTCTTCTCCTCCACCTCTTCCATCTGCTACCACTACCCTTGATGGTGGATGCATCGTTGAACTTATGGTTCTTGTTTCCTCATTATTTGAGTCCCTTCTCATCTTATTAGGTGCTCATCTGAAGCACCTTGTCTTGCAGGTGGTGATTTTTTTCCTCTAGGTGTTGGCCAGAGTCTACATCTGACACTGACATTTCAGCGTTGCCAGAAAGATGGTGTTGATCAGTCGCCCCTCAGTTTCCAGGGGGATTTTGGGGTGTTTCAGGAGATGGAAGTTGACGCAGACAGCTTTTTGTACTTTATTCTCATAATCAATTAATCTTGATTAAGATCAAAACCTTGAAAGATAATAAAAGAGAACCAATCAATAATGATAGATGATATTTTTATCTATTGAATTGGATATAAAAAGTTGTTGGGGGAAAGGTTTTCATGGAAATTGGAATTGAATATATTTACTTACATGGGAGTTCATGTGTTTTAAAAAGAGAAATTTCAAGTCACAATGATTAAATTGATAATGCAAAAATGAAAGAAGTTGACTGCTCCATCTACCTGGGACAATGAATCTCTATGAAACCCACAAAAGAAGAAAAAGTCAAACAAAGCATCACTTAAAGATGGTAAGCTTTTTGTAGATCACACTCAAGCTTCAGGAAAATTCCATCAGTCCTAGAAAGAAGAGTATACAACCAATGCATCCTCCCAATAGTCAACAATGGAGCTGAAACATGGAACTGAACCAAAAGACTGACCTTCAAACTGAAAAACCATGTAATGTGTTCATGAGAGAATCATCACGCTCAACATCATATGGAGAGATCAAAAGACAATCAGAGATATCATAGAATCCATTAGGAAACTGGCGTGATGAAGTAGGAGAGAGTAGAAAGTGCTGGCTCCACAACTCCTATGATAGAGATGTCTGGTGAATCTTGAGAAGGTCGATATCCAATAGCGGAAGCTAAAAGACTGGTGTTGAATTGGGAGTTGATATTTCAAAAGTTACTTCTCATCTAATGAATCATAGATGCTTCGTAATAAGATATTCCCATTTTCCAGTATCATTGCTATAGATTGTTTTATTCAATTCTAAGTCATAAAAAAAACCTGGTACCTTTTAAGAAGCAAGATTTTTTGACAATAACTTGCACATAATATTGCAACAGTCATACCTTGATATGTCTAGAAAAAACGTTCTGTTGTTTTTATTTATTTTTCAGTGGGGGGTTCAGTTTTCAATGTAAGTTTACACTAAATTGGTCCCTTAGTTTGTGTCTGACAGCATTCATGCTTGTTTTTTTTAAATATGAACTTTTTTAGAGATCATTGCCTAATAAAATGCAACTCATTCATTGATCACCCCTTTTTCCAATTTTCTTAATTCATCACCACTAACGCGTGCTGCCAAAAGACATGTCAGATTAGGATTTTTTTTTTCAGAATAGGAATTTATAAATTTTCCATCACAAGGATTACCTGGTAATTCGGGACGAATGCTTTGATGAAAAAGTATCTCTATTCTTTAGGAAGAATACGTTAGATAAGAAAAAAAACCTTGATTTCACAATAGTAATAGATATGGGATTTTGGATCTAGATATTGGGTAAGGTTTCATTCAGACTTGGGGATCACAAAATAAGGCCAATTTCTAGGTAATCTGAGACCATACAAGCTATACTGAAATTGTGAAATAGGTATGAACCATACCCTTGAGTAACTGAACCGTTTCCATCACTATTTTACAACAATCCATTGACTAATACTGCAAATTTATATAATTGGAGCAACCTGTTTTTATATTTATACAGTCATGTAAATCTTTCATCATGTAATGCTGAAAAAGAAAATCTTTTTCATCAGTTTTTTTATGTAATCCGAAAGCATTCACGCAATTCATTTTAATCCGATCAGTGTTATTTCAATGTGTCATCTCAAAACTATTTTATTATTTGATATAAAGTTCTCGGTAATGTAATTTAGTTATATTATTATTTGTATTTGCAATCTTATATTTTATTATGGAGTTTGTCAGCTGTTTTAACAAAGCCCTTTTTCAGGAATATGAAAAAATAGGATAGGTCTCTTGATATGGTACACCCCATCATGAATATTGTTGATGATAAGGAAAGAAGACAATAATTGTGAGTAAATCAAAATTTATTCCAGTAACATATATTGCCTTTCGGCTTTACAAAAGTAGTAATTTCAAATAAAATAATACACAAAATATTTGTTTATTTTAAATGACAATGTCTCACAACGTGTAACTGACAAACAATAAGTATTTTAAAATTCAAATACTGTTTCAGTTAAATTACCACTTGGTAAAGCCAAAAGGTGAAACATGTTGGTAGAATAAATTTTGATTAATATACATTTATCATTTTCTCTCTTTACTCTCAACTAAATTCATACAGTCCATAGTTTTGAGTATCATCATTAACATTCAAAAAGTTTCCTGGATAATTGAACTCCTTCCTGTTATTTGTGCTGAGAACACATTTCGGCTGGTCATTCTACAGCTCTCTTTAGGTGAAATATCTAAATGCGATGATGGAAAACAGAATTTTCCAATGGTAGCTGTGTCGCAACAAAGGATTCAAAAAGAGGGAACATTCAAGTTTATCCCAATCCTACGTTGTAACGTAGCTACCATTGAAATATTCTATTTACCATTCTCACATCCGGATATTACTAGTGGAGAAGGCCATAGAATGAATTGGCCATAATGATCTGGAAGATCAATCACCAAAAAACATAAATTCGTACTGTTGGATATGGTATGTCCACAAACTGATAATACATATATGTATGTATATATTATTGTGCCATCCACAGACAGCTGTTTCATTGTATAACAACTCTTCAGTGTGGCTATAGACTATCCATTATCCCATCCAGTACCACGAGGTAGGATTGAAACCTTCGCCCCTGACCTAGAGGCAGGTATCCTACCTCTGCACCATAGAACTGGATGGTCAGTATGGTTAAATATAAGCAATATATTTATTTAGCATATATTCCCCCATCCACCAGAGTGCTCTATTCCTATGGAAGAGCATTGCATAAGCTTACAATGAACGAGTTACCTCACTTGAAGAGTACACACATAATACATATGTTACAGATCAGGTTAGCAATATAGCATGATATAAAGCAATGTCTGATATGTGATGGATTTATTTCATAGAATTCTCGATACATTCAACTTTATACTTTGAAAGTCAAGTTGTTTTAGAGTAGAGATGGAAAAATATAATAGGATGTGGATTCACTACACAAATAAGTTTATCTTTCTGCCCTCTCTGGGCCTCATCAGGCAAAGATTCACCTGATGAGACCCTGATGAGGCCCTGAGAGAGCAGAAACATAAACTTGTTTGTGTAGCTAATCCAAATTATATATATATATATATATATATATATATATATATATATATATATATATATAACAAGTAAAATTTAAAAGTATGATTATCCAATGTATGTGCCTTACAAACTCTTCAGCAACTGGCTTTTTTTTTGTTATTGTAATCATGAAGCTCGAAAAATAGTCCATTGTTTGTATTATCCAATTAGATTTAATTGTTTTCAAGAACTCTTGCTGCTAAAAACTATCAATTTGCTTTCAGGAATAACCTTCAGACTTATCTCCCTTTTCCTTACTTCATTGAGATTACATGCAATCGTATCTCTTCTTTAGTTGATTCTATTTTTTTTGCTTTTTCCATCCATCTAATACATAGGTTGCAAATTCCTATGAATTAGTGACCTGGTTGTGTACTCAAATGCTCTAAAATAAAAATGTTCTTACAAATATAGGTTATTTTTTATAAAACCACACATGGCTAAATTCCTAACTCAGAAGTATCAATTTACTCTCCTTCCATTTTTTTTGGGGGGTTTCATGTTTTGTTTTTTTTGTTAATATTAAAATTTTGAGAGGAAAAAAAAATAAATATGTATACATTCATATTTGAATGGATTGTTGTTGCCTGGTGTATTTATGAATAGGGGAAAGGAGTAAAACATCTTTTTTATCTTTTTTATCGAATAAAGAGTTATTGTTTTATGAAAAGCTGCAATGTCAGTTCTTTTCGTATATTCTGCGATTGGGGAGACATATTGGTAACTGTTGACCAAAACTATCAACAAAGGCTTCTTCAGTTTTCAAGTTGGTCTGGCTGTGTATGTATCTATCATATGTACAGGTCAAACCAATGGAGCTAGAAGGATGAAAATTCAAACAATTATTGCTAATTATATCTAGAGAAATTCCCCCCCCCCAGTAGGTTTTAGTGCGGAGTTTCATCTTGTAATGTCAGTGTATGCTATGATCCCTTAGATTGTGTCCAACAACATTCACGCTTGTTTTTAAGAAAATTCTGATTTTTCCAATGATCACTGACCAACAAAAGGTGAGAAAAGTAACATATCCATTGATGAGTTTTTTTTCAATTCTTTAATCGATCTCCCCTAACACGACATGCTGCCAAAAAACGTTGGTCATACGACGGTTTCTATTGAGTGATTAACCAGACCTGTTGTTTGTTTTTTTTCTTGTTCAGTCTTACACTGCTATGAACATCACTTTGCTGACCAATAAGTTATTTAGTTAAGTCAAGACTTGTGTCAGAGGTATAGCTGGGGGGGGGGGTAAGAGAGAGCAATCCCCTCTCCCCCGGACACAAGTTTGAAGAAGGGGGGGCTGTCTTTGCCCCACAAGGGCTGAGAACCCCAACTATGTCACTGACTTGTATAGTAATTATTGGTGGTAAGACAATTCCTCTTTAGCAACAATGGCTTCGCTTTAATACGAGATGTCACAACTTTTGTATCATATGTACAATAAGTGAAAAATTATATGAATATATAATGTTTAATTGTACAATGGTATAGTTGTCATGTCTGAGTTCTGTCATAACTTCAAACTTCTAATGAATTGATCCATGTGAAATAGATTAACACAGCTTAAAAAACAATTATAGTTATGTGATAAAATGTGATAAGCTGTTGTGACATAACAATGAATTCATACATCACAGAATCACCTAATGAAAGTAAAAGAAAAGAAAAAAAGAGTGAGTAAGTGGCCGCAAGAAATGTTCAATGTTGAAAAATGAAAATGATTAAAAAAATGATTAAAAAAATGATTAAAAAAATGTATATATTTTTTGGAGATGTATTCATTTATCAAAATGAAAAAAAAGTGCCTTTCTGATAGATAAATTTTTGTCAATATCCGAGACATGTCAATTTTACTCAGTCAATAAGACAGCCTCTTGGAAACATTTTGTTTTGGAGTTTGACAATTACAAATTTTTGTTTGTACACTGTCATGTTGAAGGAGGCAATTAGTGCAGTAAAAAAGAATATCATGTTCTGAGGATGAAGTAAAAGTGTTGAATTCAAAAAATAAAACAAAAGATGCAGAAAGTGATTAAAAACAAAAACATAGAATAATAAAAATTGGTTTGCGGTAAACAGAACAATATTCTGCAATACTAATCTCTGTTTTCCACTTACATATAAAATGCAAGTGTATAGAAAGCTATTCTACAATCTTACTGCAATGCAAATCTCTATTATCCATATATATAAAATACTATGCGTATAGAAGACCATTCTCCAAGCTCACTGCAATGCAAATCTATATTATCCACATACATAAAATGCAATGTATATCAAGGGTATTCTCCAATGTCACTGCAATGCAAATTTCTATTGTCCGCATTTATAAAATGTGATGTGTATAGAAGACTATTCTCCAAGCTCACTGTAATGCAAATCTCTATCATCCTCATATATAAAATGCAACGAGTATAGAAGGCTATTCCTCAAGCTCACTGCAATGCAAATCTCTATTATCCATATATATAAAATGCAATATATATAGAAAGCTATTCTTCAAGCTCACTGCAATGCAAATCTATATTATCCACATATATAAAATGCACCAAACATAGCCAGTTCTAGATTTGCAAAAAAATATAAGGCCACCATTTTTAGGATGTCTTCCTGTATCATATTTTAAAGAAAACTAGTTGTTATATATATGGACATATACAAATATAACCCTACTGAGCATAAATGAATCATCAGAGCCACTGCATGCACCAGAAATGATAATCTAAAAATTATCTAAAACCATCTAAAAAAACAGATCTTTCATGTATAATTATCAAAAAAAAACAAGCCCAAAATTTGAGTGTTGTTGGTCCAAACTGACCATCAAGACCGAATAGAGCATAGAAAATGAAAAAATAAATTTTTGGATGATGCCAAGTGGTATTTTCATGTAAATTTCCAAGGTTGTAATCCTGAAAATATGATCAAGAGTTCACGAAGACACACAGACAGACACACAGACACATGAATGAGCAAACAACAGAAGAATTTGTAGTCCCATTAAGGAATTGGTCAGACAGACAATTTGTGAGGCAATCGTGATTCAATATATAATGATGCATAATACCAGCTATGCGTGAAATCTGGAAACTTATCAACCCTTTCAAAAACCAACACAGAACAACACAGAGGGCAATGGAAAGTGCAATGTTAGGAATTACTCTTAGTGATAATAAAAGTTCAACAAGGATCCGAGAAATGATCAGAGTGAAGAATATTGTATAAAACAACAAAAAAAATAATCAAACAACAAAAATGGAGATGGACAGGGCACATAGTGAGAAAAACATACAACAGATGGAGCAAAATGCCAACTGATTGATGCTGTAAGACAGTAAAGGCAGTAGGAAAAGACCAGTCACAAGATGGTGAGATGAAATAGAAAAGTTTGCCAGTAAGACATTGCAGAGATCAACGCAATCAGGTTTGTCATGGAAGGAGATGGGAAAGGCCTTTGTCCAGCAGTGGACTCATAATGGCTGATAATGTTGATATATATATATATGTGTATGTATATATATATGTATATATGTATATATATATATATATATATATATATATATATATATATATATATGTGTGTGTGTGTGTGTGTGTGTGTGTGTGTGTGTGTGTGTGTAGATAGATAGATAGATAGATAGATAGAGAGAGAGAGAGAGATAGATTGATAGATATGCTAACAAATATGTATTTGTCTCTTCCTAATTAATGCAATATCCTGGAGGCAAGTAATTATTGAGTGGATTGCCCTGTACTCGCTGACCAGCTCCTTTACCCTGCTTACTACACCATGACGTACCCCAAAGCTTAGGACACATTAAGATGACTGCCTAAAAGGATATCTCAGAGAATAAGATTCAGGTCTTTCCCAAGGACATTGGTCTCAAAGTTTCAGCACAAACAAAGTGACAGGATTCAAAATTGACTCATTGGCCCAATTTCTCACTTCAAGAGAAACTGTGCCATTCCATGCCCCCACACCCTCCCCCCATCCCATCATCAGTACAAAATCGTGGAATCCATTCTAGTCAATTATGAGATTTAGCTCTTAAGCTCTGTGAGGGCAGCTCGTACACCAAAGTCAGTTTGGAATTTGGTCTCTGAATGGTAGACATGTTCCTGCCAGATGCTCCGGGAATTTAGTCGAAAAATTATGGTCACTCAGTAGAAACCATCATATGATCAATGTCGTCTCGCAGCATAACATGTTGAGGGTGATCAATTGAAAAAAAATTAGAAAAAGGATTGATTAATGAATCAGTTTTTTTTCTTGTCTTCAGTTAGGCAGTGATCACTAAAAAAAATCCAAATTTTCAAAAATCAAGCATTGATGCTGCTGGACACAAAGTAAGGGATCAATTCAGCATAAATTTATATTGCCAAATTGACCTGCCCATTCCCACACACTCATTAAAAATCTATTCGGATTGGCGGCGGGGGGGACAAACATTTTTTTCTAGACATAATGAGGAGTAAATGTTTAAAATTTTTGCCCTCTAGCTCCATTGGTATAGCCTGTGCATACATAGCCAGCCAGACAGACAGACAGATAGACAGCCAAACCAATTTGAATACTGAAGAAACCTACGTTGAAACATTTGTTGACAGTTTCAGTTAGCGGTTTCTAAAAATAAATTTTTAAAACAAAATAAAAATGTTAAGAATTAATGGAAGGCCATTACGGAAATATTGTTGGTAAAAAATTGAAATTAAAAGCGGATGGAATTAATGAAAGACCATAATATTGAGATTTGATGAAAATAGTAATTTAGAAATAAGAAATTTCAGAAAATTTGGTCATGTATGATATTTAAAATAGACAGAATTTTCAGGACAAAATTTTTTGACGACCTTCCACCTGATGTATATGATAGCAGTTCACTTGATCCATGATATCACAGATAGGATTTATCAAACGAAAAAATCCACAATGTCACCGCCTCTAATGATTATAGATCTACACAGCAAATACTAAAAGCATTTATAGAAATTCATTGGGAATTATTTTACTATAGAATTGCATTATAAATTGTTTTGATGTATTAATATTTTGCCAGTTTTTTCACGATAGAAATGCAAAGTCAAATTATTGTAATATTACCCCCAACGTGTAGCCTTCTAACTCTCCTGATTTGAATCCCCAGGACTACTACAGCTGAGGCATTGTTGAGAGAGAGACCAACTGGTGGCCCAACAATATCAAGGACTCATGATGGCCAATGCAAATGAGAACCACCTGATCCAGGTATGCAGTCACTTCTGAGGCTGCATCAAAGCCATCTTATTGAAAAACCTGTTTCTTTATTTTTAGTTAAACATGTGTATCAATCTTTATGAAAATATATTGATTTTTTTCTATTGAATATATTTGTTTCCCTTTATACTATGATTCAAATACCTACAATTATGTTGAAGGCAAAGACACAACAATCAAAATCGAAGACACAGAACTGGAGAAAGTAGACCACAAAAGAAGAAGAAATCAAGCAAAGAATTACACTAGGTTGGCAAGCTTTCAGCAGGTCAAACTCAACCTTCAAGAACAAGAAAATCCTGCTCGTGCAAAAAAGAAGAGTATACAATCAATGAATCCTCAGAAAAGTCAACAATGGAGCTAAAACATGGAATCTAACCAAAAGACCGATCCTTAAACTGAGAACCATGCAATGTGCACAAGAGAGAATCATGCTCAACTTTACATGGAGAGATCACATGTCAGAATAGTATATTAGTGGAAAGACAGGAGTCTGAGATATCATGGAATACATCATAAAACTTAAATGGCAATGGGCTGGTCATATTGCAAAAATGTCAGACAACCATTGGACATCATGATTCACAATGTGGATCCTTTGGGATCCCATGTTAAACCAGAGCTGAAAAAATATAAGATGGTGTGGCAAAGTAGATAGGTTCAGAAAGTACTGGCACCATGACACCCACGTCTGGCAAATCTTGGGGAAGGTCCATGTCTTACGATGGATACTTTGATGATGATTTTGATGATATAATGATTAGTTCTCAATTACTTTCAGTGCTTTGTGTATAGGAACTTACCAGAAACCGTCAGCCGAAACAGTCAACACATGTTTCTCCAATTTTCATGTTTGGCTGGCTAGCTGGCTCTGAATGTATGTATCACTCAATGCCTTCCCAGCTGGTCATAGCCCCAGGTATTCCAAGACTGTCACCCATCTAGAAACTGACCAGGCTCAACATTTCTCAATTTTGGTGACCGTGAGAGAACCTGTGTATTCAACACAATTTGGCAATAACTGCTACAATCCTTATATAACTTCAACGTTGACAGAATTTGGACCTAAGATTAAAAAATACAAAAATCAAAAAACATTGAATTCAGATTGAATATTGAAATTTTATGTTCAAAAATTAGAAATCTTTGATTCAAATTCTGATAATTTTGAATCTGTGTAAGGATGTTAAGATGGATGTTTTGAAATGTTTCAGATACTTTTTGTACATTGTATATGAAACTGAAATTATCCCTATAAGATTTTGGCTTATCAGTCCTTTTGTTTAAATCTCTTTGCAGTTGTTTATTGCTCTATCCCTTCATTCAGAGAGATGAAGAAACAGAAGAAAAAAAATCCAAGGTCTATATTATCCTAATCATACATATTTGTCAGTGGATGTTTATTACCTATTTTGCTGATTCTCAATCTTTTCTTCCCTACTGACTCTTTATTAGTCTCCAAAAATATGGGCTGGCTATGTTGCAAGAATAGCGGACTATCGATGGACATCACGACTCACAACATTGATCCCCAGAGAACACACACAAAACTGAGGCCGACAAAATACAAGATGGAGAGATGAATTAGAAAAATTTAGAAAATACTGGCTCCGCGACGCTCACAATAGAGAATAGTGGTGGATCCTGGGGAAGTGTAGGTCCAACGACAGACATTAAGAGACTGATGATGAAAGAGTTTTTAGGTTGATCGGATGATTATAGTGAAAATAAACCATCAAAAGTTTTTTGAAACAACATTTATTTTGAAAAATATACCTATTCTTTAGGAAGGGGAATGAAAGAAAAATCAATGAATGATAATGTTTCATTTTTTTTTCTTTCCTTACAGATCTCTTTGAAGTCTGGTTCGATGGTAAAGAGCTGCCTCCTTTAATCTTTCTCAGCATCCAGTCTTTTATGATGATTAGTTTTTATTGTTGTGAATGCTGAAAATCCTGTTCTACATAAATAAGTGTAGAAGGGAGAGAAGTACTTTTATAGTCTTTTTTTCTTTCAACCTTCTCGTGTTGGTTTCAGATTTGATCCTTATCAAAAGATATAAATATTCTATTCTGGAGAAGAGGTCCTCAAACTATTCCACCATCCAGCATACCTCTTCATGGTCTCAAGAAATATGTGAGGACCCCTAAAGAGATTTTAGGTCAAAATAAACAATCACAATTCTTCCAAAACTGCATTCATTTTGGAAAATAAATCCATTCTAAAAGGGAAGGAAAATGAATGAAAAGTCAAGGGAATGACATTGTTTTTTCTTCTTTTTTTTTACAAATCTCTCTAAAGTTTGGTTTGATGGCAGACAACAACCCCTCAAATTTTTCGTAGCCAGTTCTCACAAAAATCTTATTTTGTGCAAATTTTTCCTCCATGATAGAGGTATGTATGCACTTTTGAATTCAACAGAGAGTCAATATTTTCTTAATAAAAAACTCAGTAAACTACCCACACGATTTGAAATCTTTTGTGCACACATCAATTTTCTTTGTGTACTGATTGCAAAACAGCTTAGAGGAAATAATGCTCATGGATTCCCGGTTATACATTTGTGGATCACCCCCCAGTGGTCTTCAGACCCCAGTTTGGGAACCGCCGGCCGATTTTAATTAAATTGCGCCTCTTTCCAAATTGAATGAGTATTGCCTTTTTTTTTCAGGCTAAACATTGCAGTTAACGTGCTGCTTGCTCATCCTTTCGAAAAAGCCATCTTTCTCATTTTGACTGTTTACAAATGTCAGTGCTATAACAGGGTGAGTAAATTAAAATGAATGATTGAAAAGATATTTGTGTGACCCCATCTGACATTGGCTGCAAACAATCTGCTCGAATTGTGTTCATTGCACAAGATACCATTATACCATTCGCTATAGTTCATTATTTATTGATTACTTTTTTTTTTCCATTCCAATTACATATTTCTAACAAGCCTTTCCTTTGCCTCTTGTATTCTTCAAAAGGTTAAACAAAACAATTACCAAAAGGAAAGTCACAGTTATGGTAGGAACTGTCAAATAAAACCGTCACTAAAACTGTTTATGAAGGTTTCTTCAGTTTTGGTTGGTTGGTTGGCTGGCTGGCTATGAATCGTGGGTACAGACTTCACCAATGAAGCTAGAGGGTTGAAAACCTAGGCATTTGCCCCTTATTACGCTTAGAAAGAATGTTTTCATTTTCTTCAAATTACACCCGCAAATAGTTTTTTTAGCCGAAGGTTCAAATAACAATGTAAGTTTATCCTAAATTGGTTTCTTAGCTTGTGTTCAGCAGTTTTCACCCTTATTTTTTTTTTTTTACTTTTTTAGCAAATATTCATTTATCACCTCCTTTTTTCAATTTTCCTAATTGATCACCTCCAACAGAACCTCCAACTGTAAAAAGACAATGGTCAGATGACGGTTTCTATTGGATGACTAATCAGACCAATAGTTTATCATTTATTGAATCTTTTTTTTATTCGAATAATGTTTCCAACATACCTTCTTCTTTTTTTTTTTTTAAAAACATTTCAGTTGCCTTCTTATTCTTCCAAAGGTTAAACAAAACAATTACTAAAAGGCAAGTCAGTTCTATTTTTTCCCCAAATTGCTCTCATAGTTTATCTTTCATCACAATCTGAACAATTAGAGACATTCACATGCAGTATGGGGTGGCTGGTGCACTGTTTCAAAAATTGATATTTTCAGTTATGTCAAAGTGGGTTTAATGACAGTTTCTGGTTACCATTCATATATATATATATATATATATATAGAGAGAGAGAGATTATTGTGTCATCCACAGACAGCTGTTTCATATTACAACTCTTCAATGTGGCTATAGACTATCCATTATTCCCATCCAGTACCACGAGATAGGATCGAAACCTTAGCTTCAGACCCAGAGGCTAGTATCCTTCCTCTGCTCCACAGAACTAGACGGTCAGTGAGGTTGGATTTAAGCGATACATTTATTTATGGCATATATTCCTCATCAACCAGGGTGTTCCATTCCTTGTTGGAAGAGCATTGCATAAGCTTACAATGAACGAGTTACCTCACTTAGAGAGTGCTCAACCCTGAATAAGGAACGTTAATTATTGTTTCATATATATATATATATATATTTGTAAATAGATATGTATATATATATATATATATATATATATATATATATATATATATATATATATATATATAGCAACGTTCACACAGTGCACCTTCATTTAGCGTGTGATTCACTGTAATGTGGTTTATAATTTGTGACTCAAGATTCAGTTAGAGCACAATGACTCAGTATAATGCAGATTTTTCTTTTTTTTAAATATACTTCCCAATGCAATCTATTAATTTTAAAAACAATTTTTTGTGTTATCTTATCATGTTCTAAAAATTATGGCCATCATCACTTCGAATGACATATTCTATGTTTGACATCAGATTTTCATACAAAACATTTTATCTTGTCATTGTTTCTAATCAAAAAATAATAATTATCTAAAATTTTTCTCATTTCCGAATGTTTTATCACAATTTCTCAGGTGACAAACTAGAGTTACAGATTTGTATTTTTGGAATCGATATTGTTCTCTATTTTTTGGTATCACCACAAAAGATTATTGTTTTTGATGGTATAAAAATTCAAAACTGTTGCGAAAAATGGTGGCCTTCATTATGACATTCCTTGGTTATCTCATCTTGAATACATAGAAAAAATATTGTGTTTAAAAAAACATCCGAGAATTATTGAAAGAAAAGTAGAAAAATAAATTGGTGCAATCAATATTTAACAAATTTATCCATAAAAAGAGAATTTTAAATAAAAGTTTCAATTTAATTTGTCTTTGTTTTAGCTCTTATTTCATCATTATTTAATAAGTACATGATATGTAAACAGGTTTTTTTTGACGACAAAATAAATTTTATTTGTGAATTAAACCATTCATCATTTTTTTCTATTGAAACGATTCTCTGTTCAGTATGAATTTGTATATTGCGATACTCTAGCCAAAAACTCTAACTGCACTATGTGAGGTATTGCTATATATATACCCTATCAGTCGCTGCTTTGATTCCTGTAGCAGTCCAATTTTTTTTTATTGTTTGTTCTATTCACATTGTCTATGCCAAGTGATACATTAACCATGTAATGACAGGAGATCATTTCAAATAAGCGTTTCAATATAATATGAAGCAATTCATATCCATTCCATCGTATTTCATCATATATTCATTTCTCAGTTCATGCATATATATATATATATATATATATATATATATATATATATATATATATATATATATATATATATATATATATATATATGTGTGTATATGTATATGTATATATATATATATATATATATACATATATATATATAAATATATATATACATATATATATATATATATATATATATAAGTACATATATACGTGACCAACTTTGGCTGTAGCTCTACAACTATCAGTTGTCAAAGTTAAAGTTGACTTTTTTTCCCACAAAGCAAGAATAACAACAATCCTCACCAAATTATAAGAGCATAAACATTCCACTGTTTGCCTATCCCGTCAGGTTATACCAAACTGATAAATAAAATGAGTATTTCCTTATCATGATTTGAAACTACAACCAAGCGATTGCTAGATGGCTCTCCAACCAACTGAGCTAAACTGACAAGTCTTACATGTTTAAAAATTTATTTATGATATATTCAAAATAAAACTGCTGTAATCATCTTCAATCGGAATAGAAGTTGGAGAGGATTTTGACCCTGCAACAATCAGGCATGTTATATAATTATTAATAATCGCAAAGCTATGCTTACTCTGGCACTATGCCATAACTGTAAGCACCCAGTGAGGATTGTATTCACTGCACCAATAATAGTCTGCTCGAACATCTTACTAACAATTACCCAAAAGTGAAGCCTTCAAGTTTATATCATCAATCATCATCAATATAATCAGCAGTAGCAGCCATCATTGCTGCTGCTGGACAGAAGATTTTCCCGACTCCTTCCATAACGACTGTGATTTTGCTGATTTCTGTCGTGTCTCATGGAGATGGACTGTACACTTAGAAAGGACATTTGAAGTAGAAGGTTAACCCATGGGACAGCAAAAAAAGTAGGAAAAGAGCAGATTCAAGATTTATGTTGATATAAAAAGAATAGTATAAAATGTCCCGGAAAAAATTGGGGGTTACAGAAAATACATCACCAACAATTCACTCACAACAATTCATTCCCAACAACTCACCTATGAACAATTGATAGCCTTGGATTATGAAAACTTCATTTCCAACTTTGTTTAAACAAAATTAAAACCAGCAATAAATCAATTGTTAAATTCCCCCAAATGTTTCCTTGAAATTATCAGCAGCTTGAGCAGTATTTTGTCCTAATTCAGAATTGTACTTGAAATTCAGTCCAACTTTTTATTTTCAATGAAATCATTTTGTGAATGAAAACACAAATGACTGATGGTGTAATATAGATCCGCTGATTGACCTCCACTCAATCGTCCCAATGGTCAGTTGTCCCAAAGGTCAATTGTCCCAATGGTCAATTGTCTCAATGGTCACTTGTCCCAATGGTCAGTTGTTCCAATGGTCACTTGTTCCAATGGTCACTTGTTCCAATGGTCACTTGTCCCAACGGTCACTTGTCCCAATCGTCAATTGTCCCACTGGTCAATTGTCTCATGCTCAATTTTCCCCCACGCGTTATCGCCGTTCAATTGCCATACACTCAATAGTCGGCCAGTAACTTTATCAGCCTGATGACATAATTGGACAAATGAAATGGATAAGGATTCCTTTTATCATCTAACTGGGTAAAAAATCAAAAAGGTCTGATTGAAAAAAAAATCTTATTTCGAATTTTTTAGCATGTTTGGTAAGAAAAAATCTCAACCCATTTTATTTGTGCTTTATGAAAAATAAAAATAAACAAAAACCAATTATAAGAAATTTTTGAAAATCATAAAACACTAAGCAACAAATAAGAATAAACTGATTATCAAATATTGCATATTGAATTAAATTGGTACGAATGATGCTATATCATTTTTAATCCCATCTAATCAGTCATTTTCATCTTTAAAAACTGAATATGGCCAAAAGTTGGTCAGGGATGAATTTTGTTTAAAAAAAAACAAACAATTTTTTTGAAAAAGTTTCCATTCCAATTTTCAGAAACGTTGAAATTTTCCATGTGATGAATTTAGCAGTATTGCTAACGGCTTGTTTATCAAACAAGGACAATAATTCATTCTTTGCTGGTGTTCTTTCTCTTGTTTTCATTAATTTATAGTGTGTATACTGAAGCTTCTTTTTTAAATGAAACTTCTTCTTTGTCCTTTATAAAAGATAATAATAAACAAACAAATTTTCATATAAAATCAGTCCTATGCTATTCAGTTTCTGCAAAGGAATATTTCTCAGAGAATTAATCTTCCAAGGTAAACTGTTCAGGCATAACCAGCTAGCATTTATATGGCAAGACGAATACTGAAATTTAGTCTACTGTAATGAATAAAGTATGTATATAGGAATTTAATAATTCATTTGTAGCTGGTAGCAATATATTGTTAAACTAGGCTGGGTTTGAATCTTCCATAATCCTCAGCTATGAATTTTTGGATGTGAATTTCGGGGGGGTGAATTCTATCAGGGGATGGATAGTTAGGGGTGAATCGTTGGTTGTGAACTCGCCAGATACTGAAAAATGTACTTCAGTGTTGTGAGAATATAGCATATAAGTATGTGTGTAGGTTCATAAATATCAGCATAGTCAGTTATTTTCTTTATTTAACAAAATGGTGCCAAAATATTTGCAATTATTATTAAATTACACTAGGAATCTTTCTGAACTGAGTGTATTGAGGACAGATGTTTACACAAAGATAAAAATAAAACAGGTCTCTCAGATTAATGAAAGATGTAGCCAATAAGCAAATGGCTTCCTATCAGCAGACTGAAAAAAAGGTTGTATGTTATATCAGTTAAGATCTTTTGTGGAATGAGAGAGTACCAGAAAGAAAACACTGTTGCTAACTCAATTTTTTTTT
Source organism: Thysanoteuthis rhombus (assembly GCA_963457665.1). Taxonomy (NCBI): domain Eukaryota; kingdom Metazoa; phylum Mollusca; class Cephalopoda; order Oegopsida; family Thysanoteuthidae; genus Thysanoteuthis; species Thysanoteuthis major. The sequence goes on along the minus strand of OY735203.1, from coordinate 71,271,538 downwards.
TGTTCCTTGCTAAAACTGCTTGAGAAATTGGCTAAAATTGGCTAAATCTTCCCAACTTTCAGCTAACTTTATGGCTAAATCATTATATCATACCATCCAAGTTTTATGTATTCTGTGTGAGACACACAATTTGATACATTCTCACGCTGACACGCATGGAAGGAAAATTCACACGCATTTTATATAAGTGTTAGATTTATTTAGATTCATTAAATTGGTTTAGATTTCAGATAAAAATCCCATCTTAGATGGAACACGTTTTAAGCAGACTTCTCGACAACACTTAATTTCAGTTTTTGATATATCCTGGAACGTAATTCTAGCCAATCTTAGATACACAATTTCCAAAAATTTCTGAAGGAGTATCTTTGTATAAGGCCCCTCGAATCTCCCTCCCTGTGAAAGTAAATGCTTTTTGGTGGGTGTTACTATATTATAACTCAACCTTAACCTTGAAACTTGACAGATATGGTTATACACTCATTTAAAGCTCAATTATCTAATGAGATTTCTGGGATACAACTGTTTGGTCTGTATCACTTCAGCAAAAATCATTTTTGTCTGAACCACTTTCATATTGCGGGTTGACTTATATAAGCAGCACTAAATTGTAGTAGGTCTAAGAGGTCTTTATTGGCAAATTTAAAGCTTACATTCCCCACCCAATGAAAATTATTATAGACTAATTAGAGGCATGGCCCCCCCCCTCCAACAAAGAAATAATCAAGAAGGCCCCTGGTAAGTGCTTTTAAATAATTCAACACAAACGCACTTTTATACTTATAAGCTCAAGTTCATTTAGATCAAAATCATTTTAGATTGAGGTTCATTTATACGAAAGTCATTTCAGATTGAAGTTCATCTAGACCAGAGTGATATCAAACCAAAGTGATGCAGACAAATCTACCAAAGACTAAATAACTATATACTAAGACAGTATAACAAATTATAAATAAAAAAAATGTACGTTTGTTTTAATTAAAACTTACTAGATTCAAGTGGATTTGAAAAAAGAAATTAGTATCTGACTCCAAAATCGTTCTCAAAGCAAAAATCAAAATTAAAATTCGATTTATCAATCTCAAGAGATAAAAATTATGAAAAATATCTTTCTTATGTAATTTGATTTGCTTTGACTGAACCAGACTTTCATTTCTTTTAAAATTTTCTATTAAGGAAAAATAACTTTTATAGGAAAAGCAAGTGAATTAACTTCAAAGTGGGAGACTGATTTACAATATATGTATATTGTTAAAGTGGACCCTTACTTTATGTCTATCTTTACAACATCCAACCTTCAATTCTCAGTGTGATATCAGCTAAACATGACTTTAACCATAATTTTTTCAAGCTAAAACTGCTTTAAAAATGCTAAAATCAGCTGAATCTTTTTTACTTTCAACTAGCTTTATGGCTAAAACTAATGAATATATGTTTTGAGTTAGCTATAAAATAAAATTAAATTGATAAATTATTTTCTTAAAAATGGCCAGATTTGGATAATTACGGAAAGAAAGTCAGCTATAAAAAAAAAAAAATGGCTGAATTGGACACCTAGGACCAGGGTTGTCATTTTGGCCTGTTTAGACACAAATTCAACAAACCTGGCTTTTTGAATAGGATTTGGCCGTGAAATTTTCAGTTTGGACATATTTAGATTTTCAGCCATTTTGACTTTGTTGCGGTAATACTTTTTGATATATTCTCATTTTTTGTTTGTACTTCAACTTTGCAATGATTTATAAACAATCATTTTCATCAATTTTTTTATACTACTATTCATCTTAATCTCAATTTTTTTATAATCGTAATTTTGATACTATTAGTGTAAAGTTTCAATGAAAAAGCAACTGGAGATTTATGAAGATAAATAGTTGGATTAATTTTGTTTAAATAAAAACAAATGGTTTACAAAACTTCATCTGGTAGAAATGAATTGTGAAAATATTGCTTTGATTAACAATTTTGGCCATTTTTTACGTTTTGAGGGCCAAAAACATTTGCAACTATCTGGCAACCATGCATATGACTAGAGGCAAATACAGATACGTGTAGGAGCAGAGAAAAACAAGCAGCCAACTTAATTAAACATGGCAGCCCCAAACAGACCTTACTCATAAGTGGAGGCTCATCTGAGCAGATCTCATGTTTTTCTTTCCCATTCTCTCCATATGTTAACAGATAGGTGAAAAGGTAATGAAAAAGAAGAGTTCTATTTTCAACATTATAGACAGGGTAAAAATCCTAAAATCTAAACAACTGCCTGATCTATCTTTGTAAAGCAGAAATCAATACTTTAGACCATGAGGATCAATTTAAGACCAGACAACATTTTGAGAAATCATTAGTCACATGATTGATGACATCATCAAAGGTGGCCTGAATTTTTCTTTAAAATGTTGATATCTTCTGACATATAGGTCACAATCAGACACAAATTGTGTATCTAGCTCAAGAGAACACCAATCAAATAATAACATTTAGAGAAATTTACTAGAAGTTGCATGATTAATAATGTCATCAAAAGGGCTTGAAATTTCTTTGAAATGTTGATATCTTCAGACACGTAGGTCACAATTACTAGCTGATTCCGCATCTGAATAGTTGAGTAAGACCTAGCAAATGATGTATAGCTTGACAAAATACAGCAGAGTCTCTACTTTCAAATTTTGACAGTCATTTTTTTATGTTTTTATCATCAGTCTTGCGACATAAAGTGTGTTCAAGCATATTAATTTTGACTGTACTTCAAAAACCATCTCTGCTGTATGTTGCATTTTCCAACTGCCTATATTAGTAGAATGAGAACATCTGAACCTTTTGAGACCATCAAAGGATCATTGTCTTTCAATGAAGTATGGAGGACAAGACGCATGTCAGCATCTTTGTGGTTGCATTTATGAAGCTTGTAACTGACCTCTTTTTAAGTGAATATGTTCGTATCTCCAGCCATAACCATGTGCGGATGTTGCAATAAGCTTATACCTTCTGATTCTTCAAGGTACTTGGCCATGATTCGTGTGAGCTCCTCCTTGTTTACTACACTAATCAGTAAATCTTACCGTTTGCATCTTTGCAACATTATGCTGGTCGAATCCAGTGATCCTGACCCTTGCTCCTGATCCCTCTTTTTTCATTCCATGAGCCAACCTTTAAACTGTCCTTTTTGTTATTGATGATCCCTACCTGGATTGCTTTTAGATTACTTCTTAAGCGGAGTAATCACCTGTACCAAACTCTTCAACCATTCCAGGTGAGTTCTCTTTGGATGAAATGCAACCAGACCAATGAACAATGAGCAGTTTCTATGGATCTCTTCACAAATTGCGCAAGGATTGGTGACCAGATAATTTCTCCACGATGCCATGTCTGACTGTCTGAAGAGTTAGTGCTAAAGCCGGTTCCGAAAGGTCCTGCAGTTTCTTTTATTTTTTCAATCAAACAATCAAGTTATCAACAAGAAATTCTGACCTACAAAACCCATTGTGGCTAAAGCTGATAACACAATTGTTACAGGATACTGAAATGCCTCTACAAAACTGATAGATTTCACATTGATCAGACCAAATGCACGGTAGTTTTGTAGTAGTAGAGGTACAGATTTTTGTTTTTCTTCTCTTCAAGGCCATTGTTCAATTGGTTTAATCAATCCTTTAGTGTTGCTTTTGAATCTTTCCCTGAGAAAGGTTTTAAACAAGGCATTAAAAATAGCAGGAACATTGAGCCTATCTCTCACTGAATATTTTTCAATTTCTGCACCAGCATGAAAACACTTTGGAGAGCATGTCAAAGGGATTGACATCATAATTCTTCAGCTCGAACTTCAGACTTTTTTCATGATAAACATGATTTTTTTCTTTTGCCTGGAGTTTTTTTCTTTGTGCGTGGAAGTGGTTTTTAAAATAAGCTCCTCCTTAGATATTTTGTGGAGTTTACTGTGATTAAAGATAGTTTGAATCCATGTATCAACTGCTGAAGTGTTGGTGATAAAGCTGGCTCTGAACGGCCCTGCAATTCCTTTCGTTTTTCAATTGAGTTATCGACTAGAATATCACGACTCCACAACCATTCACTCTCAGTTCTTCGAACGCTGTTGTTGTAAAGAATACAAATAAACATGTAGATAGTTACAATATCTAGTGTCATTTTGGCGGTTGAATGAGAAGATTTGGTTCGACATATTCCTCTCGGACTGGAAATGTCACTTTATGTTTCCCTCTCTTACAACTGATACCATTGGAGAAACATTTTCAAGATGATCAATGATCATGCTTATTTCAGAGCTATCCTCTGCTTTTGTTAGATCAGCGAGTAGATCTTCAAATTTTGATGAATCAATTACTTTCCCTGTTGAAGTTGAGTTTGGTTCATTTCTTAGAGTAACGAGCAAAGATGGCAAATCTTATGCCGTGTTGCTATTATTACTTGTTATTTCCTTGACCTTGAAATGAATAAAGGCTCCAAAGAATTCTTCATGGATTCTCAAGCATCTACATTTAAAGGCCTGCTCTGCTGATCATGAGGCTATCGTACCTAAGTCAATGCATCGTTTCTCATATCCTTTGTAACTTTGTTGTTTGAAATGCAGTTTTTGTTTGATACACAGTTGGTGCAATCCACCCACCCGCAAGATTACATTTTGGTACAAATCTTTATTTTTCCAGGTGATATGATATTGTTTTGAATAGAATGCTTCATCAGAATGAAAAAATATGTCAAACAAAATATCAAGGTATTCTTTACAAACGGGATATTCTGGTGGCTCTGCAATTACTGGCGAATACTCATGATTGCATTACTCTGTTGTGCAGTTGGAGAGCATTTCATTGAATGACGTCCAGGAGCCAAGTAAAAGTATTTCTTTGACATCCTATCCAAAAGGGAGAGACCCTATAACAGGCTGTGCTACATCTTTTTTAAACATACATCAAGTTCCTGCCGAAAATTTTCATCGTTGTTATAATTTGCCGTGGGACAAGATCCAACACATTTCCCAATATTGTACGGTACAACCTCTACTGACTCATTGTCATCACTGTCACAGATATTTAGCTGTCATTCCCTTTGTAATCTGATTTGAGTAATAAATTCCTTCTCTTCTTTAATTGGTAATTGAAACGAAGTCTTGATTATATTGTGAGAGGTGCCTGCACCTGTCATTGTTTCTCGCCTTTCATCATAGTTGACTTGCTCATATTTGACAAAAGCAGCTACCTTGAAGGGGCCATTCTTGACCAGGCAATGTTTGGCATTCTTGTATGTTGATAAAAAATAGCGTGATTGCAATGGTGTAGGAAATTTGAAGATTCCTTACCGTCGGTCATTCTATAAATGGTGACATACCCCATAACTGCTTTCTTTGAACTAGGCACCCATTTGATAAAACCTTCTTAACCACTTACTAGAGATCAAATCTTTATAGCTTCAATGTGGGAATTCGTTGAAGCACAGTCATATCTTCACAGTAAAATCCTACGTAGTACAGTTGATGGCATTGTAGAAACTCTCTGTAATGACCCACAGTCCATTCAGTCGGGGTTAAAGGCCATTGTTTCTTGCATTCAGTTGAACTCTGGAATTTTTCCAAATGTTGTCATTCGATAGGTCTTACTTCTTTCTATCTAGATATGCGATTTGTATCTGACTGTGATCTATACATCAGGAGATATCAACATTTTAAAGTAAACTTAGGTCCTTTTGATGATGTCATCAATCATGTGATCTTTGATAATATTATTGAATGTTGTCTGGTCTTAAGTTGATCCTCTGGGCCAAGAGAACTAATTTCAGCTTTGAAAAGTTAGGGTTATGCAGTTGTTTAGATGCTGGGAATTTTACCTGATCTATTATATAGATACAGCGAGTTCAGAACATATCCAATATATTTCAAAAAGTTCATTTTATCATCTTTATACAGCTTCAAAATTGACAAAATTTGAACCAAAGATTAAAAAATACAAAAATCAAAATGTATTTAAAACAAAGCTGAACATTGAAAATTCATGTACAAAACTCAGAAATCTGAGATTCTGTCAGTTTTGAAGATATATAAGTATATAGAAATAAACTTTCTGATAGGGCACTTTTTTGCACACTCGGTATGTGTGCGTGAAAAGGTTACAAAAAGTTAGAATCTGATTTTCAACATTATATACACTGCATGTTTAAGATGGTAGTTGCTAATAAACCTCTTACTTCTAATAATCCTATTGTTATCATGTTGTTGTTGTGATTTTTGTTGTTGAATTAGGTTGGTGCAAAAATAATTATAGTTTTCTACCTTCAACATTAAGCACTATATATCAGCTTGGAATAAAAGTTATTAATCAAAATAAAAACTGTTAGAATCAACACATTTTTGCCAACTAAAAATTATTTAATTTATTCCAGAAGCTAAGAATTCCAGTGTTCTAGAACCAATGAATTCTTTGAAGGCCTGTTGAGCTGCTGGTTGCTTATAAAAAACCATATCTTTCAGGAAGTGGTCAAATTGCTCTCAAAAGTGATAGTCGGTCAGAAGGAGGTCTCCTGAGTAAGCTGGGTGTGGTAAAGCTTCATAACCTAGTTTGTTCATTTGTGTGACATAAAAGTCTTTTTTTGCTTTTAACTAAAGTTCACTTGCATGGTGTCAAGTTATTTTGCTTTTTCAATTTGATGCAAATGTCAAATAACTTTTGAATGGTCAACATTTAGTTCCACTGCAAACTCTTGAGTTGTTTAGCATCACTTTGCCTTAATAATGGCCCTCCATTGGATGTCATCAATCACAGGAGAATGTTCACATCTTCAAAAAAAATTTTTGAACCAATATTGAGCTGTACATTATTTGACAGAGCCCCTGTCAAATACTTGGTTGCTATTGTGAACAGTTCCCGCTGCTTCAATTCCTATTTTGAACTCATAAAACATTTTTGCTTGAATTTGCTTTTTTCTGTCATTAATGTGACAGCCTTGAATAAACCAGTATGAATAGTGAAAATAAAATATTCACTTTAAATAAATGAGTGAAATTCACATTTCAAAATAGTATATCACATGATCATAGTTAAATAATTGTTTGTTTTGAAAATAAGCATCAAAGTTTAAAATAACAAAAACCACAATTATTTTTATACCTACCTTATATTTGTCAGATGCTTCAAATTCACATTGCTCTCTTCAAAATTCATAAAATTTGGATCTATTTTCTTCAAATTCCATAAGATATTGAATATCTGAAAACTCTTAGAATTAATGTTGAGTTAATGAAATAGAGATATGCATCTCTATTTTTAAGAAAAATACGCAGTTCTTGCTAAGAATACTGAGGAGGAACAGGCATGTTTTCAGAAATTATATTGATTTTTTATTATCATGATTTTTAGGGCCCATTTAATTGTGTCCTCCGAGTAACATGTTTTTTTAAAAACAAAAACTGTACATATAAAGTAAAAAATTTTTTTTTTCTTAGAGCAAAAATAGATATATTAAATAGAAACCATTATGTGACCAACATGCTGTGTCGGGGTGATCAATCAAAAAATTGGAAAAAGGGTTGTTCAATAGTTAAGTTACTTCTTTCACCTTCTGTTGGGCACAAAAAGTCTAAATCTAAAAAAAAAACCTGCATGAATGCCAGTAGACACAAACTGAGCGACCGATTCACCTTATACTTACTTCGAAATTGAACTAAACACTAAAAACCTTTTTGAGGGGTTGGTTTCAAAAAAACAAAAACAGACATTTTCCCCACTCATCGAGGGGAGTGCGTGTGCAAAATTTCCAGTTTCTTCAATAACCATTAGGGTTGAGAGAACTCAACCATTAGGGTTGAGAGAAGTCAAGATAGATTGATAGATACATATACATATACATACATACATAATTACATATCAATGTCTGAACACATAAACAACCTAAACCCAGCAACAGTCTTCAAACCAGTGTTGTGGGTAGCGCTGATTACTAAATGAATAACCCATAAAGCTCATCCAGTCATTACAGCAGATTCCCAGTACCACAAGCTCAAAGGATAGCAAGAGTTACCTGAAAACGATAAAAGCTATCTCAGGTAAAACTAGAAAGCACTCAGAGAGTGTCTACCTCTGTCAATGCAGTATACTAACTAAAGAATTTGAATTTACAAATATTGAGTTACTTTCTTTAGCAGTACGGTTTTTAAACCACATTCCTTGCAGGATAATAAAACTTATCTCTTGATAATAAAAACTATCAAAAGGAATTTCTATGGTTAACAAGTAATTAGAAAACACTATTCGTAGAAATCTAATTCAATGTTCTAAAACTATTTAAAGATAGCACTGTTAACACAATATTTTCGTCCAATCCATTCTACAGCCTTCTTCGGGTACTATCCTTATTGGTAGTGAACAAAATTAATTTTTCCAATGGTAGCACGTTGGATAATCGAGTGTTGAATTGTTGCTACCATTGGAAGAAGGCCGTAGAATGGATCAACCAAAATGTCATGTTAACAACACAAGTAAGAAAGATACTTAACATCTGAAGAAAATACTCAGTGAATGTTAATAACCCTTTTTGAAACTATTGTATCATTCTTCTTCTGAAGAAGAGGCTGTAGATTAAATCAGCCGAAACTTCATGTCAACAGCATAGATAGCAAGAAGCAGTAATATCACCTGAAAAGTTCTTTGAGTGTTAATGAGCCATCTTGAAACTATAGATGGTATCTTTATGAAACTATTGATTGTTAACTTTATGTAAACTAGGCTCTTGAGGAGACTTGTTGTTACTTGATCACTTGATCCAGCAAGAGCAACTAAATATAACTGGTTGGAAAACTCAATAAATGATAATGATGCAACAATTTTTTTGGCTAAAAAAATAGCAAAATAAAAGCCACCTGAAAGTCAGACCATAGATGCATTAGTTCAATATCAAGGATGCCTTCAAAAGCCCCTTCCTTTGAAAGCCCTTCCTCTCGAAGCTCTCTCCTTTAAAAAGCTCTTTCATTCAACAGCACCATCTTTCTTCAATATTTTGTTTTGGTAAGTCAGTCTGTCAGTGACTTTTAGGAACTTAATGTGCTAAAATGTAGCTGAAACTAGCTTCAGAGTACTTATATCAGCAAATTTTGTTTCAGCGTGTCAATCAGTCAGTGACTAAAAGGAGCTAAATGCGTCAAAAAAGATCTGAATCTAGCTCCATAAGAGCTAAATTGGCTATTTTTTTTCGGCATGTCAGTCTGTCAGTCAGTCAGTCAGTGACTTATAGGAGCTGAATGCTCCCAAGTGGAGCTACATCTAGCTCCAGAAGAGTTATATCAGCAAATTTGGTTTCAGCATGTCTGAATGTAGCTCCCTGAGAGCTAAATAGGCAAAATTTGTTTCGGTATGTCAGTCAGTCAGTGACAAAAAAGGACTAAATGACAAATAACAAGCTGAATCTAGCACCCACAGAGCTAAATCATCAATATTTGTCAGTGACTAAAAGGAGCTAAACGTTCCAAGAAGGATCTAAATCTAGCTCCATAACAGCTAAATTGGTGAGTTTTGTTTCAGTATGTCCCTCAGTCAGTGACTTATAGGAGCTGAATGCGCTCAAGTGCACCTACATCAAGCTCCAGAAGAGTTATAGCAGCAAATTTTGTTTTGGTATGTCAGTCAGTTGGTGACTAAAAGGAGCTATATATGCCAAAAAGGATCTGAATCTAGCACCATGAGAGCTAAATTGGCAAATTTTGTTTCGGTATGTCTGTCATTTAGTGACTGAAAAGGACAAAATGATAAATTATGAGCTGAATCTAGCTGTCAGAGAGCTAAATCATCAAATTTAGCACTCTGAATTGGCAAATTTTGTTTCAGTATGTCAGGCCGTCAGTCAGTGAGAGTCATTGGTACTAGAGATGCAAGAACCTCTAGAAATTTCTGAATTCTCACAATGTCATTGATAATGAATAGACAAAGGTTTGAAAGGCATAAACGAACATATGAATTATAAAACACGGAAACGTCAATAAGTTGAATTGTGGAAAATTGCACGTCGCGAACAGCTCAAGTTTCCAGGAAGGCCCTGTCAGAGGCATAACAATCCAATTCCAACGGTGTCTCTCTAAATGGATCGCATCATAATGGTCCATCATCTACTCACACTTGGCAGCTCTCGATGATTACGCGTGTCTCACATACTTAGCTGCGTATCATTCCAGTAAAATCAATACTACAAAGATGACAGGTCTGGTTGGTCAGTCAATAGAAATTGTCACGTGACCAACAGCATGTCGTGTTGAGGGTAATCAATCAGAAAATTTGAAAAAAAAATGTGGTCAGCAAATAAGTTGCTCCTCTCGCCTTTAGTAGGATAGAAAAAAGATCTAAAATTTCCGAAAATAAGTGGGACCAATTTAGCATAAACTTACATTGCCAATTGAACAACCCTTCCCTAAAAAAAAATATTCTGAGTGGGAGAGGAGGGTTTTCAATGAACAAAAAGAAAAATACTTTTACTTTACATAACAAGGAGTATATGTTGATATGTTCAGCCATGTAGCTCCATTGGTGCAACCTATATGAAGGATATAATCATACATATATAGCCAGCCAGACCAACTTTGAAACTGAAGAAACCTATCTTGACAGTTTTGGTTGACAGTTTCTAATAGAATATCAGAATATTTATAAAAATGGTATCTACACAGGCATCTGCTGGTGGGGAGGGGCGAGGCAAATACGACCCACTTAATGATCCAAATGTCAGATGGTGTTCTTGACCATTGACGGAAATTCATGACCTGACCCTGGGTTGACATGAGTAATAATACAGCGTTTTTATACGGGAACCTTACAGCCAATAAACAATAATGGTGCAGTACAACTGTTTTATATAACCCCAACATTAATGTTCCCATATAAAAAGACTGTATTATTATTCGCTGGTGCTCATTCCATCATGTTGCCTTGGGGTCAGGTCATGCATTACTGTCAACGGTCCAGTGCCACATTTGACGTCTTGATCATACAGTGGCTATCCTACACTACAAATGGTGGGTGAAATACAAATACTCATGGTTATGCAGGGTAAAATTTCTAGAATGTGCTATGCTTAAGGTTGGCTATATATATAAATATGTTAGGCAGAATCAGTGGAATTGCTTACTTGGGCAAAGTTTCAACATTTTTTTTTAAATATAGTTTCAACATTTAGTTTTGATTACATCAAAAGTTCATTTAATCGAAACAAGGATATAATACAACTTATTTTTTCATCAAAAGTTCATGTTTTTCAAGTGAAACCAAACTTTTTCACAAAAAAATACCTAAAATTCCACCATTTAGGCAATTTTGATGATTCTGGATGACTAATAGATCATCTCACCAAAGAATGCCATCTTTTTTGCATTTATATAATTTTCAAGAGACATCTCTTTCAGGAAAGTTAGATAAATAAATCATTTACACATTGAAAGCTAAAACTTCCTTTATTAGAAACTGTCAACCAAAACTGTCCACATAGGTTTCTTCAGTATTTTAGCTAGTTTGGCAGGCTGTTTATGTATGTATCATATGTACAAGCCACACCAATGGAGCTAGTAGACTGAAATTTGTACATTTACTCCTTACTATGACTAGATAACAGATCTTTTATGTTTTTTTCAAAATTCTCCCCAAAACCTTTTTTTAGATGGAGGGCATAGTTTGCAGAGTAAATTCATGTTGAATAGATCCCTCACTTTGTGCCTGCTTGTTATTTGAAAATTCAGACTTTTTTTTTAATGATCATTACCAAACAAAGGCAAGAGAATCAACTTATTGATAAATTGTACCTTTTTTTGCAATTTTCCAATTGATTACCCCAACATGGCAGGCTGCCAAAAGACATTGCTTGTTTTACTTTTCCTTATGTATTTTGCTCCTCCTTTTATAGAGAGCTTCATCAAATGTTCATAATGAATTTCCTTTGTGTTCAATGATATTAACTTTTGTATCCGAATGCTTTTATCATCCAGTGCATTTTCCATCTTCAAATGGTTCAACCATCTTTCATCTACATAACTGCTTCCTACAACTATGTATGAGATCTTTTGCTTTCATGTAATAAAATAAATAAACCAGTTTACTTATTGCTGTCAAAAAGTGACAAAATAATTATGTAGTTGCATTATACTAATAAAATATCAAAAACATTATGTTGTACAATGTTTTTTTTGTTCCTGTTCAATATTTCCTGAATATCAAACCAATTTGAAGATGAAATTAAATAAAGATACAATTTATCAAGTTTAATGTGACATAAAATTCTTTTTCTACTAAGTTACATCATCAGACATCAATGATGACTTGAGATTAACAAACAACAAATGCATATTGCTAATTATTATATATAGTGTATGGCATACGTATCTTTAGAATTACTGGGCAATTTTTCATGAAAATTTGAAATAAAATACCAAAGCCCCAAAAATGGCCTGCCTGACCAACCAGCCCAGTAGGCTACAGATTCTTCTCTCTTTGCTCATTTGTGTATCAGTATGTCTGTGTGTCTGTCCAGTCACTTCTGGTCATATTTTTAGAGCTACAACCTTGAAAATTTGCATGAGTACACCACTAGGTACTATGTAAAAACAGTTCTTTTGCTTTTTCAAAAAAGTTCTCAATTCGGACCAATGATGCCCAGATCTTCTGCTGGGATTTTTTTGATAATTTTAGATGAAAGATCAATTTTTTTTCTGATAATTTTTTAGATAATTAGTTCTGGTTCAGGTCTGGGCTTCGGTGATTCATTCATACAAATTACGGATATAAACAATTACATTTTTTTTTTAAGTGAAATAATTTCTTTTTTTAACTTTTTTATTTATTAATCATCAAGACCTTGAAATGTTTGTATGTTTCTCTTTATAGAATCGAATGAGATTCAAATCAACATATTCTCTTCCCTTTTGATTACAGCCAAGCATATACTATACCATGTAAGCAGCTGATGGAAGCTGTTCAAAAACGCCTCCCCAGCCCCCAAAGGATGGGGCCCCCAAAAGATTTACAAATATTAGTGACCTACTGACAAGTCTCACTTGATATTAGTGGGAGAACCTTAAGGAGCCAACCCAAGCAAGCCATCAAATCTCCATCTATGCCTCTGTATCTTAGCATTGTAGGTTTTATTAAAACCTGTCAAGTCATTGATTCCAGTGAGTTGCTTATCCTAGATTTAGGAATAAATATTGGTATGGATTAGGCTTAATGTGATAATATAAAAAAAATGAATGACAATATCGGAAGTCTTGTTTTAGATTATTGATATCTTATTCCTGACCTTTTGTCCAATGATCTGGATTCCTTCAAAAGGCAAATGATACAAGGAAATAAAAAGACAACTGTCTATAGGGGGACTTTGGATTGTAGGTCAGCAAGATTGGGTATTTTTTTTTTAATAGTTGTATGCTTTTTTGACCTGTATCACGTGTTTTATATGGAAGTATGTGAATGATAGTAAAAAAATTGGTACTTAAGACTTGAACATTAAATTTCTTAAGTTTTGAGAAAGGTCATTAACATTCAAAGAGTTTTCCAGACAATTGAACTTCTTTTTGCAGTTCGTCTTATGAGCACAACAATTAGGATGATCCATTCTACAGCCTTCTTCAATTGTACTATCCAAATGTGCTGGTGGTAAACCGAAATTTTCTAATTTATATCGGATTTGGTGATATCTTTTTCTTTCCTTATTAGCAATCACTCTGAGTGGCATAATGGTTACTGCTATCAAAACAGAATCGGCGGACCAAGTTCAAGTTTTAGCCAGATAGTTTTCCCTAATACCCTTGGGAAAAGCATGAATCCTTACCCGCCTCAAGTTATAGGTAAATATGGCAAGTAGGGGCCTAAACATAAGAAATTTTTTTTAAATACAAGAAATGAGAATTTAAAATTCCAAATATACAAAAAATTAGAAATTCATGAGAAATCACAAACTTGCATAAATATAAGCTGAACATCGTAGGTCACTGGCATAGATTCATCTCGCATTATATCACTATGATTGGGTTGTACTAACAAGGTTCAATTAGTACACTGACTTTGATCGTGAGAAGTTTATATAATCAAGATGTGTAAATAAGAAAAACATTGGATTTTGATTAGAAGTTTAATTTATTATTGAGCAGACTTCAACAGAAAAATAATAAATTTTTCTCACGTAAGAAAAATTTCAAAATACCAAGAAACGAGATGATGATTTCTCGTTCCTCGGTGAGAAATTTTTGTGCGAGATTCTCATTTTTTAGATCCCTACTCCTGAGTACATTACTCACTTTGTTTTGTAAAAACCATCAAAGTAAAAAGTCAAAGTGACTGAATAATTGAGCAAATCAATAAACAATCCGCCTTGAAATTCAAGTCAGTGTGAAAATTAATTTATTACTTCTCTCACTCACTCCGTTATTTTTCCTTGGATTTCTCGATGTCAGTCAAAAAACAAAACAATGAATTAGATCTTGATTATAGGTTTACTGCTACGAAGAAAAAAATGACGTCGATCATCAACAAAGTTCCTTTGCCACAGGGTTCTCTCTAATAGTACCATGAAGCTAAGCCTCCTCAAAAAAAATACTCCGAAACAAATCACCCAGAATTCAAAGATAAAGACGAGACATTTTTTGCCAGAAAAAAAGAAGAGTACAAGTGTAGGTAACTTGATAAAACAGGAAAAAAAAATATATCAGCAAACTGAGGCAGGTGTTCGAGCTTATTTAGAGTCTCCGAGGATAAACAAAGCAAATGTGCCAAATACGATTGCAAAAAACTTAATTTTGCAACAAAGACATTGTGTCCAGCTTATTCAACCAAGTGTCTGCAGATAAATCAAATCCCAATTCACTATCCAACTGTACGGTGCAGAGACGAACAAGCAAGATGGCAGAAGACATTAAAGAACGAATAATTTTAGAAATTAAGAAGATTCCTATAGCAAAATTTACCATCCATTTAGAAAAGTCAAATGACGTTTCATCAAATGTTCAATACTTAGTGTTTGCTACATATATAAAAGATAGTTAGATTAAAGCAGAATCCTTATTTTGCAAACTATCGGAATCAAGTACCATGGGTGAAGACATTTTTGATTTTGAGTCAACCTTTTTTTCAATGATGAAAAACTTTTGTGGAAAATGGTTGTTGGTTTTTACTACAAATGGTACTCCATCTATGCTAGGGTAAAGATCAGGATTCACTGGAAGGTTTCAAAAGCAAACCCAGATGTGATAAACACTGCATTGTATGATTCACTGATATGCTTTGCTTACAAAACTCTCAATTCTGAGTCAAAAACACTTCTCAAAGATATCAATGGTCAACTTCATCGATTATCAAGTCCCCTCTGCATAACAATTATAAGATTGCTTTGTTATGAGATGAATGCTGGAGAAGAACTTTCATATTACACTGAGGTAAGATGGCTATCACAACATAATATTTTTGCCAGACTTTCAGTTTTGTTATTCAAAATTTTTTCAAAAACATGGCAGGTTAAACTATTGAATAAAAAAACAAGCTAAATAATTCTGTTTGGAGGGTAAAACTGGCATATCTTTATGATATTTTCTCCCCTATAAACTCTACTAATAGATCGCTACAAGGAGAACATTCGACCGGAATCAGTTTTGCTGATAAAATAAAGGCATTATCAAATGAAGCTGCAATCGAGATCTGACGGTCTTGTTGATAAGCAACATGATCAACCAAGAAGTATAACAGAAAGTTTGGAATTGCAAAGATTTGATTAAGAAGAATGCGTAATAAATTTTGTCATAACACATTTGGAAATGCTTAGCAATGAGCCGAAGCCATTTTCCTTCAATAAGTGATAATGAATACAGATTGGTCAGAAACCCATTCTCTGCAGATCCAAAATTCTTTCTTTTAAACCTGATGAATGTATTCTCAAGGGCTAGTTAATAATTCATCCATGAAATACTAGTTTGAAAACAACAAATTCTGGAATTTCTGCTCTGATTGAGTACCCAGTAATATTAGAAAAATGCTTGGAATAATTTCTTCTTTCTTCGTCAGCGTACAGATGTGAGAAAGAATTCTCAGCTACACTTGTGACGAAAAAGCAAATTCAGGTCAAGACTGGATCTTGAAGATGACTCAAGGGTGGCAATATCAGCGTTTATGTCCAGGATGGATTTTCTGGTTGAAAAAAAAGCAAGATCACCCCTCATTAAGAGGATTGAATGTATTTGTAAATTTTGTCTTTAATAAACCTTAATAAATATAACTCAAAAAACCTTTTTTTCTGGGAGATATACAAACTCAATAAAAGTAGCTGAGGGTACATAGGCTGATATAGACCAAAAAGGACCTTTTAAAAAAACACCTCTGTTGCAACAACCTCAGACAACAACTTATTTATGAAATGAAAAATGGTCAACAATATTGTTCTGACCTAACAACTGCTTTCACCTAAAATTAAGCAGTGTATTGACAACATTCTGTCCTTAGACTTTGATGGCAACAGCCTCCATCTTAGCCTCCCGAAACATCACTCCCCCATGAATAAACAAAACCTTTTTAGGAGCATCTCCAAATTATGTTGCACTAGAATCCCTTCACGATTTGTAACAAGTCAGGAAGTGTTGTTTCTTTCTATCCATAAAGTAGGGAAAAAAGCATTTTTCATTCAAAGGTAACAGGAAAAGATGACAATAGCTTAATTAGCAAGGAGATTCCAGCAGTGTGGCCAAGTATACTATGTTATTTATAGCAAAAACGTTAAAGTGGCTATAATCGGCCAAGTTTCTTGCTAACTTTATAGCTAAGATATATTACATTGTACTGTCAAAATTATCATACCCTTTTTTTTAAAAATAGTCTTATTTCATTCTGATAATGATTTGAGCCCAAAGAAAAGGTGCCAAGTGGAAGTTAATCTGGAAGATAGATCTTCAAGTTGAGATGAAATAGCAAAAAATGTATTCAACATAAAGAAGAAACTGAAAAATGGTGAAAATTTTCCTCCTCAGTGTTTCGGAAAGTGTTCACAAAAACGTGTTTCAACTTACAGGTAAGAAAGAATCTTGGTAGCACTTTTCAAAAATAACAATCAGCATCATCAGATATATATATATATATATATATATATATATATATATATATATATATATGGAAATCAATGAAATGAACTGAGAACCACCATAGAATTGCACAGAAAGCCATAGAAAGAGTAATACTAGGGATAAGTAGAAAAAGATCAACATGGATCAGGGAGAGGACTTGAGAGATATTATACAAGTAATTAAATAAGAAAAACGGAGATGGGCTGGACACTAAGCAAAAAGGGATAACAACTGATGGAGCAAAAGACTAACCAATTGGTGCCCATTGGACAGTAAATGCAGTAGGAAAAGACTACACAGAATATGGAGGGATGAGATAGAAAAGTTTGCTGGTAAAACATGACACAATTGCAATCATCATGAAAGATGGGAAAGGCCTTTGTCCAGCATTGGACTTGTGATGGCTGATGATGAGGATGATGATGATGATGATAATATATAGATATATAGATATATATATATATAAGTATCTATATAGGTTGATCAGCGTGATTTCAAATTGAACATAGAGACAGTCTATTGAATGAAATACAAACAGGTCTGGTCAGCCAATAAATAGAAACCATCACAGGACCAATGTCTTTTATCAGCATTCTATATTGGGGATGATCAATAAAAAAAATGGGAAAACAGGGTGATTAATGAATAAGTTACTTCCCTGAAACCCCCTCCAAGAAAAACCTATAAAGTTGAAAAAGAGTAGAAAAATAATTTTTTCTAAACATAAATATCTAAATTTTCAGCCATCTAGCTCTATTGGAACTGCTTGTCTACATGACACATACATACTTAGCCAGCCTGACCAATTTAAAACTGAAGACAGTTTTGGTTGACTGTTACTAATAGGTCAGAGCCTGATTACTCATATGAACATTGCAAAACGGAAAAGGCGTAAGACCACTTATACAGCAAGGTTGCCAGATGTCTTTTGCCACACAAGACCAAATTAGTATGGTCTTGGGACCAAATTAAGTAGCTTCAATACTAAAATAATCGAATAACTAAAAGTCCATCACCAGACCAAATTTGTATGGTCTTGGGACCGAATTAAGTAGCTTCGGTGGTGAAAAAATCAAATAATTTGAAATCCATCATCAGACTAAGCTTGAAAGAAAAATAGGTTAAAATGCATACCATATATTTTTTAATATAAGTCAACCATGAGAGTTGGAATTGAGCATAAAATTCAAGAAAAACAACAGACTTAAATATGATTTTGCCATAACGTTGTCATGAGAGATATCCCCCTCTTATGGATACATTTTTTATAGCACTTGATCAGCTATCAACAAAACATGAATGTCTTTCATCTTCAATATAAAGATCATTGTTTTCGGATTGTAAAAGTGAAATTCTCACCTGTGATGTCAAACTACCAAAAAAGATGATTTTTAAAGAATAGTACATAATTCGCACTATGAACTAGCTACTTTCATACAGAATTGAGTTAAAACAATGGGCATTATTACTCACTAATATATATTGTGTCTATCAACGCTGTACTTATATATGCAAAGGTATTGGCCATTTTTGACTGACTTGAGTATTAGTTGAACTGATGATTCGGGGACATATTTTAGTGAAAAAAAATTTGTTTGATATAAAAAAATATACAGAATTATTTCATCTATTGTTCAGGTATATTTATGTCGTATCATATGATTGGTGTGTAACAACAAAATCTTTGGTTCAGAACCAATTCTTTTTTTTTCCAAACCGAAAACCTTTGTTCAGTATTAAATTTGCCCAATTTTGGTCTTGAAAAGTACCAACCAATGGCAACCCTGATTCGAGTATAAAAATTAATTTTAGCACAAAGAAATCAAATCACAAGTAGGTTAGGAGTATAACATATGGACATGAATTTTAGCTGAACCTTCACATCCTGAAGCCTTGAATTTTCAGGATAATCTATCAGATTTTGTTCATGTAATTATCAACAAAATAAAATGGCTGACTTGCTTCTGGACTCTTGCCAAACATTCTGTTCCGATATGTTTTCCTTGAATTCTATTTCTGAAAAAAAAAAGAAGAAAATCAATGGAAGCTGTACAATTGAACTGCTAAAGAATTATACTAATATAGATTTGCTTATCCCAAATCTACAATCAGAAATGATTGAGTTATAGATGATATGAAACATAGAGTAGCTCATTCCAGTTATATACTTATCAGGATACAGAAGTGGATGTTGAGGCCAGAATGTAGCTCAGGTAAATAGATGTCAAAAATTATAAATAATTCGTCAACACAGTCAATAATGGAACAACCATAGCATCACAAAGTTTGAAGTCATGTGAAATAATTACATTGTTGAATAGATATGGTCATGATAAATTCTATTTATGACATCACTGGTGTTTTCCTCTGGAAAACATCTAGAATAGATTTTAAAAGATATCTAGATTCTGGAGAATCTTGATGTCATTAATGAACCCATTAAAATAAGGCCCCTAAAAAGGTCAAAAAAGCTTCTTTTCCCAAAATTAAAAAAAAAAAAAAACATTTTTAGAATGGCTTTCGTGGAGTACTGATGCCAATTTTCAAGTCTGTAGACAAAATGGTAGGGCCAGGAGCACTGGAATACAAAGACAAACACATAAACAAACAAACGCACATCATAAAACCTCAAGAAATAGAAAATACGTTTTAATTTTTTTTTCTAACAAGCTTGGTCTAATCATGTATTTCAAGTTACTTGATTATTTTGGTATTGAAACTACCTAATTTGGACCCAGAACTATACAAATCATTAGATGATTATGAATAGAATCTAAAGAATACAATACCCAGGAAATTTCCACAGGTCCATCTGGTACTTATTATAATACAAAGGTAGATATTGGGGTCAGAATGTAGTTCAGGCTTAGACAAAATTTATGAACTTGTTAAAAAACATCAACCATAACTGTCAACTGAAAATCTAAATATTAAGTCCTTGTTATGCCTAAGAAAAATACATTTTTTGCTTTTCCAAAATTCCCCTTAAATAGATATGCAACGTAAGTTTATGATAAATTGGTGTCTTTGTTTGTATCCAATAGCCATCATACTTCTTTTTTTGAAAATTAAGACTTACCAGCAGTTTCAATTGAAAATTGTTCGTTGTAATGCAGGCAGGTCGTGAGGAGAATAGATGATGATAAAAAAAAAACCAGGTGCAACATGATACACAAAACCCATACGAAAAGTTCGAACAATTCAAAAATGAGTGAAGGAGGAGAAGATGAGAAGGCAGAAACAAACGTATGTCTTTACGAGTTGTCTTCCACTGTGCAATCCTCAGCGGGAGGGGCTGAAAATGAAACTGTTGCAGCGGAAAGAAAGGTCATCTTGCATGCAAATAAATTCACTTGAAGATGTTGTTTTGGGTAAATGAAGAATTCTATTTATTCGTAAATATTTCCATAAATAATCTTGGGTGGCTTCCTGACTCTCCGTACGCTTACCCTATTGGTATTGTCTGTCCCTCTTTTTCTTCCACTTGGTTATGAGTTATCAATTTCAACCAAAACATTTTTGACTGGCAGATCCCTACTTATGCGACCCTCAGGCTTTGACCACTTAAACGAGTATAAAGACGCACAAAAATACATACCCATATACATAGGTGTGTACTAAAACAAGCTGCTATTGAGTTTATAATCCATATTATCAGGGTCAAGTGACAACCAAGTCTGCCATTGTCTAACGTATGTATCACATGTGCAGACTCCACCTATCGAGCTAGAGGGCTAAAAATTTCAACATTTACTTCTTATTGTGCCTAAAAAAATGTTCTTTTTTGTTTTTTGAAAAGCCAACCAATAGTTTTTTAGAGCAGAATTTCATTTTGCAACGTAACTTTATGCTAAATAGATCCATTAGTTTGTGTCTCATTTTTTTGAAAATTTGGAATTTTTAGTCATCCAAACCCACCAAAAGGCAAGAGAAGTAACCTAATCATCAATCACCCCCTTTTCCAACTTTTTAATTGATCCCCCCCACCCCCGACACCATCCTGCAAAAAGACATTGGTCATATGACCGTTTCTTTTGGGTGATTAACCAGACCAGCTTGTATTATAATCTTAGTCAATCATCAATTGTATCAATACATAATCATCCATTACTATAGTGAATAGTGAGACATAATGATCTTGAAGTATGATGTTGGGTTTTATGTCTTGGGCAAGGGCTTTGAATCTAACATTAACTCCATCTAGTACTAATTACTTTGGGAGAGACACACACAAAGAGTATATTGATTTATACATACAAATTATGTGTGCTGTTGATCCTCAAAGCAAAATGGGCAATAAATTCGACCTCAGAACGACACAATAGATCAGGAAAGAACTGAAGAGAACAAACAGAAAATGTACTGAATCTACATTATTATTAGAATGAAGAACAATTGAACAAAGACCAGGATATTTCAACATATCCACCCATCTATACAGATTAATTCTAAAACAGCATAAGATAATTACCAGCAAATACGATCATGATTAATTTGCAATAGACTAAATACCCTCCAATTCCTTCATTCAAAAATAACTATTCACACACACAATAACAGACCATTTGATAGTGCAAAAACATAACCCAGAAATCCTCCATAATCTTTGTTCATACCCCCCTATTTTTTGAATAAATGGATTTGTTTTTCCTTTTGCAATTTCTTTTTAATTTTTGATACTTAGCATTTGCGCTCAAATGGTATGATATTGCGTGACATTATTTATTTGGAAAAAAAACTTTTCAATAGTGCTTCATTTAGATTATTACTCTGACAATGCTGTAAGATGAAACATGTTAGTATAATGAATTTGATTTAAATTCTATCATTTTCCCTATGTCCGCTATTGTCATATAGAGCACACACTCATGTATATAAATATATATATATATATGTATATATATATACCGTCTATACTTGTGTGAAATTCATCCCTCTACTTTTTGCCAAGAAAAATTGGACTTTTCCATGTACGTTATGAAAAAGTCGACTCCAGTTTTCCACCAACAACAAATCAACTTCTATGAATCAATGTATCATCCTGAACAAGAATGTTATGACAAAATTCATTTTTCTACACTATTACATTCTGATGTACATAAAGTGTTAATTTCAGCTAAGTAGATCAACAGAGTCTGCCAAGATGCCTACTTATTAAACATCTACTTCATTTCTTATACTTGAATAAAAACTTCCTAATTCATCGTTGATACAGTATTTTAGAGTGTGCATTTCAGACTCTTTTCAGACTTTTACTCAAAAAATAGTCTGAAAAATCCGACTTGAAAAGTATGCCTTCAACCCCGAAAATGAAAATATTGTGGTTGAATATATATATATATATCATTGTGTCATCCACAGACAGCTGTTTCAATGTATTACGTCTCTGTGGCCATAGACCTTCCATTATCCCATCCAGTAACGCGAGGCAGAATTGAAACCTTCACTTCAGACCCACAGGCCGATATCCTACCTCTGGACTACGGAACCGGACAGTCAGTAAGGCTGAATTTAAGCAATATATTCATTCACACAGAAATCCCTCATCCACCAGAGTGCTCTATTCCTATGGAAGAGCATTGCATAAGCTTACAATTGATGAGTTACCTTGCTTAAAGAGTGCTCAACCCTGAATAGAGGAGCATATATATATATATATATATATGTTACTTATTTCCACAAACAGATGAAATTAGGACAGAAAAAACTGTCCATTTATATTAAACACAACAGGACGCTATATGTATATATATAATTCTATCAAAAATTGCATCAACTGTTACTATGAGGAAATAATGAGCTTGGCTCTTGAATGGCAATATAGGAAAATGATCGAAGGACCTATTTGAAATAAAGGTGTTGATGTTGAGATGGATATCTACCAGAAATTATTGCTTCACACATGGGCAAAATGTATATCTCCTGATAAAGATACTGAATGTCCATGACGTCATGGAAAGAGTTAAACGTATAAAGATGACCGATAGGTTCAAGAATGAGGGCAGATAACTGTAGATGTATATTCAACAAATATATAATGACAAATAAACAATAAGGCAAAAATGGATATGTATGTTTCGGCACAGCAGATAAAAACATAAAAATAGCTGTGAGAAAAAAGAGCATCACAGACAATTGCTAAGTAGACTTGAGCCAAAGAATTGAGAAGTACTTATTACGGGAAGGAGAGAGAGATGCGTGATTCACGACACTGCTGTAGTGATGTCTGTCTCAATGGCAGAGATAGCTGAATCATGTTGGGGGGAACTGGCTTGATTTTTCATATAAGAAGGCATGTTACCAAAATGAAAATTCAATGAAGCCAGGAAAATGGATTAGCTTCCAAGGCAAGAATCCCATACCCAAAATAAGTCACCAGAAAGCTTTCAGATAGAATACGTGAGAATGATCACAATGCCAGTCGCTGGGTAACAATAGCAATTGGTCCTTGCGTATTGAAATGAAAAGATGTGGCATGCAAGTCACAGTGAAAAAGGATACAGGTGAAGTTTTACGCCATGAGGGCATCAACAATGATCACGACAACCAGAGTCAGAAGCATCCTTTTACAGAGCTAGAGCCTAAAGGAAGTGACTTTATAGAGCTAAGGGCCTAAAGGAAGTGATATCGCAGGATTTGAAAATCATTGGACGCCATTTTTGTGCACCAAACAGTTATAAGAATGTTTCTGCCAGACTGACCATCAAATAATCTTTTGGTGCTCGAGTAATATCTTAAATGAGAATCTAATGTTTAAAACAGAGACCATTTCAAAGTAAAAATGCTTGTAGCATGTTTTCATTCACTTGATGTGTTAGTGTAAGCCGAAAGTTTATTGAGTGATAATCTTCTTGAGAATATTTGTTTCGTTGAAACACAGTCAATAGAATCTTTTCTTAAGGGTGTGACTTTTGTAAGAATCTCATGTAGAGCCAGAAGCCATTTCTGATATATAAGTTCTCCTCCCTTCAACTGTCTATGCAAGGTTAAATTTCATAAGAAGTTAATATCAAGGCCTGAAGCCATAGAGTTTACCAAGCTCTTCCTGTCACTTCTTTACTCAACCTGAGTTTATTGAAATTCTAAACTTACAACCAAAAGTCAAAGCCACAAAGGGTATCTATTCATCTCATTTGTTTGCATTGATACATATGTGTTTAAACCAGAAGCTTTTTTCCTTTTTATGGCTTACCAATCTACTCTCTTACTAAATGAGCTCCTTATGTTTTCTTTGAATATTATACTCTTTTATATTCTATGGTTAGGTGTGAATTCGTCTACAACAATTTAACTACAGCATTTCATCTACAAAGCATGTCATCAAGATGAAAATTCGATCGAGTCAGGAAAATAAATAAGCTTTTGAGGTGAGAATCCCATACCCTTAATAACTCAGCAGAATGCGCAGCAATAGAATATACAAGGGAGATTTCAACATCAGTAGGGGGGTAACAATGGCAATAGTTCTTTGCATGATGGAATGAAAGAAGGCAGCGTGCAAATCATAATCAGAAAAGTTACGCAAGATAATGGGAGCTTACAGTCTAAAGGGGGTGACATCATAGGAATTGAAAATCATCGGGTGCTATTTTGGCAACAAATATCTTCTAATTTTTGTGCATCAAGTCGTTGTAACAAATTCTCTGCTAGGCTGGCCATCAGATAATCTTATGGTGCTAGAGTAATATCTTGAATAAGAATATAACATCTAAAACAGAGACCATTTCAGAGTAAAAATGCTTATAGCATATTTTTCTCTGCTTGACGTGTTAGTATAAGCCGAAGGTTTATTGAGTGATAATCTTTGTGAGAATATTTGCCTAATTGAAATACAGCCTATAGAATGGTTATCTTTACTTTAATCTCTTTGCATGATTTTTGTAAGAATCTCATGTGGAGCCAGAAGCCATTTCTGATTTATAATTTATAAGAATGCTCTCCTCCCTGTTACTGCAAGCCAGAAGCCATTGGGTTTACAAAGCTCTTCCTGTCATTTCTCTGCTTAATCTGAGTTTATTGAAATCCTAAACTTACAGCCAAAAGTCAAAGCTACTAAGGGCATCTGTTCATCCCATTTGTTATCATAGAAACAAATGTGTTTAAAACAGAAGCTTTCTCTCCCTTTTTATAGCTTACCCATCTCCTTCCTTATTAAAGGAGGCTCTTAAATTCTAGTTGAAGATTATATCCCTCTATGTTTTACAGTTCTAAGCGAATTTCTCCATAACAATTTGACTAAAGCTATTCATCTGCAACAATTCATCCAAGTATACAATTTACCTACAGATACAATTCATCTATAAGTGTATCTATACTAATACTCGAACCTTTTGTTTGTTTGTTTGTGTCTCTTCTCTGCAAAAACTACATGGCCAATTGACCTGATATTTTGCATGATGAATCAATAAAAATGGACTTTCCTCATCAGCTGACATTCGAGGTCATTTGACACCACAAGAGGTCATTCTCTAGCCTATACGGTTCTAAACATCACAGAAAATTGATTTTAATAACAGGATTTTTGTCATTCATTCTTCTTTCAAACTACATGTTTGTTTTACAAAAAAATCAATTCTTAAACAAGTTTTGGTGTTTTTGCTTGTGTATAACTTTTTTTGCAATGCACCAGTGATAAAGTGTGTTAGTTTTACTACTGCTAAATCTGCTGAGGCTTTTGTTTCTCCCTTTACCCCTTCTCATTGACGTAATTCAGTTCATAGTTAAGGCAAAGTGGTAAAGGGGTGAAGCTAAATCAGGTCATTTTCTAAGTGATTATCCTATAATCTCTTGGGGGTGATGAAGTTTTGGAAACCATTATCATTTTTTCAACTACTATTTAGGTTCACCTTAATTTTTGGTCGATCTCTCCTATCCCTACTTCTGTGAGGCCATCAATCTACTACAGTCATGAAACAGCATATATTGGAAGTAAAGATTTACGCTAATGTATAAAAAATAGTTTTTCCATTTCTAGTGTTGGGTTGGATGAGAAAGAATTTTTAAAAACTTTTATCTCAATTTATTGTCTAATTTGACGTTCTTTTTTCCCTGGACAATCTTGGGTATCCCAGCTAGTATAAAAATAATTTTGATTGAACAGTATCTGAGAGCTAGTTTGTTTTAATCAAGTCAGGTTGGTATAGACCTGATTGAAGATGAATTCAATGGGCAAACATTCTTTCACGGTCCTTGCCAAAGGCAATCAGTACATTTGCAAACTTATAAAATCCACAGTACCCCAAAGGAAAAGATTTACATTAACCGTTCAGTGTTTCAATTGTTACTGATTTTTAGCTTAAATCAGAGCTGTCACCAAAACAGTCAAACAGGTTTCTTCAGTTTTCAAGTCAATCTGGCTGGCTATGTATGTATATATGCATCACGTGTGCAGATCACATAAATCGAGCAAGAGAGCTGAAAATCCAAACATGTTTTGTCCAGCAGCGGAAATATCATGGCTGATTATGATATTAACTTTTTCAGATTTGTCACAAAACAAGATCTAGATACAATGATCACACGAGAGGAAACTCTAAACGCAATTAAGTAGTCGAAGTGTGGTAAAGCCACAGGCAATGATTATATAGCTCCTGATGTCTGGAAATACGATGGCCTTGCTCTGCATGGAAGACTCCACAAACTCCTGGTCAATTGCTGGGAACATAGAGAACTACCCCAGGACCTCAAAGACACAAGGATCAAAAGTGAAGATATCTAAAAATAAAAACAAACAAAAAAAGTAATTTTGTATTGTTTTAACATAAGTAAAACTGAAATAAAAACAGGTTGTAATATTTATCTGTTTATTGGAAAGACAGCAATACTTCAAATCATGTGCTTTTGATTAGTGTAAGTTTTGATGTAGTACAATCAAGGTTTCACTGTACTAACTAATGTCACTAAGTATGAAACCTTTAAAAAAACATATCAAATTATGATAAGACCATGAACAGTGCGGTTTCGAAGAGTGCGGACAAATTTGGAACAAATCAGCTGTACTAATCAAGGTATCTCTGTATTGCAGTGCTTCTCTACACTCCTGATCAAAAGAAATTAGTCAAGCTTTTTTTATGAAAGTATTTTCAATAAGTCTTTTATTTCAACAATTGAGGATGAAATATTCAACAGTTATCCTACAGTACATTCAGTGTTTCTGAAGCAGAATATGTTTTGATATGGAACAGCTTTTCCCTTGTTTTTCTTCAGAAAACTGAGCTATTTGGTCAAGCTGCCGATAGTTGTTCACAGTGTGCTGATTCAAAGTTGTTCCATTCATCTCTGGCTACTTCCTACTGCTGGTCAGTGTTCCCAAATTTTCTCCCGACTGGTTTGGCCCTTATATACACCACATCCCTTGATTAACCATTGAGCAAAATAAGCACGTGCTTAGGGCCTCAAAAGTGAAGGAGGCACCAGGCATTTATTGCAGTTTCCACATTAAATTATCAAATGTTGTTTGAATTGTTTAACTCGAAAGTTTGAATTTAAAAGTTAATTTTTTTCTCTTACATATGGAGTAAATTCAAACAATGAAACAATTCAATTGTCTACGCAAATAATCTTGCAGAAAACTAATCATAATGCAAGCACAAGTTTTGTTGGTGAAAATTTGGTTTAATGAAGTAGTATATTTTTGACAGGAATTCTTTTTTTTTTTTCAAACAAATTTTGATGTGTTTTAAATGAATATAAGCTTCATTTCTCCAGGGATGTTTCATTTGTGAAAATCTTGTCAGTTAAGCATTGGAAGGGCCAAGGTTGGTGGGCACCATTGGGGGGCAGTGCTTAGGGCATCAAGCGGCTTTAAACTGGCCCTGATGCACCAATACATTCTCAAATACAGGGCAAATACTTTAATAATTCATTTAATTGATTCTAATGAAAGAATTTTTAAATGGAATAATGAACCTCTTCAGCAAATCCCAACAATATTAGGATGAACTAAATGAATTATCAAAATATCACTTATCTGATTAAGGATATTATTCATTTATAAGTATGAATTGAAATATTTTGTATTCATTGCTTTGAAGAATGTATATCATAATGGCATCTAATTAACTACTTTCAATCTATTAAAAACATCAAAGTTTTAATTTCTTCTTTGCATTAATTTCTAATGACTTAGTTGAATAATTATACCTTTTAAATAAAATATTATACATTTTAGAGACTATGTATGACTTTCAAAGTGACGTTAAATCAAAGATTGATAGATATTATTTAAGTATTTCAGTTGTAAAAAAATCACCCTAACTTATCCATCCAAATTTCAGAGGAAGCCTCTTATCATAATCAGAGATCATGATATTCAATCGTTATTGTTATCAAAATAAGTCACTGCCAAACATTTCTTGTTAAGTAATGTATCCATGGAATCAAAAATGATTTTTATTTTCTGTTTGTTCTTGTTTTTGAATTTCTGTCAATCAAAGTATTAGTTGTCCCCTTCCCTAAATATATACAATCTGATTGACATACTTAATGCTTAAAATTCCAACACAGTGTGCATCTATGAAAATTTCTTCTGTTAGATTGTCACTCATGTATCACATTGGTTAATTTGCCTTCCTTTTATGACAAGACAATGAAAATTACGTCCTAAGACTTCATGTCTGGTGACACATTAGCTTGACTTTTTGAAAAAAATTTGAAATTAGGATACTTGAATTATCCAAAATAAATTACCACACAAAATAGCTCTTGGCTGCTTAGTGCCGATCTGTACATAAATAACCCCAACATTTTGGACAGGTATATTCTGGTTTCATTATAAAGTATTTTATTACTAAGAATTTAAAAAAAAATAAGTTATCAATTATTCTTGTGACGTATGGTACAAAATAAAAGATAAACTCACCATTCAAATTTACAAAAAAAAATACTTAAGTAAATTACTTGATTTGTACAAATTCGGTTAAAATATTCGTACTTTACAGTTGATATTTTTGACTGATGTCTTTTGATCGATTGCAAATGTAATTTGCAGTTGTCCATGCTACAAAACTTGCTTTCTGACTGACGCCTTTGGTGCTGATGCCTTTTGACCGATCACCATGTTTTTCATTGTGTCAAGATCTCTTATACGATGGGAAGTGCTTGGCTCATTTTTTCGCCCGGGAGTGAATATGCTTGCTCTTCTAATATTCTCCCTTTCTCTGTTCCTGAACAAACACACAGACACAGAGATTGTCGACTGAAGCCTTCTTAGTTGCACTGCTGATACTTGGAAATGGAATAGACTTGAGTTATGCATTATGCGTATTTACTGATCAGTTTACAATCCTCGAAATAATGGAGTCTATTTGAAATTAACAGTTGAAATACCTTTCATATACCTTTCATAAATACCGCCTATACTCGTGGGTAAGTCGATCTCGTGTATAGGTCGACCCTTGATTTATAGAAGTGGTGGTAAACCTTTTTAGCACGGTGTGTCGGAATTTTAATTTTTTCAGCAATCTTGTGGTCAGAGTGTCACTCACATGATTACACGTATATTTTGGTTTTATATAAATGCTCATAGAAAAGTGGCCTGTATACATATATATATATATATATATATACATATATATATATATATATATATATATAGATATATATATATATATACACACATACACACACACACACACACACACACATATATATATATATATACATATATGTATATATATATATATTTATTTATATTACTAGAAGTTCAATAAAAAATATGGTATAACTTAAAATTTCAAAATATGCCTATGAATATAGGATAATGAAATGAAATCAAAATAAGTTATTCTTTCCGAAGTCAATTTGCGTGTGATAGAAAAACCTGCAGTGTGTCACTGATGACACGCGTGTCATACATTCACCATTACGGCTGTAGATAAAGGCTGTCTTTCACAATTTCAGTCAAACTGACATTAAGATCCAAATTTCAGAGGAAGCCACTTATCATAATCATAGATCATGATATCCAATCATTATTGTTATCAAAATAAGTCGCTGACAAACATTTCTTGTTAAGTAATGTATCCATGGTGTCAAAAATGATTTTTATTTTCTGTTTGTTCTTGTTTTTGAATTTCTGTCAATCAAAGTATTAGTTGTCCCCTTCCCTCAATATATACAATCTGATTGACATACTTAATGCTTGAAATTCCAACACAGTGTCATCAATGTACCCTTCAGTGCAAGATTCACATACAGGCTGAGCAGACTATAGCCCTGGGTCTCATGAAATGGGGATTTTGAAAAAACAAAAAAAAAGAATGTTTTCTGTACAAAACAAGGAGTAATTGTTGAAATTTTAAGCCCTCTAACTCCATTGGTGTGGCTTATCTGTATGATACATACGTAGCTAGTCAGCAGGGAAGCCTTGTTTGAAAACTGATGAAAGCTAAATTAACTGCTTTGGTGGAAAAAAAATAATTAATTTGCGATTAATTTTCTTTTGTTTGTAATGATAAGAATCAGGTACATATATCAAGTTTTACAATGTTTGCTACAAGAAAAAATGAATTATTCAAAAAAGAGAAAATTACCAAAACTGGACAAAAAATGAAACTGATTTTTTTCTAAATTGGTAAATAGCATCGAGCCATTTTCTCAAAGTACCAAAAAGAATACATTTTTCAATAGAGATAATGAAAATACCACTAGTTGCTTTATTATTGTTTAAAAAAGATTTTAAAATATTTCTGTAACCACCCCCACCCCAATTATTTTTATGCAACCCTTGGAGTAGCCCCGATCTCTACTTTGAGAATTTGTGTCATAGTCCAAGGCCTCAAGTTGATTGGTACCCTTGGCTTATTGGTAAGTCAACAGGCTGCTAAGGTCTTTGTTGGGGTTCAAATTGTGGTAGTTCCACTACATTATTTACAGCATGACAGAAAACAAATAAATAAATGAAAACACATTGGTAATTATCACACGTGTTTTGATGAATTCAAAATTGAAAATAAATTTCATAATAATTTTGTTTATTGTGAAGTTGTGCATAACAATGAATTTATAGCAATGAATATGAATTTATACCAATAGATTTAATAACATATCAATGAATGCAAATTTTCATTTAAAAAATCTCAACCAAGACTGTCACCACAACAGTCAGAATAGGTCTCTCCAGTTTTTGAGCTGGTCTGTCTGGCTTGCTATGTATGTATGTATCATGCATACAGGACACAACAATAGAGCTAAAGGGCTGAAAACTTCAACAATTACTTTATTATGTCCTGAAAAAAAAAAATTTTCAAAATCACACCCCTGGGTTTTAGGGGGTTCTGTTTACAATGTAAGTTCATGCTAAATTGGTCACTATTTTGTGCCGGCTCGTGATTCAGAAATTCAAACGTGTTAGCTATCCATCAAAAGGCGAGAGAAGTAACTTATTTATTGATTGTCCTTTTTTTCAATTTTTCTATTGATCACCCCCACCACACAGCCATTGGTCATGTGACGGTTTCTATTGAGTGACTAACAAGACCTGTCTTTATATTCTTTATCATTGCTACTTTTTTCTTTCTTGTTGTTTTTATTGTGTTTGGTTGAGATTGTTCGATCGTGTCTTCTTATTGTATTGGCCGAATGGTAGCCAGGAAATGATTTCCTTTCATTGCAAAAGGCGCTGCAGCAAATTTACTATGCAAGTACAATGAGGACAAAAACAAGGTTAATTGATATAACAGGACAAATAAACACACAAAGAAAATATTCATTGGTTAAAGGCTTAATTTAAAAAAATGGTCTGGTTGGTCATTCAATAGAAACTGTCATGTAACCTACATCTATTTGCGGCATAAACATGTTGAGGGTAACCAATTGAAAAAATTGATAAAAGGAGCTAAGATGGATAAATCATTTCTCTCGCTATAATCACTAAAAAAAGTCGGAGTTTTTTTTTTTAAATCAGTAGGCACAAACTAAGGGATCAATTTAGCATAAAGTTACATTGTAAATTGGGAGATGAATTTCCAAAAAAAATTCACAGAGTAAACGTTGAAGTTTTCAACCCTTTAGCTACATTGGTGTGGGCCGTATGTGTGATATATATATACACAGCCAGCTGGACCAACTCGAAAACTGAAGAAACCTATGACAGTTTTTGAG
Organism: Thysanoteuthis rhombus; assembly: GCA_963457665.1. Classification (NCBI taxonomy): domain Eukaryota; kingdom Metazoa; phylum Mollusca; class Cephalopoda; order Oegopsida; family Thysanoteuthidae; genus Thysanoteuthis; species Thysanoteuthis major. The sequence goes on along the minus strand of OY735203.1, from coordinate 71,239,362 downwards.
ACGTATTAGGTTTACGGTTCCTAAAGGTACACATCTTTTATTACCAAATTCTTTTTCAACACTTGTGCAATATAAAAATTTCAAAATACATGTGACAAATATCTTTGGGCAGCACGCTGTGTTGGAGGTGATCAATTAAAAAATTGAAAGAGGGGTGATCAGTGAATGAGTTACCACACTCACTTTTTGCTGAGCAGTGATCACAAAAAAGTCTAAATTTTAAAAAAAACGTGACCATTAGCAGACACAAACTAAGGGATCAATTTAACATAAACTTACATGACAAACTGAGCCCCCCTACTAAAAACCTATATTGAGAGGGAATTTTTAAAAAACAAAAAAAATATTTTCCTCATCATAATAAGGAGTGAATGTTGGAATTTTCAGCTTTTTAGCTTCATTGGTGAGGACGGTATGAGTGATATATATATACATATCCAGCCAGCCAGTCAGCCAGACCAACTTAAAAACTGAAGAAACCTCTGTTGACAGTTTTAATGACTGTTTTCATTCACAGTTTCCAATATTTTATCACTTTAACTGAGTAATGCACAGTCGCCACACTGGTTTCCAAATAAATATATTGAACTAATTTGATTGCTTTTTTGTTATCAATATTCAGATTAAACCATCAATTTAAACAAAATTGTTTCATGAAAATCTATTCGTGATAAAACTTGGTAGAAGAAACAAAAAACTTCTCAGCAAATTGTTCCACTGTTTAGGAATAAAAATGGTTGAATCCAAATTTCTCCAAGAAAATGGTTATAGGCAAAAGGTATTTCTCTGAGGGAGGTTTGTGACCAAAAAGTTCTGTTAATCTGGAAGCAAAAAAAGAAATATTTTTGGTGCGGATACACCAATGTCCACAATTTTAAGATACGGAAGGAAAAAGTGATTAAGTAACATTTTCTTTTTTTGCCAACTGGAAACTAGCTAATATCTGGCTCCAAACATAGGAAACAAATATTTTTTTATAACAGGATCTTCTCTAATCATTCATACTGCGAATTGCGTGAAGGTTTCTAACAATAAGATTAATTTTCCTGATAGTTTCAATAGAAATAACACATTATTCAGTCAGTCAGAATTCAACTACTTTTAGTTCATAAAAATTGATCTAGGAGCAGAGTCATATTGGTTGACGTGGTAAAAGTACTATGAGTGTATTGAATTATTTCTCTGATGTTTACGTATCCCTTCTTTGACAAGAAAAGGAACAGACTCAGTAAAAAAAACTGCAACATTTTTGACAGCATTTGACAACATTTTTCAATATTCGTTCCTGTTTTATTAACATATCAGCTTTCTTTCTCTGTTAGGAACGCTGTCTATCTCTAACCACTCTCTCCTCAGGTCACTTATTTCCTTACTAATGCTGTTAACACATTCAAATTTGATCTTATTCCTGCCATTCTTGGAACTGTCGACTTGAGTGGCAGTTATATATTTATTACTACGTGTTCTGTTTCATTATAGATTATCTCAGAATATTACAAACTGCAAACCAAAACAGTGGCCTAAACTGTTAACATAAGTTCCTTCAGTGTTTGAGTTGGTCTGGCTGGCTGGCTGGCTATCTATGTTCGTATGTGTCACATATTCAGGCTACTTAAATGGAGCTAGAGGGCTAAAAACTTAAACATTTACTATTCATTATGTGATCAATATATTGGGATGGATTGTAATTAAACTTTTTAGTTAGTTTTTTCTAAATAACCCCTCATAGGTTTTTAGTGGAGGTTCAATTTGCAATGTAAGTTTATGCTATATTGATTCTATAGTTTGTATTTGGCAACATTCATATTTGGTTTTGAAAATTTGGAGTTTTTTTTAGTGATCACTGCCCAGCAAAGGGCAAGAGAAGTAACTGATTCATTGATCACCCTTTTTTTCCAATTTTCAAATAGATCACTGGAATACCTCATGCTACCAGAAGAGATTGGTCATGTGACGGTTCCTATCGAGTGACTGACCAGACCTGCCGTATTCATAGTTGTTATACTGGATTGTTTAAGACAGATTCTATGTAAGCTTTATGTCTCTATGAACATTGATATACTGTAAAACACTGCTTCATTGTTCTGATTCACTATGGCACTCTTTTTCAAATATTTTTTGTAATAAATTTATTAATGTTAATTTTCCAAAATAAATAATGATTAAAAAAGAACAGCATTATGAACAGTCTCTGAAAAAACTGTCGATTGTTCACTTTAATTGATGCACTATGCTAATGAAAATAAACACAGATATACACAATACTGGTACAACCTGACTTATGCTTAACAGGTCGTATCTCGAAACGGCTGTATGTCGGACAAATATTTTACTCAAGTGTTTTTTTAAGGTTTGCTTTGTTGAAGAAAAACCTATTAAATCGTAATCTTTACTCTTTTATTCAGTGTCGCCAATTTAGATGTGATTTTTCAATTTTTCGAATCTGAGCGTCACTCTCAAATTTGAAAATTAAAAAAAAGACAAACATCTAAATTGGGAACATTGGAGTTTTAATCATAAATCATGTTTTAAAAAACATCTAAACATTGTCAACACTGGACTCACAAATTTTTTAAAAAAACAAACAAGCAAAAAAAATGTCTGAATTGGCAATACTGCTTTTATTCCCCTACAAGTTTTTAAAATAAAATAGAAAATGAATAAGTAATCGTATTTTTAAAATGAAATATAAGTACAGAGAATAATGATGAAAATAATTAAAGAGTTGAGAAAAACGATTCATTGGAAAAATATACATTTTACATAATATTCATCGTTTTAAAATTTTAAATTGAACCCATTCCATTGTGTTTTGTTGTATGCTTCATAAGTAAAATGTCGTTTTGTTAAAATTTAAAAAAGAATATATTTATATATATGCAACACAGGTAAAAATTTATGGTATTTTCATAGTTTGTATGTTTTCTGAATGAACGATTATAATTGATATATTCTCTTGCACTCTATCACCCCTTATACACACATACAACGAAGAAATTTGATATTTACTTAATTTTTTTTTCAATTTTGGAGTTCAACTTTTATATTAACATTGATATTTTTATATCCACATATTTTTGTCTTGAGTATGAATGGTCGTAAGTCGGGTGGTCGTAAGTTGGCAACAACCTGTAATTTATCACATGGCAATATACATCGACTCAGCACTAATCCATTCCTTCTTGTTGAGGCTCAACAACATCATCGTATATTTCAAAATGATTGCAGGCAGAAAATCAATTCATGTTATGTCATAATGACCCAGCAAAGCATTGTTTCATTTAGTGCTGCATTATTAGAAAGATATCTAGAAAGCTGACTGAGGTTTTATTGTATTTATATGTTTGCCTCGTTGAGTATTGACATTTAATTGTGCCTCTGGATTATGTTTTTATTAAAGAATTTCATCTTTTATTGACAGAATCCAAATCTTTTCAGGTTTTTGCAAGCCGTACATTGTACCAGCCATACTGGAACGATTTCCATAGTATCAGAAGTAGATATTTCATCTATGAGTATGTCTCCCTATAGGGTCAGCCCCAGGGTTCCTATCACCCTGGGAGAGATGAACCTTTCAAAGTATACTATTATTAGAAACAGTCATTTAAAACTGCCACCCAAACTGTTAACTAGGATTTCTTCAGTTTTCAAGGTATTACTGGCTGTTTATATATCATGTGCACAGGCAGCGCTGATGGAGCTAGAGGGCTGAAAATCTATGCATTTACTTCTCATTATGTCTAGAAAAGAACGTTTTTCGTTTATTCAAAATTCATTCCCAATAATCTTTTAAGGGGTGGGGGGGCAGATGGCAACGTAAGTCTATGCTACATTAGTCCCCTAGTTTGTGCCTGCTGTTTTTAGGGATCACTGTCCAACAAAAGCCGAGAAAAACAACTTATTTGTTGATCACCCCCTTTTTCAATTTTTTAATTGATCACCCCCAACACGGTATGCTATAAAGGATATCGATTGCATGATGGCTTTTATTAAGCGACTAAACAGAGCTATTTTTTCTTCTTTAGTTTCACCTCAACAGAAAGTATTTAACTGTCAGATATTCCTGAAAAGTCTGACTTCACATCAGGGGGTTTTCTTATTCTGGCTTATTCTTTTTAATTCATTCATTTTTTCATTTTTCCATTCATATTTGGAAAGTGCTACTGTCTCAGACTCATGAATATGAACCCCGTAGCATTGGCACCCTAGGCAACTGTTCGTATTGCTGGCACTGAAGGCCAGCACGTCTACATACGTGCACTGGTGGTACGTGTAGAGCTGTAGATACTTCATGTCCGTCCATTAAGCAGATATTTGTTTACTTGAGTTCATACACCAGTCGGACTAGATTTCTTTTCATATCCATAGAGCTATTCAAGCATGCTTATTGAATATCTGCTCATTCCTGTGTGGATATCAATCGATACATTGATGTACAAGCATTATAGTAAGATTGGGAAACTCACAGAATATACTTGACATTTAGTAAGTTCAGCATTGTTTGATACAAGGCCAGGGCTGCTAGGATCTTCTTGGCACAGGGGCCACATGGGGGAGCTGTATGCAGTGCTGGATTAAAGCAACTGGGGGCCTAGAGCAAGGACAGAAACCAGGACCCCTTAAGGAGTCGCATAAAGATTATTGGGGCAGGGGGCAGAAATATTTGAAAATCTTTTTTAAAGAATAATTATGTAACTAGTGTTATTTCTTATCATTTCTGTACAAAAATGTATTCCTTCTGGTGCTTATTGTGAAAATGACTTGATGCTGTTCAGTTATTTTTTTAAAGAATAAATTTTGTATTTGATACATTTTTATTTGATGTTCTTGAATATTGGATCGATGCTTTCACCATTATCTTGGCCTAGGTATGGTCCAGATTTTCATTGTTACAAATTAAATAAAATTAATGGAAAATTTTTTAATTGTTCTTCTGGCAGGAAGCTGAGGCTCCCTTTAGATTTTGAGGCCCTGGACTGTAACCAACTCATCCTATATATAAATCCAACACTGTCTGAGTGTCCTCTATGAAAAAAGGAGAGTATAAGAGATACTGAATCAAATAATCATTTCTAATTACCAAGTGTATGAAAATGATGAAATAGTAATAATGAAAAATTTTCACAATAAAATGAAATCTTCTCAGGATTATATAAATGACAAATGTTCTGCTTATCATGCTTAAACCTCTTCAAGTTCTCCAGCATGAACAGATTTCAAATGCATTGCTTGAAACAGAAATACAAGCTTTGTTTAGTGAATGAGAGATTCTAGTGGTTGTCTCAGTGCTGCCAAGTACAGTTTGTTATTCATACGAGAGTTCTCTATACTTCATAGGTAGAAATATTTTTTTCAAAACACAAATCTTATTACTTAAAACTGTAGAGTTGAAAACATCTGTGTTTCATCGAATTCATTTCCTCACACGTTACGAAACAAACAAACTCTTATCGATATCGTCTTCAGATTTTCAACTGAAAACCACTAATAAGACATGAGATTATTGAGTCACAGAATATAACAAAATGTTCTTGCATGAACCCAATCAAAAGTCATGTGTACCACAGTGGCAACCAATGTTGCTATTTCCGGCTAAATCTGGCTGAATTTTTTCAGTTCATCCAATAAAAATCTATTATAACCAGAAATTGGGCCAATTTTTTTTAAATAATGAGGTAATTCAATAAAAGTAAACATTTCATTCTCATGAATAATTTGTTCTGGAGTCTTAGTCATTTTATTTGATGTATGGATTATGAATGAGCATATAAAACATTTTTAGTATAAAGCCAGAAGTGAAAAACCTTATCTGATTTTAGCCCCCCTGCCTCAAATGGCTTCTGACACCATCACACAAGGTCACTGCAGGGATTGAACTTATTATATAAATGATGGTCAGTATCTCAAGCTTGTTAACCATTACTATACTAATTGTAAAACTAAGGATAATAGGCAATTACTGAAATGTTCAGGGATTTCATGTAATCACTGAGGGTTTCACGAAATCCCTAGTTTCACAATCCTACTGTAACATATATAAGTGTGTGTCCAAAGGTTTATATGTATATCAATATAGAGGTCTTGTGTGTTTTTATAAGTGGATGGAAATCTGTATGCATAAAAATATATTCATTCTCATGCTTAGTATTTGAATGGATTTTATGGTTGTATGTTAATAGCCTCATTTGGAAGTGTGCTTGAAATAAAACTATAATCAACTACTAAATAAGCAGCGGATATTAAACTTTTCACAGTAGGGCAATCATTATAAACACGTGATATACAGTAAATTCAACCCAAATCTTGATTCACCAGACCTTCCAACTTAACACACTTATAAACTTTGTCGATTGAAACTAGGTTCATATAACATACCGATTGGAAAAGGTCGACGGACTCACATTATTAGACAAAAAAGGCTTTGTAAAGAATGCAATATGTTAAGAGACGAAAACCATTTCATATATTATTGTTCAAAAATTCATAGAATAGGATTGAGTATGATAATACCACAGTTGGACGATCTGTCGTCATCTGTTGATATCAACAAACCGTTCTATGGACGAGATGAATATCTAAAGCGTTTGAATAGCATTAGGTCCATTATGGATATGCTCAGAGAAAAAAAGCAAATAATCACATGATAGAGTGCATTACATATGAATGAATGGATGCGTTCATTCATTAATATAAAAACAGGTCTGGTTAGTCACTCAATAGAAACCATCACATGACCAACATCTTTTGGCAGCACGAAAAGAAAATGATAAATCAAAAAACTGGGAAATGGGATGATCAATAAACGAGTTTCTTTTCTTGCCTTTGGTTGGTCAGTGATTGGAAAAAGGCCTGAATTTTCAAAAAACAAGCAAGCATAAACTAGTGACCAATTTGACGAAAACTTACCTTGCAAATTAAATTCACCAGTAAAAACCTTTCAAGGAGGGTAATTTTGAAGAAAAAAAAGGTTTTTTTCCTGAACATAATAAGGAGTCAATTGTTAAAATATTCAGCCCTCAAGCTCAATTGGTGTGACCTGTACACATCATACATACATAGCCAGCGAGCCATACCAACTTAGAAACTAAAGAAACCTATGTTGACAGTTTTAGTGACAGTTCTGGTTGACAAATTCTTATGATTACATTTCTCTCCAGGTATAGTGCAACAAATGATATCGTTCCAGCATTGGGTCAGATGAGGTGTGCTTAGATATCTATAAAGACCATTGTCACCAAGTTTGTTTGTCTATACATTTGTTTGTCTGTTCATGGAGGAATTTTGGAAAAACAAAAATACTTTTTTTCTAGGCATGATGAAGAGGAAATGTTTGAATTTTCAGCCCTCTAGATCCATTGGTGCAGCCTGTGCGCATGATACATACAGAGCTAGCCAGCCAGCCTGCTAGCTTGCAGGACCAAGTTGAAGACAGTTTTAATGACAGTTTTTTGGTTGGCAGTATCTAATTTTATACTTGTATATTTATTAATTCGCAAGGACATTCTAGCATATGTTCAACGATACCGGAAAATGTTTCCATAAATGATGAATTGGGAAGCAAGTCCATTGCTTTTTTTGTAGGGGGGAAATGAAGGGGTGCAGGAAGCAATTTTGGGCAGGGGGAGGGAGCAGTTTTTTCAAAAAGGGCATTTTATGAGATATCTTTATCATGATGTTGTAAGGTTATTGCAAAAGAGCAAGGAATGGTTCCCAACCAAGTCACTACTGCCATAATAACGTTTATAATCGAAAACTAGAAATTATCACTACATTTCTTCGACATGAGAAGAACAGATATTACGCTTTGATCTTGAACTAAAGACCACAAATGGTTGGACTAGAATAGGGCCCTGAAAGATATGCTGGAAAACTTAAATATGCTTACATATAAGCCAGACATTTGTCACTTAAATAATTCTGATATCTAATTTTTTAGTGGAAATGTTTTTTGCAGTTAGGAGAAAATTTTTATTCAGTCAATGGGAAGAGGTTGATATTTGATTCAGTACGTTTTACATTTTCCTTTTTTTATAAAGGGCACACAGCTGTCCCCATTGACCCCAGGCCCCAGGGCTCTGGCACCTCTGGGGGTGGTGAGCAAATGGAAAAAATATTTTCACAAATAAATACATGAATATTGCCGTAAAAAGATAATGATGATGATGATGATGATGATGATGATGATGATAGATAGATAGATAGATAGATAGATAGATAGATGCTGTCAAAAATGACATAATTATTCATGCATAGATTTCATGAGTATACACTCCTGGGCCAAAAAAATAAATCAAGCTTTTTTTATCAATTTTTTTTTCATTCACTCTTTCATTCTTAAACTTATCCAAAGCTGTTATGCAACGGTGAATACAGTGTTGGTGCATAGAGTACGTTTTAGTATGAGATAACTTTTCCCTTGTTTTTCTTTGGTCAAGTTGTATGTTAGCCATTCACAGTGCGCTGCTTCAATGTTGTTCCGTTCATCTCTGACTGCTTCCTACAGCTGGTCAGTGTCCCCAAATTTTCTCCCAACCAGTTTGGTAATTAATATGCATCATATGATCTCTATGGCGTTGAGATCTTTTATTTGACGAAAAGTTCTTGGTTTAATTTTTATTCCCAGGGGTATATATTTCAGTATAATTTATATTCATTGCAAACAAAGAACCTCAAATGAAATTCATCTTTACATCGATTTTCTATAACCCTTCAGATTTTCTGCTTTTTTTGGTTTTTTTGATAATTTTAAAACAATAAAGCAACAGAGTTGGGTAAAAAAAAACTAAGTTCTTTTTGATTTTAGAAAAATTGCAGTTTTATTCATGAATTGACAGAGATGCCTATATTTAATGGTTTTCCTTGCAATGATTAAGACATTAGCAGCAGCTATAATAGTAGCAAAGATGAATGTGAACACACAGACACAGTAGAATCTTGCTTTACCCCCTCCCTCTTTTTCTGTTGGATTTAGCATGACAGAAATAAACAAGCAAACAAACAGACAAAAAAGAGATGTTGGCTTTTATTATAAGATGACTGAATTTTCCCTTTCAGGTTACATGACAATAGGCCATATCTGAAGAAAAAGAAAAGGTTTCCCAAGAAAGAATTACAATTCAATCATTAATCAGGACAGGTGAAAACTGACAGTAAAATGTCTGGCATTGGGATATTTGTGAATGAATTTAGAATGATGAATGAGAAAACTCTGAAAGGATCCTATTTTGCTTCCAGTTGAAATTAATCTGGAAATAAATATGAATAAGTGTATAGCTTTGAAAATGAAACTTAAAAGACAGCCACATAGTTGATAATGTCACTTCTTTTAGCTCTTGTGTATAAAAGCACAAACTTTGGTTGATCATTGCTTACTTCAGCCCTGGTCTCTTTAGAATGGTTTTCTCTTTAACCTCCCGGCCAGTCTCATTTCCATTCTTTGACAGTGACTGTAATATATTTTTTTTGCCAGCCATCTTTGTTGATGTGAAAATCCATGAAGACTTTTACGCATCTCCATACTGCTTATCATTTATCTCATTTTTTACGCTGGTCTTGCACCTAAAACTGAATTAACTACTCTTTAATAACTCAGCTTGATCAACTATACCATTCATTATTAAAAGCATCACTAATATGGCTCAATCAATTGATAAACCAAATAACGTTCCCTTCATAATGTCACGTGTTCCTCTCACTAATAATACTTCACTCCCATGTTACATTCTCATGTATAAGGAATAACCTAAATGCTAACTATCTCCTAAACATCTCCTTCCTCATAAATAATTACTTACTAATCAGTCTTATACTAAAACGATCCTTCTCCAACGTAATTGTTTCCTTTTTCAGCTGAGATGTTCGCACCATCTTATTTGTCACTCATTAAATATGTTTTATTGTTTGTCTAAAAACTCAGCTTCTGTTTTCATTGCTTACTGTATGAGCGCTTTGTTTGATACTCTGAGTCTATTCATTTAAAATTGCCACACAACAGAGGCAGCATAGCTACCAGAATGTTTACATCTCAAACTGTCGTGACTGACTATCAACTTCTGTCTTTTTCCTCAACTTCCTTTTGTCATCATGCATTTGACTGCAAACTCCACATGTAGACTCCTTTTTTTTTAGCAACTTTTAGCAACTTTTGTATAATTGTTGGAAAATGTAGGCTGCCTTGTTTGTGACTTATAGATATGTTGACTTCTACTGCAGAAGTATTTTAAATAAATTCTTTATTCTTAGTATTTTAAACTGTAATTACATGCAAAAGCATTTGACTGCTTGGCATTTTTCCTATTTTGTTGTACTGTAACCCTGATTTATCATTTCCAGTACACTGATGCCTGGACAGAACACTACTACTAAAACAATTACTAGCACTTTCAAATAAAGATAGTATCATTATATCATCATTGGTTCTACTTTAAGGATTAATTACAACATAGGGATACTATGGCTGCTGTTGTTTTTACTACTAATAAACTAATATTAATAGCAGCAGCTGAGAAACTGTAAGTTTAACATAGAGTCTTATGGTAAACAGAACCCCCTTCCTAAAAACTATCAATTTTTTTTTTCTTAAAACAGACTCTTTTGTAAAGGCCATAGAGGTCTAATTGAAAGAATGCGCATAAAAAAATTCCTGAATAAAATTTTATGATAGAGTTTTGGATTTTGACTGAACTTTTGAATCTTAACCTAACTATTTTTTCATAATTATAGAGAAATATTGGCCATTTTGTGTTGAAGAAAATATTTTTTTCTCTCGAGGAAAGAATGTCTTTTCCTTTCAAAAAAAGATATTTATTTCCTTTAGAGAGATTTTTGTATAATTAAATGAATAGATTAGAATAAGGCAAATCTTATTATTTTGATGGGAAAGAGATAATGTAAAAAGCCATCGCAATGTAAATAAAAGGAGAGATTAAAGTTGCGATTAGGAAAAAAAATGAAAAATTAAGATGAAAGTGAATAGTAAGAAAAAAAATTGATAGTAATGATTGTTTAAAACATCGCAATACTGCAGCACATACCAAAAATAAGAATTTATTTAAAATACAATTGCAACAAAAGTCAATTTTTATAAGTTGCAATCGAGGCAGCCCTCATTTGCTTACTATCATAACGCAAGCAAAATATTTGCATAAAGTGATATGCAAATGACCAGGACATAAAAGATACTAGTATGCAAATATCCAGATACACAAATGACCGGTACTCAAATATCTGGTAGGAAGTTATCCAGTATACAACTGACCTTTCACCCATGCAAACCAAATAGCATGAAAGAAAGTGTTTAAATCACTAACCAAACACTAGAGCTACTTAAAATATTCCATTCACATTAATATTAAAGCACGTTTTAGTCTGATTCACTGATGTCCTTTTGCAAAACATAAGGTGGATTACACTAAAATTTTATCTTTAGTCGATTCAAACTTGGAAAAAAATTGAACAAAGGTTAAAGTCAGCCGCCACGAATTCTAAAAAGTCAGTGCGTTTTGTGAACAAGAGATGATTTTTTTTCCCAGGCTTCCATAGCCCACAATAAGGATAGCATTTTATACACAAGTGTATATTATACACAAATAATCATGGTGAATTCAGATCCTAAATATCCAAATATCATGACACCTGGATATATAGGCATTATCCATTTTACCTGAAAAACTTTTTTAATAAAAAGGCGAAGAAATTTTCCTTTTAGATATATTTATTTCACACCTTGGGAATTACTTGGAACTAATTGTGGAATATAACACCCCTCAAATGCCTTTCATTCTCTGCTTTGCAGCATTGTACCCTTTTTAGACAATGTTCCATGACAGCTCATAATGCATCTGGATCCAATGCTTAATACATTTTTAATATTATTCTTTAGTTCAGGGGGGGGGGTCTTGTTTACATAAACTCTTTCCTCAAGATAACCTTAAAGAAAAAAAAATTGAGTGCAGTCAAATCAGACGAACATGGCAGCCAGTTAATTTCTAAAATCAATTTGCAAAGTTCAAAATGTTCGTCCTTTGCAGGGTGCTATATTCCAAAATTCGTTCAAAGCAATTTCCAAGGTCCAAAATAAATATATCTGAAGGGAAAAAATCTTTACATTTTTATATCTAATTGTCTCCTCTGCAATACGTCTGTTTCTCTCTCCACAGCCAAGATCACCAACTAAGAAATAAGTGACTCATACATATATTGTTCTTCAAAGTCTTCATACAGTCATACATTTACATTTTATGAAGGGGAACAAAAATAATTAAATCTACCTGTCTTGGTACACATATGGCTGCTTCCAGATTACTGGCAAAGTTCAATTTACTTTTTTTATTAAAAAAGTTATTAAAGTTTTAAAATGGAAAGTTACTTTATCGCCCCCGACCAATGCATGTAAGAAAAAAGAGAGACTGCTAATATGAAACAGCAGTAGTGTATTACATTTTAACAAATAACTTATTTTCTCTTATCTTTTGCACTGTGGAAAAATAAAATAAATGAGACAAAATCTAGCATAAGACAACATTGGTTTCCTTCAAATGACAGCCATAACATCTTATATTATACTTAATTGTTGCTGACATGTTACAAAATGTCTTTGCTATATAAGTATATACTAACCAGCAATGGTGGGCAGTGCTTACAAAAACACTATACTAGTAAACATCTAATAATTAAGATGATGATATTCGGTTTTTTTGCTCTAAAACCTTTTAAAATAGACCTAGAGAACTGGAATTTTGATATGTTGTAGCTTAGGTTTAGAGCTTTAAATAAACTGTTTGTGGAATATAAATTAATGTTTAATTTCATTTGTTCATTTAATTATTTATGTACACCTTGATCATCATCTGATATTATCTGGTTAGATCTTTATAGAAAGCTCTGCCTCTAAGCAACAATGTATCAAAATTTCAGTTCTCTATGTCTATTTTTGAGTTTTTGAGTGTTTTAGAACAAGAAAATGAACCAACGCTAAATTCAAAAAGTTAGCGGAATAGTTATCTTTGCTTCCACTAAATTTTTAGCGGTTTATCTGTTTTCTTCTTTTCAATAGCTGTGCCCACCACCACAAAAAAAAGTCCCAAACTGAATTACTTTTATGATCTTGCTTGCAGTTTTGTCGGTATACAGCCTACATGGTTTATTTGTTAATATCAAGTTATAGGTCAAATTCTGGGTTAAGATTAGGCTTCTTTTTTTTTCTAAATATAAAGTTTTTAAAATATAAGTCTGGTAAATATAATGTTTCAACATAACTTTCAATGAAATTAATCTGACAGCACATATTTAAACACTAAAAATTTAGTGTCTTTCAGTACAAGAGAGAAAATTGATATTGAAATTCACTCTGCCTCGAAGGCAGCAATCAACTGCTTTATCATTCAATTTATTAAAAGTATTCCACATCTGTCGTTCCTATCTTCTCTGTTCATATATCATTATTCTTTTTCTGATAGGAAGAAGCTATTAAAATTACACTATCTCAACCTTGCCTTCTCCATTGTTACAGCCTTTCAATGATACGATACCTTGTTCTAGTTTTTATTTTATTGTCTACATCATAATATGTCTTCTTCTCTTTCCATAGACAAAATCTCCAACTAAGAACTAAATGACTCATACTTGTTCTTAAAAGTCTTCGTGGAGTCATCCACTTGCGTTTTATGAAGAGAAACAAAATAAAATTAAATCTATCTTTGTTCACATGAGGCTGCCTTCAGATTAGTGGCAAAATTCAATCTAGAGCAACTTGGCTTGTACCTGCTTCTACGAAATGATTTTTTTTTTTTCATTATAATCTTCAATTCTCATTTTAACCCTTCATGGCCAGATTTTTTTTTATTTTAAATTTTTTTTGTGATTATATTCTTAAAAATTTGTATTTGAAGGCCGTATAAAGATGACTAATATTGAATAATAAAGAAACATATAGGTAGACAATAATTTCAATAGAAAATAAAAAATTGGACTAACAAGTATCAGTAGGACACACTGGTCTCAAATCAATCAACAAAACATGTGATATCTAAAAACGATAGCACAACGTCAGTATTCCGGGGGACTTGACACAGATCTCTGCATAGCCACCCACTTAAGCAAATATTATATCCAGCCATCACAAGTCACAGACCACAAATAAATATACCATTTTCTCTCATAACTTCCACATTTCTTGATAAAGCCAAATTGGGAAGAACATTGAAATAAGTGAAATCATTCGAGTGGCCTGCCAACAAGAAGGAGTTCATTTGTCCAACAAACTCTGTGAATGTTGATGACCCGTCTTAAAACTTTAGACACTATCAGTACACAAAGGGTCAAGTAATGAACCTCAAACTCTAAATATGGTGAATAGGAGTTTCATAAACTGTTTTTGTCATGATAGATTGGGAAAAGTGTTAATGTCATCAGCCAGCTTCATCAGGAATTTGCATGTTGATATCTCTGAGTTCATGATGTTTACAAAAATAATTTCCAAATGAAAATTTTCTACAACCTCCCTTCTTATTATCAAAATTACTACAATAAAATTGAAAATTTTCTAGTATTTTTATCAACATGTATCGCTTTGCTGTCAATATCCATTGAGGTAGCCAGTGCTAGTGATCAAGTACCTAAGGGAAAAAATTGAATGAAAAAAAAGATAGCATGACTAAAACTTATCAAAATTTCTCATTTGGTACAAACTAGCTTTCCAATACTGACAAACTGTGCAAAATTGCATTCAAAATACCAAAAACAGGAAGAAAAAGCACTGGTGTGATATTTTTAATTGGAACCAGAATTCAGCTGATGATGTCACACTTTGCCAATTCTTAAAGGAAGAAAAATATTTTTAAACTAAAGAAGATTAAAGAAAAAAAGCTTTCTCTTGAGTTTGTATGTAGTCCAGAAACATTCCTAATAATTTTTAGGTGGGGTGGCAGCTTGTAATTTTCAAACAAATTGGGCGGCAGGCCAAATTAAAGAACAAAATTTGCTGCATCAAAGAGCACTTGGGGTGCCCCCCCCACCTTTAGTACATCCTTGACATTGTATCAGTTGGCAAGTAAAATTTCAACAGTTAGTTTGGGTGATGGGACTTTGGAAACTAAAGAGACTAATAATATCAGCTTCTTCAAAGAGAAATTACCAATCTTATAGCAATGAAAAATTGCCTCAAATAGTTGAAACAATTTTCTTCCCTGAAAATTATGCTTTACGTTAAAACAGTTCTGTACAAAAATATTACACTGGGCCATGTTTTAAACTATATTTCCAAAGAGTTATATGAATCTGGAAACAAAAAAAGGGACTTTTTTTGTCCAGCTGAAAACTAATGTCCGTATTTTTAAAGTGCAGAAACCTAAAGAAGGAAAAAAAAACTAAGTTGCTTTTTTCATCATGGTATAAATTTTTTTTGATAAGTTGTTTTTGTCGTATACCACTTGGTCAATGAAACAGTTGTAGCAGTAGTAAAGTAACACATACAACCGCATCCTATTCTTCTCTCAGAGTATCAGCAACCTGCTCTGAATGATATAACTGTTATTTTTTTTTCAGTAAAGTTGAATAGAGTCACACTGTGTGAAACAGGAAACAAATTTCAAACAGTCAAAAACTGGAAATAAACTCAACTGTTCAGGCAAACATTTTTTATTCCCAGATTAAATATCAGTAGGCCCCATTTAGGCCTTCCACAGGAACTAGCTGGAAACCCATCTGATAGGATGGATTTTCAACTTGTTTAAACAAAATGAATTGAAAACCAAAACCATAAGTTCAATGATGCATCCACCATCCTTATGTCCATATCTGTGATTTCTGATTTCAAAGGGATTCTAAATGAAGTATTAGCATTACTAGTTGTGGTAGCAATAACAGGAGGAGAAGGAAGAGGAGAGTGAGGATGGTCCAGCTGAAAATTTGGTTATTAAAACGAATGAATATGTTTAGATTAAAGTAAGTGTACAATTTTTATCAATAATTTGTTCTAGAGTCTTAGTGTACGGTTATTTCTTCTCAAGTGGGCTTTAAATGAGTATAAGTATATGGTATTTTTATCAATCGAGTTAGCCGGAAATAGTAGAGTTTAGCCGATTTTAGCCATTTTGAAGATAGTTTTAGCTATTGATAACACATGATACTTTAGCAATTCTCCTGCTTCTTTCTTTTGTTTATATAAACGTAACTAACCATTCGACCAACAACCAGCCAATCGACCAACCAACAACCATTAGAGCAAAGAGCGTCTAATACAGATGTGTGGACACATCTAAGAATTATCCAATCAAACTCTTCCTCCTTGAACTCTCTAGATTCATTCCATCTTGGCAATGATGTATGATTCATTTACTAAAGAATTCATGATTCAAAGAACCAATAAATTTATTGAAGACATCTTTAATTTGATTCTGATTGGATAAATTCTTGCCCATAAGGAAGAGGTCTATGCTTGAAAGAATTTCAGTCTGTTAAAAAGAGGTTCCATGAATGGACGGGGTGTAATAAGGTTTCCCTCTCCAACTGATTCAATTTCAGTAACATCGTTCTTACAACATGAGGGGGAGAATTATCGTGCGGCTAAAGACAATCTTATGCGGAAACCGTCAACCAAAACTGTCAACATATGTTTCTCTCAGTTTTTCAAGTGGGTCCAGCTGACTGGCTTTCAATGTATGTATCATGCATAGAGGAGCTAGAGGGCTGAAAATTTAAATATTTACTCGTTATTATGTCTACAAATAACGTTTTTGAGTTGTTTTTTTTAACCTCCCACACACACCAATAGGTTTATGGGGAGAGAGCAATTTTGCAAAATAAGTTTATGCTAAATTGGTCCCATGTTTGTGTCTGCCAAATGTTTTTTGAAAATTCAGGCTTTTTTTAGTGATCACTGCCCCCAAAATGCAAGAGAAATAACTAATTCATTTATCACTTCTTTTCAAATTTTTTAATTGATTACCCTCTACTGGGAATACTGCCAAAAGATTTTGGAGAGTCTCGGTTGAATGACTAACTAAACCCATCTTGGATTTATTTTTAGCAGAAGCTTTTTTAGTTTTTACAAGCAGTAACCCACAGAAATTCCATGATTTGAAAAATATAAAATTTGATAAGAAAAATGAAAATTCAATAATTATTTCAATTACCTTCAAAATTTGACTCGGAATTTTGAAAAATCCTTCCTATCCCACCCTGTGTTTTCAAGTATAATTTGTTACTTATAGCTAAAACTATAAAATGGTTAATATCAGCCAGAGTTTCTCATTTTCAGCAAACTTATCGAATGAAATAACTAAGGCTCCAAATAAACTAATTGATAAAAATTGAACATTTTTTTATTGTACTTATCAGATTTAATCCACCGTTATAGATTTTCATTGGTTAAATTGAAAAAAAAATTGGCCAGATCTAGCCGAAGAATAGCTAATTTGGCAACTCTGATCCCACAGTTTCCTTCCTCCTTTCCTTTGTCTTAACTTTGCAAGCAGGGACAACCTCATGTAACCAATCGGCACATCTTTTTTTTTTTACCCCTTTCTTATCAAAGCACTTCACAAATATGACATCATTTTATTAGAGGGTAGCGGTTAAACACTGAAATTATTGTGATGATAAATTTCATCTTTTTCTGCTGCTTTTTATTTCAACACCCGTGGAATAATCAGTAAAAGCAGTTGCTTTGGATAGGCAGGCTTCTCGAGGAAAAGGGTGCAAGTTTGAATCTCACAAGAGGCTGGTTCTTAATTTTTTATCTATGCAGCGTGCTTATGGCTGACGGCCCTTGAGATGCAATAAAAAGCAGCAGAAATAATATAAAAGCGGGACTTGTCAGAAAGCAATATTACAACCATGCATTGACATACGTAGAGGTTACGTTCTGGGTTTTTTGTTGTTTTTCTTTCGACCACGTCATTAGTTCAACCCAGTAAGGTCTCTGTTCTTTTACTTCCTCCTTCTTGTCTTCCTTGTCAGGAAAAACCGAAACAAACACAATATACACATTCCATCCTCTAAAACATGCGGAGATCTTTGTCGTTCCGAGTTGAGCCACAAAACAACAATGACTGAAATTCCCGTCATCCACAATTAATGGGTTTCAAACTCTTATAGGGAAGTATCTGAGATCAGCGTCAAGTTGGACGGGCATTAATCAACAAAAAACTGTTATGTAATTGACACTCTTTTCTCTTCACAAAATCGAGTGATGTTTGAGTTTAAATACATTATTCTAAGTATGTCTACATATCTGTGTGTATCGTTTGGCAACTTGGAGAAAAACCATGATGTCTCAAAGCCTTCATGTTTCAAGAAACGCTTACCATAACCAGTGATGAAAATAGACAGATACGTTTGAGTATGGTGTATACCCACAGCTCAATTTCAAGGTTTTTTGTATGTTCAATGTTCAATGTCTATTAATAGAGACATTTTTGCGTACCTAGTCCAACCTTACTGTACACTTAGTTCCCAAAACCTATTACCGTCATTGACCAAAACCTTTAAGCAGAGCTACCATTACGTCAAACAAAGCCAGCCACCTAGAGTGCAAACATCAGAGGAACGCAGTACTGACCTTTCAGGAGAAAAATTCAAAAGGAAGATCAAGCAACCGGAGGTGCAAATTTGCATGAAACCCTCACACCAGCTCTAACTTTTAGGGATGACAGTGTCATTCCGATTGATGTTTCAGCTTCTCATCCACATCCAGCCATTGGGCAGAAGCCTAGTATTTATACAAAATTCATTTTTCTACACAGAAGACAATGCAAAAGCATAGCAATTTCATATTATTCAATATTACAATACAATGTCTGTTGGAAACCATTAACTGCCGACTAAAACTGCCCACTGGTCAAGATAGGTTTCTTCAATTTTCAAAAGATTGGTTGGCTATCTATCTTCGTGTCATATGTACAGCTTGCACTAATGGAGCTAGAGGGCTGAAAATTTAAACATTTACTACTCATAATGTCAGGGAAAAACAAAATCTTTTGTTTTTTGGAAATTCCCCCCAAAATAAGTGCGTAGTGAGTGGTTCAAATTACAATGTAAGTTTATGCTTAATTAGATTCCTTACTTTGTGGTTGGCCTTGGTACTTATTCAACAGATGAGTTTTACCACTTTGAGGCCAATCGATGCAGATGTCTCAATGACGACCAGTACGAACTGATGCCTGTTGAACACTGTGTGATACTTGGTCAGCATCTGCTCTTCAGCCCATCAGGTGACAATATCTGGCTTAATGGCTGATAAGATCAAGTTGCTGTTGGCAGAAGAATCATTGCAGGTAACATCTCAAATAAGTGGTTTTGCAAGCTGCAAATGGGAAGATAGTTACCCTATTTGGAAGATCATCATCTACCAGGTCAAGGCTGATGGGCTCCAACAGGATAAGAATTCTGGCGGCAACGAGTCCCCTTTGTTGAAAATTAGGTCGAGGGATACATTTCATTTAATTGAAACCTATTCAGGTTATTTTCTTGCTAATAATTCTGACTTTGAATTATTCAAAATTTTTTTTTTTTTTACAGTCTCAACCAATGGTTTTGGTCAACACCTCTCCTGGTTTTCTAATCTGAAATCTCAGTTAAAGATTAGGAGTCCAAAGTGGGCTATGATCCTTGAGCTCTCCTGCCCCACCTAAAAAATTAAGAACAAAGGTTCCCAAACTGGGGACCATAAATCCGTGAGGTTCCACAAAATTATTATTTGAGGGCCAAAGGCAGATCTTTTGAAAGCCTGGGGTCCATATCAAAATTCATTGAAATATGATACGTCTTTCAAAATGAAAAGGTCGGAAACTGATTTAATGAGATTTGATATTGCATAATAGTAGTAGAAATGAAGAAGGTGAACTACAATTCATAAATTGGGGGGGTCCCACTCCATTGGAGGGCGTGGGAACAATCTTAAATCAGAACTCCCCACTTCCTTCCCCAGTTGGCTCAATATTGAAACCAAAATCTCATTGGTCATTCAGAAACAGCTTTGTCTCCAAACACATAATTTAAATTCCATTCATTTCATACCCGTGGGCAGAACAAATAAAAAATGCAAAAGTTGCCTTAAAAAGTAGTAAAAACATGTCCATTTCATCACTCAATAGAAACTACCGTATGACCAACACCTTTTGGCAGCATGTTTAGGGTGACCAATAAAAAAATTAGAATAAGGGGTGATTAATAAAAGAGCAATCCCCTTTCATTGGATCACTAAAAAGCTCGAATTTTCAAAAACTAGTGTCCAATCTAACATAAAGTCACACTGAAAACTGATCCCAACCCCTAAAATAAAAATAAAATAAAAAATATATTCATTTTTATAAAAACAGAAAAAAATGTTTTCTCTAAACATAATAAGGTGTGAATGTTTAAATTTTCAACCCTTTAGCTCCATTGGTGCAGCCAGTATGCACAATACATACATGCATAGCCAGTCAGCCGAACCAGCTTGAAAACTGGAGAAAACTATTTTGATGACAGTTTTCATTAATGGTTTCTATTTAAGGAAATTAAATATTTGCTAAGCAATCAAAAAAAGAAAGCACTCAGAGAGTGCATACATCTGCTAACTCTGCACACTAACTAAACACAAAATGAAAATGAAATTTCAAAAAACAGGGGAGAGAATGCAATTTCCAGTAAATGCCAAATATTGAGCTTCTTCCTCTGGAATTTAAAGTTGGCCTTTTTTTCTCTGTTCATTTTCAACCTCTTTCCATGCCGAGTACTACCAAAAAATATCTCTGATTTGGAAACAAATTCCTGGATCTGCCCCGAAATTCAATCGCTTTCTTGGTAGTCTATACTTCTACAAAATATCTTTGATGAACTTCAGCAAGACGAAGATCATGTGCAACGACCACATCGGAGATAAAAACACTAAGATCAAAATCGAGGACACAGAACTCGAGAAAGTAGACCACTACATCTACCTAGGGCAACAAATCTTCATGAGACCCTCAAAAGAAGAAGAAATCAAGTGAAGAATCACACTAGGATAGCAAGCCTTTGGCAGAGCAAGCTCAACCTTTAAAAATAATAAGATCCCATTAATCCTAAAAAGAAGGGTCTATAGCCAATGCATCCTACCAATAGTCACTTATGGAGCTGAAACATGGTACGTAACCAAGAGACAGATCCGCAAGTTAAGAACCATGCAACGTGCACATAATAGAATTATGTTGGGCCTCGCATGGAGAGACCACAAGACAGTACAGTACATTCAAGAAAAGACAAGAGTCAGGGACATCATGAAATTCATTAAAAATCTCAAATGGCAGTGGGCTGGCCATGTTGCAAGAATTGCGGACAACTGATGGACATTGAAACTCACAACATGGATCCCCCGAGATCACACGCGCAACCGAGGCCGGCAGAATACTACATGGAGAGACGAGCTAGACAAATTCAGAAAGCACTGGCTCCGCAACACAACACCCATGATAGAGAAGTGAGGCAAATCTTGGGGAAGGTCTACGTCCAATGATGGACATTGAAAGACTGATGATGATGATAATGAAGAAATCTCGGTTACATCATGTGAATGGACAGACAGATGGACGAGCAGGCAGACAATCAGAAGGGCAAACAGTCGGAAGGGCAGACAGACAGACAGACACATGTGGTTATATATACCTCTCCAACTTTTTTGGCAGAAGCAAAAAAATATGTTATTGTTTTAAAAGAATGGTGTAAATGTTATGCTTTAAACAAAACTGACACTTTCATTTTGAATGACCTAATAGAAAGAATAGGCAGATCTTGTTTCTACCACTTAAAGTGTCAGAGAAAAGTGATACCTTGAGTATTAAAGGTTGGGAAAAGAGGAGGCCTATCATTTGAGGGGAGAGAATGTTCGCAGCTCAGTTCAACACAAAACTGATTACCATTTTTTTGTGTGCTTTGCAAATTATCAAAATTTTTTAAAAACTTTTATTGTCTGTGAAGAAGTTAACAATGGTTGGCACAACTAACAAAACCACTGAAGTGAAAATCACTAGAAATTTAGTGAAAGCAAATATAAGCTACATCATACTAAAATTTCAGCCCTCTAGGTTTTTAAGGGTTTCAGAGCAAAAGAACCAACCCAAAGCTAAATCAATGTAAGAAAAGTCTGTGGTTATTGGTCGATGTTGTTTTCGCTAATTTTTATCTGTGTCCGACACTGGAAGTTAGTTTTCATAAACTCATCTTTGAAAAAAAGTAAATTTGAAACCGACAACCAAAACTATCACCAAAACAGTCAACATAAATTTCTTCAGTTTTCAAGTTGGTCTGGCTGGTTGTCAGACTGGCTATACACATATGCATCACACGTATAGGCTGCAACAGTGGAGCTAGAAGGCTGAAATTTTCAACATTTACTCCATATTGTGTTGGGGGGGAAAAGACGTTGTTTTTCTAACCCCCTCCCCTCTAACAGGTTTTTACAAGGAGGTGTCAATTTGCAACGTAAGTTTACACTAGTTTGTGTCCATGCATGTTGAAAAACTGTTTGAAAATCCAGAATTTTCCAGTGATCATGGCTTAACAAAAGATGAGAGAAATGACTTATTCATTGATTGTTCCTTCTTCCAATTCTGTAACTGATCACCCCCAACATGGCATGCTGTCAAAAGATATTGGTCATGTGATGGTTTTTATTGAGTGACAAACCAGACCTGTTTTCATTGATTCTTGCAGACCTTTGCTAGTGTTGTCCCATTTAGACCAGCATATTCCCGGATTAGCAAAAATGTCGGATCACAGACGGATTACCCCTAAAAGATATCACACCACCTGATGATAACTTTGAAACATCATAGATATCGTTACAAGTTAGATAATGATGAAACAAACATTAAATGAAAAACAATCAGAATTTTAATGAAGTAATGTATTGTACAGACGCTCTGCTTGAACTGATGAAACCAGTCATTACTCGAATCACATTCATAATCTAGACCTACTTTTTCATGAAATATTCTTGCTTGTTCTTTAAACAGATCTCCAGGCAGTTCAACATCTTCACTTACATAACGTTTAAGCCACTTTATAAGCACCTTATCTAGTTTTGTACTTCTATCTTCCATTGTTTTTCACATGCAGCAGGTTGGTGCAGCACCCAGGGGAATTTGATATCAATGCCAAATTGATAAGGAAAGTGGATTACAGGTAAATGGATTAATGAAAGTCTATTCAGACAAAATTTGGCTTTGATCACATGCAAATCTGCCTAATGTTATCAAAATCATTCATCGTCATAATCAAAATTATGACACATATGTGTTTAGTTGCTCAATAGTAACCTTCCTGTGACCAATGTCTTTTAGCACTATGCCACGTTGGGAGTGATCAATCAAAAAATTGGAATTAGAGGTGATCAATAAATAGGTTACTTCTCTCACCTTTCGTTGGATCACTAGAAAGTTTCAAAAAAACAAGCTGGCACAACCTAAGGGCCAAATAAGCATAAACTTACATGTTAAATTGAATCCCACTAAAAAACTTTTTGGGGTTTGGAATTTTGGAAAAAAAACAGAATGTTCTTTTGTAGACATAATAAGGAGTTAATGTTGAAAATTTCAGCCTCCTAGCTCCATTGGCACAGCCTATACACATAATACATAATACAATCATACATAGTCAGCCAACTGAACTTGGAAACTGGAGAAACCTATTTTGACAGATTTAGTTTATGGTTTCATTATCATAATCAAAATTTTGATGAAAAGGACAATTTTCAAATTGAAAGTTTCCATTTATATAAAAAAAGTTTTTGGATATTCGTTGACTATGGTAAATATGCTTTTTCGAATTCTGGACATTAATAGACAGATTTGAATTATAAATTGTGTAATATTAAGTAGAAACTTATTTGAATTGATCTCTCGTCATTACATGGTTAATATATTACTCAATTTAGACAACATAAATAGAATAAACAATTAAAGAAAATGGGGCTGCTGCAGGAATTAAACCTGCCACCGATAGGGTAGCCGCTTCAACATCATTCATTCTAACAGACCAAATACATCCATTTCTTAAATACACAGATTAATATGTATCTTTGTTTTTCTGCTTGAACCCTCATTGGGGGTATTGCAGAGTTAGGTACACACAGGTAGTTGTTAGTAAGATCTACTTCTGGCTTGCCAGGCCTGTTGAAGCTTTGGTCTGCTTACAACACCTGGTATTCCCTAATGGTGACCCATCGAAATACAGGCCAGCCTTTATGTTGCTTAACCCAACTTACATGATCTTAAAAGAAATGGTATCCTCAATACTAGTCTTTGAACTCAGCAGAGAGGCATTGAGTACCATTTTTAAAGTCTTTGGTATGATTGAAACAATGGAAATAGGAAGGAACAAGGTGTGATGTCATTAAGAGCTGTGACATCATTGAAAGAACAATATTCCAATCAATTTTTTTTACCAGCTGCAAATGATGTCATAATAGAATCTCAGAGGACTGCTTTTTTGTATTTGAAACAAAAAGGACGAAAATTGCAAAAAAATAGCCCAAAATGACTATTTTGAAAATAGCACTTGTAGAATATTGTCATATCGCAAGATTTTACAAGTATTGGAATCGATTGACCCAAAGAAAAGACTACTATCTCTTCTTCCTCCTCTTCTTCCTCCTCTTCTTCCTCCTCTTTTTCCTCCTCCTGCTACTACTACCACCACAGATGTTGAACGCATCTTTGAACTCATGGTTCTTGTTCTTACGCAAACAAGTAAACTGTTTCATTTTCTTTCGTGCTTTCTTCAACTTTGAAACTTGACCATCTCATTCCAGCCATGTTTAAGTTGAATTGAATAAGTGTGTCAAGTTGTTTGTGCAGTGTTTCATCGTATCTACCTCAGAGTGAATGGTAGACTATTCAGTTTAAAGTGGAATACTCCCACACACAACGAACCGATTCTATGCAAAATCAACGAATACATACACACTTATCAAACACTTGAAAGATACTTACAGTTATATACATAGTATATATTCATTGATACATAATCATCTCCAATTACACATATCTTGTATTGGTAAATATCTTCTTTTTCAGTGTTAACCATGATTGGATAACATTTCTTATGAATTTTAAGAAGTCAATTTCATAGAAATGTAAACCCTTGACTAAAGGGCGGTGGACGCATCTTAATTCTGAAGAGTTTCATTTCTATGTACGTCCGACACATTCAATAAGAAGCCTTTCGGACAGTTGATCGCCCAACTCCCTTGCTCATGTAAACAACAGAAAGAGGAAGGAGGAGAATGTGTGACATCATTAAAAGAACATCTATTCTGATCATTAGATGATGTATCAAGCATTTGTATTTCACAGTGTTGCAAAGTATTGTTAGTTTTTAATAGCTAAATCTGTCTACAAATATGGCTAAAATTAGCTAAACTATTCTGTTTCCAGCTAACTTTATAGCTAAAATGTTATATACTCATTTAAAGCCCACTTATCAACTAAAATAACTATACCCTAAGACTCCACGACTAATATTGATAAAAATTGTATATTTACTTATATTAAACCAACTAATTTTTTTTTATGACTAGATTGTTGGGTGACCCATCCCCACCTCCTCTTTCCTCTTCCTTTTACCATGACTACCACAACTAGTTCTGCTACAACTACTTTGTTCAGAATCCCTTTGAAATTGGAAATCACGGATATGGACATAAGGATGGTGGATACATCATTGAACTTTTGGTTCTTGTTTGAATCAACTTTCCTAGTCTGACAAAATCAAATTAGACAAACCAGCCCAAAACCCATTCTACAGACATGGTATTTGGTTTTAAAGAAAATGGAAATTTCATTTTCTTTGTTTTAATAAATCGACATGATTTAGGGTAAATTTTTAAAAAAAAATGAATTATAAGTATTTTGAGAAAATAAATATACAGATCCATTAGTAAGACCCCCAACTAAAAATGAGATAAAATTTACATTAAATCTGCATACCATTATTTTAGTAATTCTTATTTTTCTCTTGTAATATGAAATTTTGAGAAAATGATTACTGTAAATCGTGGCTTTCAAATCAATGTGGTGTACGAGATAACGTCTTGATTATTTGCTCAAAATTCTTGTTTAGGTCTATTCATTTTTTCAGATGGGTCCATAGAGCTCTATCAGATGCTTTTCAGTCAGTCAGTCAGTCAGTCAGTCAGTCGGTCGATTGGTCCCAGTTATGTTAAACAACGGACATAGGAAGTAAGAAAAGGGTGTGGTGTTATTAAAAGGTGTGAAATCATTATTCTGATTGATTTTTACCAGCCATTATGATGTCATAATAGAATTCATCAATCCAAGTCTTTGTGCTGAGTTCTTAGCAGAGGGGCATTGAATACCATTTTTAAAGTCTTTGTTGGACTGAACCACAGCCCACTGAACCAGAGCTGAGCACTCTACCACTGGGCTACGGTGATCGGTCCTTTGTAAATGTTTCCTCTCATTGAACACTTTTCAGTCATCGGTCAGTCAGTCTGGCAGTCTGTCCCAGTTATGTTAAACAACAGAAATAGGAAGGACAGAAGAGGTGTGATGTCATTAAAAGTGGTGATATCATTAAAGAGAGATCTAATCTGATCAATTTCTTTTTGCCAGCTGCAAATGAAGTCGTAGAAGAATGTTCAAGGTCTGCGTTTTTGTATTAAAAAATGCCAAAAATGGCCATTTATGATTTTTATTGACTCAAAGAAAGACGACAGTTACTCCTACCTCAGATGGCAGATGGATCATTTAACATATGATTCTTATTTATATATTTTTACACTCACCGTATAAGTCTGCCACTATCTTTCTAAAGATCTTTCAAGGCTTAAGAATTCAATTTAAACACAGCAATTTTCATTATAGAAATTTATGATTGTAACCTAGGTGTCAGTTTGACCTGTGGAAAAAGAAATTCAACAAAAATGAATGAAACATCCACCCACAGAGATGATACCTATGAACACAGTTTCATCACATAGCGGCAGACATCTCATATCAGCAGCCATCACATATCAGCAGCAATTTTCATTTCATATACTTACCTCATCAACTGTATCACGTTGATGAATGGGGTGCCTGAAACTGATTTTTCAGTTGGTATAATTTTTTGCTTAGGGTAAATATATTCCACACACACTCCCTCACCCCCTGCTAGTTTTATATACTTGTGCCCCCATGAAAATGTGCCAGTGTACACCCATCAAACTGCAGATAACCAAAAGTCAATAAAAAGTTCATCAGTGAACAAAGGTGCTGTTGTCATAACAAAAACAAAGGAATTACTTGTAAAACATTATCTAATTATATGTTTAAGAATTTCAAATTAAAGAAATTTAATATTTCATTCATATTTTGGGGGGTCAGCCAATCATCCACTTCATAAATCAAAAAGCAACATATCGAGCCCATGTTTTATAAGAAAGCTGGTGTATTATATTCTCTTGCTGCCTCATTAGGCAAGAGAGAATTTGAAATGAAAAAAAAATCCTTTGATAAAATATACAGGCCCAGTTAGTCACACAATACAAAAACCATTACATGATCAATGTCTTTTGACTGCATGCTGTGTTAAGGATGATCAATTAAAAAAAAGAGTGATCAATAAATAAATTACTTCTACCTTTTGGTGGGCAATAATCACAAGTAAAGTTTGAATTTTCAAACAACAAACATGAACACTCCAAGGCATAAACTCAGAGGCCAATTTAACATAAAATTACATTGTGAATTGCCCCTCCAACTCACACACACACACACACACACACACACACACACACACACACACACACACACTAAAAACCTATTTGGAAGGATTGTCAAAAAGCAAAAAAAAGACATTTTCTCTACAAATAACGAGGAGTAAATCTTCAAATTTTCAGCCCTCTTGCTCTATTTGTGCAGCTTCTATTGGTAACACATTTATACATAGATAGCCAGCCAGACCAACTTAAAAACTGAAGTAGCCTATTATGACAGTATGGGTTGACAGTTTCTTATAATATGTATATTAACTTCTAAGGAATTGTGGGTATTTCCCAAGTTTGGCTCAGTCTAGCACAAGGCCACAAATATCTGACACCCTGTTAGAAACAAACTCTCAGCAGTAATGCTAATCCGCATGTTAACAACTGATTCACAGTGGAACACTCCACGATATATCTGTGAAGCACCCAGTGCATTTGATTATAGCTCGTTAACCACAGCTCGGTGGCAAAGCACTCAACGATATTGCATAATTCATAAATTTGTATTCTTTTGGGAGAGGCTAACCAATACAGCTATTGTTATTTTTTAATTCAATGAGCTGCTTCTCATCCCTGATTGTTTTTTTTAGCAGTAAGCTTTTGTTAAGGCAGCACCCCCTCCTTTTCCTCTCCTACACCCCGGGCTCCTGTACCTGGACTACACTAACTTCAGACGACTAAGCCTAACATACCATCATCAGCAATATTTGGGATCTCAGAAAGCTGTTAAATTTATCCCATCAGATTGTAATTGCTTCTTTGCTATATACCATTTCAGGTTACGAGAGGTTTTTATAAGAACACTCTAGTCTCTGGTAACAGGGTAAACATCTACACGTTATTCTACAGCCTTCTTCATGTGTACTATCTGAATGTGATGTTGGTAAATAGAATTTTTTTTCTTCCCAATAGTACCAATGCTATAATGTTGGATACAGGTGACATCTTTTTCTTTTCTTGGTAAGCCTTGATTTCCATACCTCGTCCCTGTTCAGTAATGGAAGCCACATCGGGTTGAACTTTGCACTTATCTGACTTATTTACCCAGTCGATATTCTTAATGAAGAAGGCTGAAACAGTATGTTTTTTTCCCTCTTTTCGGCAGGAATATGAAACCTGAATATTTTGAGAACATAAGTGTACAGATTCATGAATAAAACCAAACATCAATTCAACGTAACGTCTGTCGGATAATCAATGATTTAAAGAAATAAAGTGAAAATCTTTAGGAATGAGGTTTTTGGCAAAATGTCCGTTCACATTTTCAGTTATATATACTTAACCTCAGCATCATTATAATAATGATATCAGCTGTTGGAAAATAATCGTAGTCCCAAAGAGATTTCTGGATGATTGAACTCCTTGTTGTTGCTAGTTTGTCAACACAACATTTTGGCTGATTCATTCTATGGCCTTCTTCAGGTGTACTATCTGAGTGTGATTGGGGTAAACAGAATTTAAAATTCAAGAGATATCTTTTTCTCTCCTTGTTGGGCTTGGATTTCCATACCTTTCAGTAGTGGAAACCACATCAGGTTGAACTCTGTGCTTGTCTGACTTATACACTCAAACATTGATGCGACTGCCTCCTTGATTTTTCTCCTTGAATTTCCAACAGCATTCTCTGTCTATAATATGGACTTCTTCTTGCAGAAGGCCGTTGAATGGATCGGCCAAAATGTTATGTTAACAATGCAAACAACAAGAAGGAGTACAATCATCCGAAAAACTAAATGTTAATGACCCTTCTCAAAACTATAGAGAATATCTAGAAATGTATCAGATACTTTTTACTCTATCTGTGTACGTGTGTGTGTGTGTGTGTGTGTGTGTTTGTATATGTGTCTCTGAGTGTGTGTGAGTATGTGCATATATGTGTGTGTGTGTGTATATCAGTGTGAATTGTTTGGTCTGTTTTGACATGAGAATTAGGAAAAATGTTTTAAAAGTTACAAAGAATTAAAAAAGTCAAAACCCAAACTGCCGATTCCATTGGCATTTCTAATGGAAGTGACAATCTTCCCCTGAGATGATATTGCAAATAAAAACATCGAAGCAATTTCTCACAAGAGAGAAATGGAAGAACCAAAATTCACAGAATCAAACAAAAATATAAAGTCATGAAAAACCAAAATCTGATTCTAAGATTTTATTGTTTCAAAAGAGAATCATGTGTCGCTTTCAGATGAATAGATTTGAAAGAAAATCTTTTGTATTTTAATTGAAAATTGTTTGAAACGATGAATATACACAAAATATGAGGAAACAAAATAGATTGTTCATATTTTTAAAAAAAGGCAGTCAACAGTGGCCATTAGGCTCAATGTCAATTCACTCATTATTTATACAATTTATATCAAAATTATTTGCAAACAAATAAATAAGTAGGAGAAACTACAATTATAATTAACATTTAGTATACCTGGAGTAAGGGTCCAGTTCAACAGTATAGTTACATCATTTTTAGAACCCTGACAGATTTGAGGAAAAATCTAACTCAACTACTGGTCAGAAAGATAGAAAGTTTACTCACCCAAAGATAATTTGCCTCAAACAAAATACTTCCGCAAAGAAGATTGACCCATGCCTAAAAGAAGAGAATCATATAAAGTGTAACGAACTATGATGACTTTGATTTCATTGTTTTACCTTTCCTGCTCATAAGTGAGCAAACTTGGCAAAGAAGAAAAGTTATGTAGTAAAATACATCAACATTTTCGTCTTTGAAATTCGTCAAACGAGAAATTTATAGGGTTGTTTATTTCTGCTCAGTCTGTGCCTGAATATGATTCAGTTGAATATTAAAAGAAAATCTGAATAAAATGAGGTAAAATTTTTTATTTTATCCAAATGAGGAGCTGTTGAGAAAACTGAGAACTTTACATGCCCGAGAGAGAGTTGACTTCAATGCATTGAATGGTTGAGTTGAATCTAAAAGGTTAGTTGTCACATTATTTTAAAGGATGTCACTTGTCATCTGATGATTGATTGTTCTTTTTATTGTTTTATTGTTTGAAAGGGGTTAAAGCAAATATATTGTATTTTATAAGTTGGATAATTTTTTTCTATTTTCCTCGAGGGCAAAGCTGGCCCAAAGCATAAGCTATTTAGGGCCCAATGGCTGTAAGAAGACCACCAAGAGTGATGGGTGAGGAGCCCCAAGAGCAATAGGGGTTCCAAAATCAAATTCTGCTGAGGGCCCTTTAAAAGCTTTGGCCTGATAGGGGCTCCAAAATCAAGTTTTGCAAAGAGCCCCTTGAAGCCCTGCTAGGGGGGATATTTGCCTAGAAACTTCTCACTATTCAAAGAGCTTTTCGGACAATTTAACTTCTTGTTGCTTGTATTGTTCACGAGATGTTTTGGCCAATCCATTCTAAGGCCTTCTTCAGGAGAATTATCCCAACGTGGTTGGTGGTAAACGGAATTTTTCTATGATAGCAATGCTACAATGTTGGATTTGGGTAATGTCGATTTCTTCCTTTCTTCTTGTCAGGCTTGATTTTTACTACCATTATTGGAAAATTCTACTTGACACCATTGCATTCAGATAGTACACCTGGAGAAGGCTGTACAATGAATCATCCGAAACGTCTATAGTTTTGAGAAGGGGTCATTGACATTTAAAGAGTTTTCCTAACAATTAAACTCCTTGTTGTTTGCATTGTTAACATTTCGGCTGATCCATTCTATGGCCTTCTCCACGCATACTGTGAATGTGATGGTGGTTAATGGAATTATTCTCAATGGTATCAACTTGTAACATTGGTTCCAGGTGATATCTTCCTCTTTCCTTGTTAGGCCTGGATTTCCGTACCTTGTCCCTGTTGAATAGTGGGAGCCACATCAGGTTGAACTCTGCACTTGTCTAACTCAATTGACAAGTTGATATGTGCTGTTTCCTTGAGTTTCCAACAATGCTCTCTGTGTATAATCTGAACTTCTCCCCAGAGAGGGAAGTGTTCGCCTTTCTCTTTCCAGATTTGGTCAGCCATCCCAGATATTTTAATTTCATGTTTGATTATAGGCTTTTTTGAACTTATCGAGTTGAACTTTGATAGGCCTGCCAGTTTCTCCAATATAAATCTTTCCAAAGATCTTTCTCAAAGTTGAACTTAATGAAGTGTAACACATATGTGGCAGATCCTTCGTTAAAAAAATGATACTTATATACAAACTTCAGGACACTTATTACAATTTTTGTAATTTCTTTATTGTGTGAAATTATTACAACTCACAAAGTTGATGAGTTAACATTTATTAGTAAGGAATCGGTAGTTAAATTAATAGGAAATAGTATGGTGTAATTGGTGATTAATAGTATGCTGTAATTAGCAATTAATAGTATTGTGTAATTATGAAATATCCAGTTGAGTCTTAACATGATTCAGTTTTGAGCCATGGAATGTTTTTTGTTCTCGACATTTTCAAATTGTCCCCCAATATATTCAAAATCTCCCTTGTGGGGTATGTGCTCCCACGTTAAGAATAAGCTATTGTTATTTCATTGCAGCATGTCAGTTTGTTTAAGAATACCATCATCTCTTCATGAAGTCTGGCGTGGGAATAAATGCTAATTTACAGAGATATTCTATTCTAGTGAATTGGTGTTTGGCTATGACACGAACTGGTCAAAAATGGATATAGTAAGATTCAGAAATAGTTGCTGAATACAGCCTGAAAAACCTTTTCTTGAACCAACACTTGGAGGATTTGCTTAAGGGCGGCAACACATGCTACGATATTGATTCCTCTATACAGCTACTTTGGTAACCCAAATTCTCATTTGATTCAGTGTGTACATGTTTACATACACACACAAGCACACTCATGCATACAAGCCCCTTACTTACACATTCACATAATTATATGTATGATAAAGAGTGTCACTTTTTGTGTTTATTTCTTCTTTTATTTGTTTCTAAATAATAAGTTAGATACCATATTTTTTTCTAACTGACAAGGCAGGGCACAGAGCAAAAAACTTTGAGAACCACTTACTCAAACATTGAAATGAGGAAACTGGCTTCAACTAAAAACTGGTCTGGTTAGTCACTAAACTGAAACTGTCATATGACGAACATCTTTTTCCTCCTCTGTTAGAAACCATCAACTAAAACTGTCCACAAAGGTTTCTTTGGTTTTTAAGCTAGTTAGGTTGGCTGGCTGGCTGGCTGGCTGGCTGGCTATCTGTGTATGAATGTAAGTAATATACATCGAATTTCAGCATTTACTACTTATATCTTTTTTTTTCAAATTCCCCCGCCTCAAACAGTTTTTTGGTAGGGGTAAGGTCAATTTGGAATGTAACTTTATATGGTCCCATATTTTGTATCTAGTGGCATTCACACAAGTTTTTGTTTTCAATTCAGATTTTTTCAATAATCATTGCTCAATAAAATGAAGAGAAGTAACACATTCATTGATCACCCCCTTTTCCAAATTTTAATTGACCAACCCCAACCTAGTATGCTGCCAAAAGACATTGGTCATACGATAGTTTCTATCAAGTGAATAACCAGCCCTGTATCTTAACGTATCAAGTTACTTATTTTTCCTTTTTCTTTCGAGATTGTCATCAGCTTCTCCTTGTGACTTCTTGCAATCTGCTTAAAAAATAATAAGTAGAGATTATTCTTTTCAACTTACATTCATCAAGTGGGAACGATAATCATCAAATCACAAAATATTGGAAGAGAGAAGACAGATTCTCTACAGCAAGTTCAGTGCCAGACACTTGTGCCGTTACAAAGATCAGCTCGAGCAGACAACGTGGAAGAACCAGCATTCTCAGAAATCTAGACGATGCAAGTGACAAATTGCTGGCTGTGGTGTCGCAGAGCTATTTGAGCAGAAGCATCGCAGGGTTGAAGATGACAAAGGACAAAAACAAAAGATCTCACAAGCCCAGAAGAAACGCAGAAACGAGATTAACTAACGACGATGACTAAGAAGAGTAAGCGCTTTTTTCTGATATTATTCGGTTGGGATTTTCTCAGCTGACCATATTAGGAATTAGCGAGAAAACAAGATTAGGATAAGAAGGGTCAGGGGTTAACCCCTAACCCTAACCTGTTAGCACTGAGGTTTTTAAAAGGCAATGAAATTCATTCTTGATATCTATTGTTTCTTTGAAAACAAAAAGCTGTGTATACGATGGCTTAGATGTATGCAAGATCTGTCTAGAAAGTAAAGGGACTGATTGTATGAAAATATTTATTATCAACCTAATTACAAATCACTTCATCTCCTTCAACATTGTTCTCTTGGGAAGATATACACTACTGAAGGAGACCATTGTTCTCATCCAACTGACACTACCTCTAATTGGTTTATCACAACCTGTTGGATGTTCTCAACAGTTCAGGAAATAGTTAAAGACTAAAATCAGGGGAGCGGAGGATTTTCAAGGTCAGACAAATTTATGACTCAGAAAAAGGGTCATTCATGTCCAGCCTGAGATCGCTGATTCTTGGATGCTTTTTCATTTTGATGCACCTTGTCATACTGCACTTTCTTTGAACAACTTTTTAGGCCCAGAAGAATATCTCTGTGGTGCCACAGTCTGCTTACTACCTTGATCTAAGTCCTCCATTTGGGGGAGTGCTTGAGAACATCCAACAGGTCATGATGAACCAACTGAAGGTAGTGTCATTTGAAGATTTTCAGGAGTGTCCTATTTGCATGTGGCTTCCCAAGGGAACTATTTTGAAGGAGTTGATTAGTAATCAAGTTTAAAATAAATATTTTTGGACAATCAGTCTCATTAATTCCTTGACAGACCATACACGTTACAGTAAGATCATGAAACTAGTGATTTCAAGAAATTCCTCGTGATTTTGTGAAGTCCCTACTTTTGCAATCTTTATGAGAATGATTAACAAGCCTGTTACACTGACCACTGCTACTGTAATGAGTTTGATCCACACTAAGTGTCCCATGACCACACATCTCTCTAGTTATGTTCCATATCATAAGACTGACCGTTCTGGAGAAAGGTCAGTCTAGTATATCTTTTTGGTCAGGTTCGAGATCAGTCAATTGTCAGTTGTTTGCATTATTGTCTAAAGAGGAGGCTAATGCTGACAAAAGTTTGAAATAAGAGAAAATCAAAAATATTTGCATGGTATTTGGGAGCTTTTTTGTTTGTTCCCACAAGACCAAAATTTTTGAAACCAATGGGAACTTATATGTAAAGTTTATTTTGTTGACAAACACTTTAGGATTAGGGGTCACAGTTGGGAATAGTCTGTTTTTGTGCTGGGGACAAACAATGAAGAACTAGCATTTTTGGCCTTTTTTATTGAGAAAAAGATGCAATTTGGTTTGGTCGAATGGCTTTATATGTAGCATGTATACAGGCCAAGACAATCAATAGACTGAAAATTTCAAGATTTACTTATCATGTCTACAAAAGATTTTTTTTTTGTTTTTTAGTCTCCCTACCTGGATAAGTTTTAGGAAGGGGATAGTTTGCAATTTAACTTTTTCCTAAATTGGTCCCTAGTAAGTGCCTGCTTGTTCTGTTGAAAATTCAGACCTTTTAGTGATTACTGCCAAAAAGAATGTAACTTTTTATTGATCACCCCTTCTTCTATTGTATTAATTGTTCACCTGAGACACAGCATGGTGTCAAAAGAAGTTGGTCAATCACATGGTGGTTCCTATTGAGTTACTAACTAGACCTGTTTTTTTTTTTAACTTGGTGTATTTTTTGAATTTGATCTCCTTATTTTGAAACTTGCTTGGAAAAAGGTCTAGATTTTCTGGACTCTTGACTAAGATCTTATCAAATAAGCTTGGTTTACAAGTCTATTCCAACTGTTGAAGAGTGACTGAAAGATTTTTTAACTTTTGCCCTTATGCCAAACTCTGGTCAAAGGTTTATATCATTCTAATAAATAAATAGAGTCAAAAAATCAACATTTCCCTACCGCTTTTAGAAATCATGTCCTACAGATTGCCAGGCAGCTCTCTTACCAACTGAGCAAAACTGACAACTCTTAGATATCGACTAAAATTTCTGTTACTAATACGCATGGGCTTTTTTCATTCTAATGAAAAAATTCATTTACACCAAAAAACATTTTTATGATATTTCATTTATCACCACTTGCGATATAATATAGAATCATCTAGAAAACTAAAATGGCAATGGGCTGGTCATGTTGCAAGAATGGACATCACAACTCCCAACATGGATCCCTAGAGGTCACATGCGTAACCAAGGCTGGCAGAATACAGGATAGAGAGATGAACTAGACAAGTTCAGAAAGTATTGATTCCATGATGCCCATGATAGAGAGATCTGGCAAATCGTAGGGAAGATCTATATTCAATGATGGATGATAATAAACTGATGATGATGATAATAATGATAATGATGAGATTCATCATTCAGGCAATATAAAGCATCCAGAGGAGAGCCGTCAATATTGTCCTCAAAATTAAAGAGTTGTCATACACAGATAGGCAGAGTAAACTCGAGATCTAGAAACACTGGAATCCTGTCGTCACCATGCTGATATATTGCAGTTCTATCATATTCAAAATAGCATCTGCAGTTTCGGACCCAAACTGTCTTTGCTGTTTGTGTCCAGAGAAGCACATGTTTACCGCAACACTATCAACAAAAACCTGGAGACATAGTCAGAAATTCCAGGTACTGATATCCGCTTGGCTGAGAAAGAATTTCTTCCCCACTCGAGTGACCTAACCATAGAGTGCTCTCAGTAAAGATACTATTTCCTCTAAATCAATCAACGCATTCAAAAATAATCTATTTGAGGATAAATGAAACTCTAAGTTCAAATATTTTTTTTCATATTAACAAAGACCCAACCTGTCTACCTGGTTGGACTAGATTGATTAATGTTTCATGATACTATTCAGCAGTCAATAAAATCTATTTACAAGTATTGAAGGTATATCCACAATACAAAAGCTGCAGTAATTATTATCAACTAGAATAGAGGTATGAATGCAGTTTGACACTGCAGCAGACAGGCTTGTAATATCTATATATTTCCTTATCCTGAGACAAAATGTTTTCCAATGTACCTAAGTTGGGAAGATGTATAGTTGCTATAAATATAAATGGTCCATCAAAGGGGAAAACTTCCGTATTGCAGGATTATTTCCTCTTGGTTGACTTCCCACAACCAGATTTTGGATAAATGTAATGAATATTTGAAAAGTTAGTCAGTGCTAGAATGCTATCAATAATTTTTTTTCTCCATTTTAATGAAAGCAAAATCATTCTTGTTCTCATAGAATGAGTTTTGCAAATAGGACGTAAAAATTCCATTGCATATCTCTCCAGTTCAGGAAGAAAATATAAATTCACTTCATTAAAACAAAAAAAATTGTTCATGCCTGTATATAAGATGGATATTTGATTTTGAAATGAAACTATGTTAATACTACTCTGTATCAAATGTGCTCGTATTAAGATTAAGGGCCTGTTCACCAAAACTCAATATGGACAATTATAGGGCCTGGATGTTTTGCAGAGTATGTTAATCCTCCAAATATTCTTAAAACCACAGTCCAGTGTATATGGTCGGGGATTGTGAGGCATGTTGGACCTGTAGGTATGTTAGACCACTGATAATTCAATTAGTACCTCAGTAGGAGCCTATGTCCAACAATGGACGTTAAAAGACTGATGATGGTGATGGTGATGGTGGTGGTGCTGCTGCTGCTGATGCTGCTGCTGCTGATGATGATGCTGCTGCTGCTGCTGATGATGATGATGATGATGATGATGATGATGATGATGATGATGATGATGATGATGATGATGATGATGATGATAAGCAGTTCCCAGCTCTCTTCTGAAAAAAACCCTCTTGGCCAGCTCTGAGACAAAGTTTTTTCCATCAGCCTTGAGGAAGCTACAAGTTCTCCACCATAAGTTTTGTAATTTGAGGTGTCAAAAGTAGATTCTATAATCTTCATTTATGGCATAATTTCTCCTTAAGTACTGAGGATCTAAACTATCTACTTATAATGTCTTAATCTGTCATGATTGGTGCACAGTTTTGCTGGAATGTTGGTGTGGGAGAGGTTGGACCATAAGGTTTGGGGTAGGTTGGACCACTTAGGTTAGATGGTACTACATTTTAAAATAATGGCTGACCTATTTATGATTTATGTGGGGAAAAAACAAAAATGTATAAGGACAATTTTTACCCTAAACATCTGCAAATACCAACACACTGAATACTGCTTTATATGATTCTGAGTCACCACCCAATCCCCAGAATTTATCAAGGGATCTTATTGATGATATTAACTTACAACAAGTAATTTATCTTGGTTTAGGCACAGGAAACCCTTAAAATAGTGAGTTTGCTACATGATTCACAATATGAGGTTAGTGGGTCATGGATTCCAACACTTTGGCCTTTATTATCACCTTATTGTCTAGAAAACGAAAATGAAAACAGAATTTCATCAAAAGACTTAATATATCTAAAATATTGAATTTCTTCAATTTGTAATCAATTAAGATATAATTAGTATATCTCTGAATTTTTGAGATGAGGTATTATTATTATTTCTATTAATATTTGGACCATCCTCATCTTGGTTGTTTTTCATACAACGTTTCGGCTGTTGTACTCTACGGTCTTCATCAGGTATCATCTGGTAGGTGTGGGGAAGTAACGAACCGAACCCTTTGTCATTAATCTTTTGTTTTTGATTTATCACCCCAAAACCGTGACTCTTTGTATGTTGCTAAGTGGTCT
This sequence comes from Thysanoteuthis rhombus, assembly GCA_963457665.1. Taxonomy (NCBI): domain Eukaryota; kingdom Metazoa; phylum Mollusca; class Cephalopoda; order Oegopsida; family Thysanoteuthidae; genus Thysanoteuthis; species Thysanoteuthis major. The sequence continues at coordinate 71,200,887 of OY735203.1, read as the reverse complement.
GTCATTGGCCGTATATAAAGCAGTGGCCTTATTTGCTGGAACAGTTAGTTCCTGTGGATTATTGGAAAAGAAGGTTGCACATTGTCTATGCGGGAATTAACAATTATTGCGCATAGTTTTGTACATAATTTTCTTGATTTTCTGGTGAAAATAGTACTTTCGTTCTCTGATGAACTTGTCTGGCAATGATAATTGATTTTTGATTATTCGTGGTTCAGTTATAGTATGGTTTTCTTTCTTGGACCCCTACACCAACATTATGAAAAGGAACTACAGTTAGGGGCTTTTAATCAGATACAACTGGCCTGTGCTGGTATCAATAAAACACGACAGAATCGTTCAGTTTATAAGGTTTGGATTTGAAACTTGAAAAATAATTTAACCTCTTTGCTGCCAAGTATTTTTCTCTAACCCTTCAAGATTTGTGCCAAGTTTTTCTGATAAAAATGGATAAAAATAGAAATTCTTCACTGCATACTTAGAAAGGTTTCATTTCCAAACAATTATTCAACCAATATGCACAACAGAATATCTAATGAATGTAATAAATACACTCGTACCTTGATTAGTTCCAAAATTTTCCACATTGTTCAAAGTCTTATTATGACATGATTTTTTTTCCCAGCTTTTACTTAGTTACATTAATTTGTACAGCAATTCCTTAACTCTTTGATATTCAAATCCACACTATTCGAGGTATTCCTCTACATGAATGTATGTAAGGAAAAAAAAAAGAATAACACAATATCGTAAAACAATTTATCTCATCCACAGCGCTGGTCTGACAGCTTACTAAGCTGGGTTATCCGAGGAAGTGGATAAGTTGAAGAGGTTTTGATTTGAAACTTGTGAAATAACTCAAAGATGATTTGTGATTTTCCTGATGTTTGGAAATAAATCTTTGTGCTTAGTCTTGATTCTTTTCATCATTTTCTCTTGGAGTTGTTTTTGCCTAACTGCACCATCACAAAAAAAAGAAAAGAATTGATACTTTTAAAAGGCATTCAATTACCCATTGCAATTTGTCTTAGAAATTGCATAAGGAAATGGGGTCCAGTTTGTTTTTGATTTTGGCTTCATTTATGTGGAAGCCACACATCAAAGCAACTAAAACAATTAAACTGATGCAAATGAGTTTTAACATCTGATTCAAGTATTTCCAGTACAATGGCTATCTCCTGCATCATATAACATTGATTATTCTCAAGTAATGTGTTGATTTGACAGATATCAACTTCATATGATCTACTTGATTGTTCAATGGGAACAGGAATTTGTTTGTATCAACATGATCTTCCAATATTGTCATTTCACACTCATATCCCAGTATGCAACCAAGCCTGGCCCATCTATTAGGCAAACCTAGATGGTCGCCTAAGACACAAAGGTCTCAGGGGCACACTCCAAACTGAAAGAAATACACATTAGAATACAAATGGGGGAGCAAATTTTAAGTTTCACCAAGCATGACACCCTTGCGTAAATTTTAAGTGATGCATGAAACTTTTGTACAAAATCCAAATTGCACCTAGGGTGCACTGATCCCCTGATCTCATCTAATATGCAAATTTAGTTTTCAAGCAAACAAATTTCCAAACTGTCTTTTCTCTGAGAGCAACCCAGGTCAACCAAACCAAAAGTATTACAGTAATGAACCAAAGGTTTAGAAATAACAAAATCTAATAATTTGCCTGATCTATCATGAGACTTATTTGATCTTCCAGTAGCAACCTCACTGATAATAAGGATGATGATCTTGAAAAACCACAAATATTAAAGAAAAACAAGCGTGGAAAACCAGAAAGTTTTTATTCTAGTGTGTCATCATGATTGTCTCATCTTGTTTCTGAGTCTGGATCAAACGTTGAATCTAGAAACCAAAATTGGTTCAAGTCAAAAGCCCAAAAGTTCAAATACACCTGAATCAAAATTTGATTTAATAAACAATTTTTCCAAATGTTCTGGAACTATTCCTTCACAATATTCTTCTATGTAATTGAAAAGGCCTGAATTCTAGATTTCATCCTGGTTAGAAACCGTCAACTAAAACTGTCAAAAAAATATCAAAATAGATTTCTTCAGTTTTAAATCTGGTCTGGCTGGATGGCTGGTGATGTGTGTATGTATCACATGTACAGTCCGAACTAATAGAGCTAGAGGGCTGAAAAATTCAAGTATTACTCATTATAATTTCTAGCAAAAACTTTTTTGTTTCTTATCAAATCCCCTCCCTCAACAGGTTTTTTGAGGGGTATTCAATCAACAATATTAGTTCATGCTAAAATGGTCACTATTTTGTGCCTGCTTGTTTTTTGAAAATTCAAACTTTTCATTTGAATGGAAATTTTCAATTGAAAAAAATTGTCTTTTTTGCCAAAATTTTGATTATGAAAATGAAACTGTCAACCAAAACTGTCACCTAAACTGTCGAAATAGGTTTCTTCGGTTTTTAAGTTCAGCTGGCTGGCTATACATGAATGTATTACCTATCACGCATACAGATTGCACCAATTGTGCCAGAGGGTTGAAATTTTCAACATTTACTCCTTATCATGTGCACAAAAAAATGTTTTGTTTTTTTTTAAATCCCCACCCCCAAAAAGTTTTTAGTATGATTCAGTTTAACATGCAATTTTATGCTAAATTGGTCCCCAGTTTGTTCCTGCTTGTTTTTTGAAAATTCAAACTTTTTAGTGATCCAACAAAAGGTGAGAATAGTAACTTATTCATAGATCACTTTTTATTCCAATTTTTTTATGGATCACCCCTAACACACCATGCTGTGATGGTTTCTATTGAGTGACTAGCCTGACCTGTTTCGATGACAAATGAAATTGAGTTTTGATAACAACGTAATCTGAAAATTTGTACTTTTTGACATGAATCAATTTTGGGGGTCTAGATTCTACATTTGATCCCTTAGGATTTTACTTCTTCAACAAGAAGAAATGCCAGTGGTGTGAATTTGTTCAAGGCTGATCCCAACACGCAAAGTCATGACATCAGGACCATCCTCAGCGGCACATGAGTTATGACACATGAAGGATTAGGTGATGATGCAGCAACAGACTGCCACTGATCCTGGTGTGTGATAATGAGCATAACTAACCTGGCAGCCACTTGGGATCGACCCTGAAGCCTTTCAGCTCGAAGTTGGAAGAGGGAAAATAAAAGCATGATCATACATACAGATGTACAGTCAAATCATGTCAGGCACACCAGTTCTCATAAGATCATTTAAGTTAAGCATTGTCGAGCTTGGTCAGCACCAAGCGCCATTAGCAACTAGGGATCAATCACTCACTTAGTCACACCAAAGTTATACCAAAGATTTTGAAAATGGTACTCAATACCTCTCTGCAAAAAAAGGATTTTACCAAGTGGTCGAGATTGGGCTAACAACATTAGACCAGAAAAGTGAGTCTGTTCCAGAAACATTAACGAAACGTTGTCAATGACCTATGCTCCTCATGAGGCAAAGGGCCTAAGTAAATCATATGCACACATATTTATTTTTATGTAGCAGAAGAAGTGTAACCTGGGAGATCTCGAAACTGTGGAATATGGGGACAAAAATTACAGCTTTTGAAACACAGGAAAATGTCTTTAAAAGGCTCTCATGAAGACTGGAACAAATCTAAATCACCAGAAAGACAAAGGTACGCTGAACTACAGTGGTACTGATTGTAAAGATACACTTTGGTAATTAATACCCAAAGAGTTTTTTTTCTCTGTCTTATTGTTTGTGTTTTGGCTGATCCATTCTACAGCCTTCTTCATGTGTCCTTTCTGAATGTGATGGAGTTAAACAAAAATTTTTCCTCTCCAATAGTAGCAACACATGACAAGGAAGCAAGATAGAAAAATCAGGTATGGCTGATCATATCTGGAGAGAGAAGGACAAGCATTATCTTTCCTGGGAAGAAGTCCAGATCATAGACAGGGAACTCCATCGGAAACTAAGAAAAATCATAGAAACAGCACACATTAACATATTGGCTGAGTGTATAAGACAAACAAGTGCAGAGTTCAAGTCGAGGTCGTTTCCGCTACTCAACAGGCATCAGATATGAAAATCCAAGCCTCACAAGTTAAGAAAAAGATATCATCTGAATCCAACATTATAAGTATTGCTAACATTGGAGAGAAGAATTTCCTGTTTACCACAATCACATTCGGATTGTTCACCCAAGGAAGTGTCAACAACATAGACAGCAAGATGGAATTCAATTGTCTGGAAAATATTTTGAATGCTTCAGTATCATACTAAAGACAACAAGATTATAGTAATTTGAACTGTACTTGTACTAAGGATAACAAGAATACTAAAAGGGTTCCAGTGCATTAAGGAGACTATGTACCTTGGTTTTCCTGCATGGATGTTTGGAAGATATAACGACATATGATATAACTGGGAAGCACCCAGAGAGTGCATACCTCTGCCAACACTATCGTCAGGGGAAGTAATCATGCATGGATCTGGCCAAAAATTTAATCACTTATTCCGTTACTCATTCAACAAAATTTTATTGAGAACTTATGGAGATATCGCATGGACAGACATGAAATTATACAATGATCCTTCAACAAAATTTTATTGAAATTCATTGAGACCTTTTGGAGATATTGTGTGGACAGACATGAAATTATACCATGATAGAAGGGAGGTGATTGTGCACAAATCAATCAAAAAATAAATCACTTCTTTCGCAACCTACTTTCTACCTTTCCAGAAAATTTCATAAAACTCTTGGAGATATTGTGTGGACAGGTATGAGCACATACATTCAATTGAAATAAGAATCCTGGATCCGGCCCAAAATTTAACCACCTTTTTCTCACCTCATTGTCAATCCTTCCTCAGTTTAATTAAAATCCATTCAAAACTTTCGGAGATATCGTGTGGAGTGATAAACAGATGGAAAGATGGACGCAACTGAATACATACACCTCCCCAATTTTGTTGGCAGAGGCAATTACTGATGTGTTTTTACTCATTCATTCGTTTTTTGTCATGCTTACAGGAAGCAATATATAAAATTAAGCGGAACTGCCACAATTTGAACGCAGATGTGGACTGTGGCAGTCTGATGACTAACCAATAGGCCATCAGGTCAGCGTTTGAGTTTAAAACGTGTCAAGTTTCATTTTTATATATCATTTTCTTTCAGCATGACAGAAAACAGATAAACATACAAATAAATGAATAAATAAACAAATGAATAAGAACACATCAGTAATTATAATATACGCTTTGATTCTTTCTCTTTTTTTGAGAACTGTCAGGACCAATATTGAATAAATTTGACAATAAGGTTCTTGCAACATCGCAGCAGGAACTGTCTTCACAGATCAAATGATTTGAAAAGAAATAAAAGGTCAGAACAGGTTACGTTAGTCACTCAGTAGAAACCATCACATGACCAATGTCTTTTGGCAGCAGACCAAAGGATGATCAATTTAAAAAGGTGAGATAAAAGTATGATCAATGAATAAATTACTTCACCCATATTTTGTTGGGCGGTGATCTCTAGAAATATCCCAAATTTTTACAAAAACGAGAGCAAACACAAGCTGAAACCAAACATTATAAATTGACAACCCCAACTATTTTGGGGAGGAATTTTCAAAAGACGAGAAACCACGTTTTTTTTCTATACATAATAAGGAGTAAATGTTGAAATTTTCAACGCTCTAGTTCCATTGATGTGGCCCGCACATGCGAAATACACATAGGCAGCTTGAATCACTTAGAAACTGAAGAAACCGATGCTGACATTTTAGGTGACAGTTTTAGTTGGTGGTCTCTGATAAAAGCTGACATAGATTACGCTCGCATGGAACATTGAAAATGTCAGAAATGTTTAGAACAATTTTTCTCAAATTGGAAAAAAAGGAAATATTTATTTACAATGTCAGATTTTCATTTTATTTTCTTCTGATACATAAAGGTCATAACACGTGTCAAATAAATGCATTTGATTAAATTAATAACACTTTTGTATTTTAACCCTCTATATACTAATGCTACTTTTATGTACCACTTGTTCTGTCGATTTAATCGAGACCCGCATGTCCTGGTGGTACTTATAAGTCCAATTTTAGTTTCTTATTCAGTAAAAATTAGCATTTACCTAAATGGTGAAAATTGTTCATCAAAACCGTCAACAAAACAGTCAACATAGATTTCTTGAGTTTTTAAGTCATTCTGGCTGGCTGTCTACTTATCATGCATACAGGCTGCACTAATTCAGACATTTTCTCCTTATCATATCTAGACAGAAAATTTTTTTGTTCTTTATACCCCCCCCCTGCTACTCTCACACTTAAATACCTTTTTTTAGAGGAGGGTTCAGTTTGCAATGTAAGTTTATATTAAATTGATCACATATTTCGTATCTGGCAACATTCACACTTGTTTTTTGAATATTTGGACTTTTTTAGTCATCGTCGTCATCATCAACATCATCATCATCATCATCATCATCATCATCATCGTCGTCGTCGTCGTCGTCATCATCATCATCATCATCATCTTCAGTCTATTATCGTTCGTCGTTGGACATAGACCTTCCCTAGGATTCACCACATCTCTCTAACATGGGCATCATGGGGCCAATGTTTTTGTGTAGGAATGCTGTGTTGAAAAAAGGGATGATTATTAAATAAGTTACTGATAGGAAATATGTGGATGAAAGGCATAATGCCACTCAAAATAGGGTCCTCTGAATGTGTGTGTGCATGTGTGTGTGTCAGTGTGTATGCGCCTGTATGAGTAGACATTTGAAAAATGTTTGCATGTTAGTCCGTGTGTAACAGCGGGCATTCTGGTCGAAGGGAACCACAGCAAATGGGTTGCCCTTTTCTGAGATATCAGCTTCTAACTTAACGCTCATTATCTGCAATATAGCCATTTAAAAGATTAGCCACTGAGCGTGAAAGATTATTAGATGGGGTATTTTAACCAACATGTAAATTTTTTATCAGACCACTTTCTATGTACAAGGCATATGTTAGTAGGTATATAAATGGCACACAGCTATAATATATGTGTATCTCAAAATGGCCAGCTGATAGGGGGTCACTGAAAATGGGGCCCACTGAATGTGTGTGCGCATGTGCATTACTGTGTATGATTTCTGATGTCCACTGTGCACTGAGTGGATATATGTGAGACGGTTGACATGTGTGAAATAGAATCATTGGCAAAGGTTTTTTTTAGTTAGTTTTCCTGCCTGTCCTTAATAATGTTAGACACGGAAATGCTCTCTGCGCTCCGATAGATAGGTTAACAACAATTGAATTTCCTTTCCGTTAACGTTTCGTATGCAGAATGAAGCCGCAGCTGCAACTAGCTGTCCCATGTCTAGAGAGATGATTACACCTGAGTATGTTGGGGGAGAGCAAATAAAATATGGGTTTATTTTATGAAAAGACTCTTGTTCTATGTATCAAAAATGAAACCAGTTGTGTTTGCTTTGAAATAATAACTTTTCTTTCAGTGTTCCGTTCCTCATCTGTCACTTTTTTCCGGCAATGTCGTTTGGAAACCCAATGGATTTTTCATTGGCACAAGTGTACTGTGTAGATGCAAATACATCGGATCTGAATACAAGAAAAGTTGGATTTTTCAAAAAGTAAACACTGCAGGACACAAAGTAAGGAACCAATTTATCATCAACTTACATTGTAAATTGAGCCCCCACTAAAAAATTTTTGAAAAAAAGAATCGTTTGTTGATGTTGACAGTTTTAGTTGATGGTCTTTAATTGTTGATATTTAAATGATCAAGCAACTTTTATGTCTCATAGAGGGAAAAAGAACTGCTACTATGCTTTGATCTTTGGCTGTTCCAAGCAAAAAGAGACATCAAATAATAATTGTTATGATATCTCATAAAAATCAAAAATATCCCTTTTTATATCTGCTTATATAAACTGCTGTACCTTTGTGGATTTCGGCAAAATTACAATCTCATTTGATTGGAAGATTTTGAAGAGCTTGTTTTATGTTTTTATGTTTTTTTATGTTTATGGTTGTTTTCATGTTTTATTTTTTTAAATGATCCTCATGTCATTATATCAGAAAAGCAGATCTTTTTATATAAGCAGTTCTGAACTTTCTTTGTATAACTTACCCTACCAACAAGTCGACTCATCCAGATTTACCCTTTTGAAAAATGAGTCAACACCGTCAAACAAACAATCCATGGGAAGCTTTCTTGATGAATTTTCATTAATTACAGGTAGGTGTGAGTTACCCTTTACGGCCTATTGATGCCCTGAGCAGAGCACGGAAAAGGTGCCCTCTCCAGTCTTCCCATAACTGATAAAATATCAAGACTAAGAAAAAGATTTAATGAATACTGATGTTGAGATTCTTTCTAATTCAGGTCTTTTTCAAGCCATTCATTTTACACAAAGTAGCATACAGCAGTTGGAGCAAATTATCAACTATTATAATTAGAATCCAGAGAAAAGGAAAAATGTGAATTTTTAACACTTTCCATAATTTGTCTAATTAAATTGTAATAGGAATGTAATACAGAGAATTTGGGAAATGTATCAAGTATTTACAAAGTAATTTAAAAAGTCAGGCAAGGGATGAAATCTTTCATCAGAAATATGATCTGGTCACTAAAACTGTAATGCCCCCTATGCTTATTTTGCTTAATGGTTAGGATAATCTAGCTCTGTATATGCTGATATAAAAAATGATCCCCTCAAAGGGTCAAATCAATCCATTTAGACCTTTTTTTTATGTGCTTGTGTTTGTGTGTTCTAGGCCATACCATTTTGTCTATCAACTTGAAAATGGACATCAGAATTCAATTTGATTTTTTGGAGAAAAAACTCTTTGGGGCATTATTTGGACAGGTTTATTAATGATATTTTTTTTTTATCCTATTTAAAATGTTTTCCATTGGAAAACGCCAATGATGTCATAAATAAAATTCATTCTGACCATATTCATTCTGTAAGCAAACTTTTAAAGGAGTGTAATACAGAGAACTTTATCAAGTATTCACAAAGTAATCTAAAAAGTCAAGCAAGGAATGAAATCTTTTATCACAAATATGATCTGGTCACTAAAACTGTTGTGTACTTTTTCTTTTGATTCCGTAAGCACTTGCCTATTTTGCTCAATGGATAATCCAGCACTGTATATGCTGGTGTGAATATAGACAAGTGGTTTTGAACTTTTTTCTACGTAAATTACTCTCCTGACGGATTCACTCATCCAGATTTTACCTTCCATATAATCATTTAAAAGTTGACACAATTAAACATGAACAATCAATGAAAATTTTTATTAATGAATCTTTAATGAACTAATAAAATCAGAAAGCACTTGTATGATGGCTGTTGAACAAACAATCTTTCTTCACAATAATGACACAAAGATTATTATGATAAAAATAACTTTTTAGAAGTTTTGAATGTTTTTACAGACTGGTAGTCTCGCTGCAAGCCCAGCTTAATTAGAAAAATTGAAAATCTTTAGCTAAAATATAAAAGATAAGAGAAAAAATAATGATCAAACTTTGAATGAAAAGATTTTGAAATCTGTAAACTAGGGCCTCGATTTGATTTAATTATTTGAATTAATAGAAATACAAAAGGTTAGTGACTCAATAGAAACTGTCACATGACCAATGTTTTCTGGCATCATGCCTTATTGGGGGTGATCAATTAAAAAATTGGAATAAAGTTTGATCAATGAATAAGTTACTTCTTTTGTCTGTTGTTGAATCACTAAAAAGTTTGAATTTTTTTTTAAAAAACCTGGCAAAAACTAAGGAATCAATTTAGCATAAATTTGCATTGTAAATTGAACTCCGTTCTAAAAATGTATTGGCTTGGGGTACTTTTGAAAAATTTTTTTCAAATGTTTCTGTAGATACGATGAGGAGAAGATTTTGAAAATTTCAGTCATCAAGCTAGACCAGCTTAAAAACTGAAGAAACCTATCGCGACAGAATTGATGACAGTTTTAGTTGATGGTTTTTAGATTGTGTAGTTGCTTGTTTACTCACGCCAAAGTTAACCCCAAGTTAAGAAGTACCATTCTTAACAGAAAAATGTTTTATTGCAAAAAGAAATGAATTGGATATCAATATGCTGGAAAATCTTATTTTTATTTCAAGAGTTTACTAAATCTACCTGGGACAATGAATCTCTTTGAAATCCTCAAAAGAAGAAGAAATCAAGTGAAGAATCACCCTAGGTTGGTAAGCTTTTGGCAGAGCAAGCTCAACATTCAAGAACAAGAAAATCACATTAGACCTAAAGAAAAAAAGGGGAGGCTTACATCTAATGTGTCCTACTTATAGTCACCTACGGAGCTGAAACGTGGAACCTAACCAAAAGATTGACCCTCAAACTAAAAACCATGCAACATGCACAAGACAGAATCATGCTCAACTTCACATGAAGGGATCACACGGCCACACAGTATATTTAGAAAAAAAAAAACAGTTGTCAGAGATATCATAAAATCTATTAGAATATATCAGATTAGATCAGCAAAATGATTTCTTGACAAGCAGATATAAAGAAACCTGCTGTAAAAAGCCATCCTGTTCCTGATCTCAGCTTGTTTGGACCTGTGAGAGAATTCACTTGAAAAACCTGCTGAGGTTTGGCAATTGTAAAGTGATATTTCAACTGCAAGGGAAGCAAAACCCCAAAATAAATAAGATGGCAGGATGTCTACAATTTACCAGACAGTAGGAAGCCATTTTCACTCGCAGCCAGATATCACAGATTAGCACAAGTAATTCCTTTCTCATTGCTTTTTCACAACTACCTTGATGCAGCCATTGTTATTCATACCACTTAGCTTTTGGGAATCCTGCAAGAATGAGACTGATGGATACAAATGTGGGGCTCTTTTTCCCACCTCTTGCCTTCTTGTTATCTATTAATTATTTCAAGCCCAGTGAATATTTGTCACACAGAGGCATTGTAAATTTCACAAGTACAGGTCTGGTTAATCACACAATAGAAACTGCTACGCAACCAACTTTTTTTGGCAGCAAGCCATATTGGGGTGATCAATTAAAAAATTGGAAATGAATAAATTTTTAAAAAAACGACCATGGACAGAGCCGGGCACAAAGTAGGGACCAATTTAGCGTAAACTTACTTTGAAAATTGAATCCCTTCAGTAAAAACTTATTCAAGTGAGGGAATTTTCAAAAAACAAATAGGCTATTTTTTGTAAACATATTAAGTATTAGATGTTTAAATTTTCAACCCTCTAGCTCCATCAGATTAGCCTGTACAGGTGATACATACATAAAAACAGGAGAAAAAAAACCTTATGATGCTGTTGACAGTTTTGGTTGACGGTTTCTAATATGCCGGAAATGTTCCACATTTTCTTCCATCGTCAATGTTGGGTAAGAATATGCCAACTTTTAGAGAATGCATGCTGGTATGACAGCTGTCACAATACAATCAGAAATGATCTTTTTGAATGAAGCAAGTTAAAATTAAATGCTCCTGATGCCATCCAATGATTAAAACGGAACAAACATTTTTGACATCCTAACATCTAACTTATATAATAGGGTATTTGTTTGTTGGCCAATCGCTGCTGCACACTGCCCGATTCCGCAAGCATGATATCCCCCATCCCACCAATGTAACCGGTGGAGAGGAAACAGACTAGACTTCTTAAAAATAAAACTATCTTTGATTAATCCTCGATGATTAATAAAACAGTAACCATTTTTACCAATGAGATTATGAATACAAAGAATAGAAATTTGAATCTGGAATTTTTCAGGTTCAAATAAGCATCGTGCAATCATCCCAGGTAAAACTCAATGCACCGTGGAATTAACTAATCTTCTGTGAACACAAAAATTGTATTTGTGCGCAGGTTGCCAAACATGTGTGCGCAGGTTGCACAGACAAACAGACTAGAGCAATGGTTTTCGAAACGGAGGTCAGTGAATGCTTAGGGGTCCCTCAGATAACGTTTGGGGTCCATAGTTGAAAACTCAAATTATTTCCATGAATTTAAAATTAGGATAATTGAGCTCCTTTTGTAGAGCTCACCTTTGTGAATGGGCTTTCTCCATGTTCCAGTACATGATCAGTTAATCATGAAACCGACTGAATGTTGAACGTGGCATGAGACCTATACAATATATCAAGATTCAATTAAATGTAATCCATTTTGAATAAAATGATTTTTAAAGGTCAAAAGTTGTTAATTATTATAGTTCATTAATTACTGTCTAAAAAATGATGGCTAAAAACAGGGATCTTCCAGACTATTTCATTTGTAGAAGAGATACTCGAGGATTGAAAGTCACCGGATTAGAGGAAAATATACGTGAAAGTATGCCAGGCAAAACTCAAAGTAATATAAAATTAACATTAAATTTTTATATGCAATGAATAAAAATTAGCAAAAATTTCTAGAAATTGAATTAAGAATACACCTACTTGTGATGATCCAGTAATTCTGCTAATTTAATTGATTGAGAGGGATTCATATCATGTCTGCCATTAACTGTGATCTAATTGTTTTTCGTTTTAGTAGAATGATCAAGAGAAAATCCATACATCCCATGAACCATCATAGCTCCTATGTGTACCAGAACTAATTATCTTGTACTATCTACAAAAATAAATATTTTGATTTATTTAAAACTGTCTGAAAGAAAATACCAGCACGAGATTTGGGCATTGTTCGCCCTAAATGACCATAGAGATCCAAAAAGCATTTTTTTGAAAAAAAAAAGTTTTTAGATGGTGCCTAATGGTGTACTTATGCATATTTACAAGATTGCAGCCTAAAAAATGTGATCAGGAGCGCACAGAGATGCACAAATGAGCAAAGAAAGAAGATTCTATAGCCTACTTGGCTGGTTGGTCTGGCAGGCCATTTGTGAAGCTGGGGAGATTTGATAATATAGAATATTAGATTTTACTCCACAATATCCAATTATCAAATCTACTGTAGTAAAATTCAACAAGTGTTTGTATGTGATTTCACATTCCACATTCTGTGTGCTTAACAAGAGTCAGCCGCAAAGATTCATAATGGAAAGGAGAAAAAGGAGAAAAGAGAAGTAGAAAAAGACAGTTCTGGTTAGTCACCCAAAAGTAACCGTTAGATGACCAATGTCTTTTGGCAGCATGCCACATTGGCTGTGATCAAGAATTGGAAAAAAATATGATCAATGAATAAGTTACTTCTTTCACCTTTCATTGGGCAGTGATCTCCAAAATTTCCCCAAAACGAATGTGAATGTTGCTGTGCACAAATCAAGGGGCCAATTTAGCATAAACTTGCAATGCAAATTGAACTCCTAACTGAAAACTTATTCCAGGAGGGGGTATTTTCAAAAGACAGAAACAATATTTTCTCTCAACATAAAAAAGAGCAAATGTTTAAATTTTCAGCCCCCTAGCTCCATTGGTACAGGCCATGCATGTGATACATACATAGTCAGCTCAACAGACCAACTTAAAAACTGAAGAAACCTATGTTGATAGTTTTGGTGGGCAGTTCCAAATAAAAGGAATCTGTAATGTTTTGTATTTGACCACTTTTGAACAAATCTTGGTTGGACTGTTAAAACCGCTTTTTGCAGCAACTATAGGCATCCTCCATAATAAAACAGGTGTTAAGGTCTAAAAAGCCAAGCTGTAATAACTGCAGGGTATGGGAAGTATTAAAGGGTGGGCGGTAATAAAAATACATGGAAAATGGCAAACATTGTCCATCTCATAAAGACTAAGTGAGGTTTGAAAAAATGAACAAAGGTATTCTATAATTCAAGTAGTTTTCCTGAATGATTGAACACCTTCTCACCTTTTATGTTTGTCGAGACATTATTTCAGCCGATACATTCTACGGTCTTCTTCAGGTGCGCAATCCAAATGTGATGGTGGTAAACACGATTTTTCTCTTTCAAATGGGAGAACTGCTTATAACGTATGATTCAGGTGTTTTCCTTTCTTTTGCAGCCTGTATTTCTATACATGGTCCCAGTTGAGATTGAACTCAGCATTTGTTTGATTTATACACAACAGTCAACATAGAATGGATTAGCGGAAGCATCGTGTTAACAACACAAACCAAAAGGGGTTCAATTGTCTGAAAAATTAAAGACAGCATTCTATAAGGTTTGATTGTTATTAACGGATACAACCAAAATGACGTCAATGTATTTCAAGATATAAGTGTACGTCAAATATATCTTTTGATGTGGGTATGAGTGTTGTGTCACCTCTGTCGTCAAATGGGCTTATGGTATATAGGAAAATAGCGCTCAGCCTAGCTTATGGCGTAGCACACACTGGTTCAAAAGGAAATTTTAATTTTATCTACAGTTTTCTGGAGGAATGAACAATGACGTAGGTGAAAATGTTGGAGTCTACCAGTCACCCACCTTATATTGGGGAGCGTCTGTAATTAGGTACTAAAGTAATTATGGGAGAGTAGTTTACCCAAGTGTTCATCTCTTCTATTCACTTGTTCTGAAGAAACCTCAAATCAGCAGCTTTTTGCTGCCATTATCTCAGCAGGTAAGGTGAGAGAGTGATTTTCCCAAAGGCTTACTTATCCACACTTTTCATTATCAACCATTGTGGCATGCCAGTGACAAAACATTTTGTCCTGATATGTTGTGAAAAAATAGAGTGCAGGGAAGTACACATTCATGCCTTTTCCAATGGCCAAAGAGTAAAAAACATTAACAGTCTCTGCCAAAATTGACAGCCACTTCCATTTTTCATGCTCAAAGCCATCTAGGCTAGGGCCAGCCCGAGGTAACCGCAACACATGCAGTAGCCTAGGGCACCAAGTGCCAGGGGCTGCTTGTCATGTGCCTGAGACAGTAGGACTTTCCAAGTACAAGTAGAAAAAGAATGAATTAAATAGAGTAAGAAAAAACAAAATTCCCTGATGTGAAAATTTTTCAAGAATATCTGACCGTTGAATACTTTCTGTTGAAGTGAAATTAAGAGAAACAGTTGGCAAGCAAATTTCCATGACCAGCAACAAGCTCAGTGAGGCTTTAAAGGACACCAAAGTTCAGCTAGCCTGGTGCACTTGGAACCCTAGGGCCAGCCCAAATCATGGTACCTCTGGAAGTAACCTTACACAAGATGAAATTACGTCTCCTTATCAATTCTGATCAAAATTTAAGCAATATCATGTATGATTATTCAGACTATTTTCCTCTTATTTGTTCACAATTCTCCGGCTGTGTACCCTCTGGCCTTCATCAGGTGTTACCTATTCTATAATGTGAAATCACTATTCGATTGGACTGGACACGTCACATCCGTTTTCTATATATCCACATTGTGTTTTCTGAGTTAAATTCTGAGTTTCCTGCCTTACATTGGATAATCTGTTTGCTTTTTTTGAGAAGTCACTCATGATGAGAGATTCCCAGATGTTAATGATATCAATGCTTGGTCAGCTGATTTGTTGGAGTATCGATATCAATAGCAGAGCCTGAGAATATTATATATCCCTTGCTAGTCTTCAACAGAGGAGACTCCAGATTTACTTTTAATATAACCCTATCGATTCATTTGAACCAAAGGTCTTAAATTATTCATTCTCTGTCTTTAATAATTATCCAATAATTCAAGTGAGAAAATTCTCAACCAGTACTTAGTGCAAGGCTATAAAATGTCTGACAAATAAATATGATTTGAACTAAAACACTAATGGAAAACATCACTTTAAATGATGAATTTTTATCAACAAAATTAAAGATTGAGAAAAATAAAATTTTTAATTTCACTAATTCAAAATGGTGGTTCCATTTTCTTTTGATTAATTGTAAATGTCATTATATCAATCTGAGTTTTGTGATTAATTTTGTTCCCTCTCGTTTCTCTGAAAGAAAAAAAGAATAAGATTCTATATTATCAAAAATATTTGAAATGGATAAAATGTGATATTTTTTTAATCATTTTAAATCAGTAATAGAAATGAAAGAATGATAGTAAGGCTATAAATCAGTGGTCGGAAAACTTCTCTGGAGGCTGGCCAGACCAGAAATATTTTAATGCCTTGCGGGCTGAGGCGATTAAATATGAAACAATGATCATACGGGTCTGGTTAGTCACTTTTTTTATTTTTTTAATTCATCACTCCCAACACTACATGCAAACATTCACATAACAAGTTGATTGATATTAAACAGAAATTTTCAGAAACCATCTACCAAAACTGTCCCCCAAAATCTCAAAATAGGTTTCTTTAGTTTTTAAGCAGGTCTGGCTGGCTGGCTGGCTGACTATGTGTCCTGCCTACAGGTTGTATCAATGGAGCTAAAGGGCTGAAAAATTCAGCATTCACTCCCAATTATGTCTACAAAAAATGTTTTTTGAGATGTTTTTAATAAATCGCTACTCTGAATTGATTTTTTAGTAGGTGAGTTCAATTTGCAATGTAAATTTATGCAGTATCGGTCCCTCAGTGAGTGACCAGCTTGATTTTTAAAATTCAAAATTTTTTATAGTGATCATCTGCCAACGAAAGGTGAGGACAGTAACTTATTCATTGATCTCTTTCCAATTTTTTAATTGATCACACAAATGCTGCCAAAAGATGTTGTTCATGTGATGGTTTCTATTGAAAGAGTAACCAGACCTGTTATACTGTTATTTTAATATTTCTCCAATATCTGATTTATTTATTTATCTTAATGTTGAATTTTATCCATCGATCAGTTTAAAAATGGGAGTAAAATCTTTTTTTTTTTTTATGATTTTCATTATTCTCAGCATTTGAATTTAAGAGATTTACATTTTGCTTTCTCACTAAATCTCATTTATATTTATCCTTCCGAACATTCAGAACAGTCATAGCCACCAAAGATGGCAAAGGGTTTTATCTTTTTTTTAATACGTACATATGTTTATGTTTGTTTGCTTGTTTGTGTGTTCCAGTGCTTCTGGCCATACTGTTCTATCTACAGACTTGAAACTTGGCTTCTGTACTCCACTACACCCTTTCTAAAAATGACTTTTTCAATTATTGGAAAAAAAGCTTTTTTGATCTTTTAGGGGGCTTTGTTTTAATGGGTTTATGAATGATATCTAGATTCAGGAGAATCTAGATATTTCTGCATGTTTTTTCACTTTTAGATGTTTCCTGTGGAAAATACCAGTGAGGTTATTAATAAAATTTATTCTGACTAAATTGATTCTTCGATGGAATTTTGAATCCATGGTTGTTCAATTATTAACTTCGATGGTGAGTTATCTATTTAAATTTATTCTTAATTGATGATCATTTTGAAAAAAAAGACTTTTTATTTCTATTCGTAGAAGAGTACCTGTAAAATATGACAGGATTATTTATCATGCCTCTTTACATCTACAGTGGGGGGGGGGCAACTGCCCCTTCCTGACTCCCTCTTGCTCCACCTCAGGTACAAGTCTTTGACTTGAACTGATATGCGTCAACCTTCATGCATACATTTAACATTGAGTGTGTTGATCCTCAGAGATCACATGCGAAACCGAGTCTGGCAGAATACAAGGCAGAGAGACAAACTAGACAAGTTCAGAAAATATTGGCTCTGCGACACTCACAATACAGAGGTGTGGCGAATCCTGGGAAAGGTCTATGTTAAACAACGGACAATAAAAGAAGGATGATTCAAACTCACACCCACTACATGAATAGAATTAGAATTTCAATCGCGACTAACTTCATTAAATCGGGCTTTTTTCCCAATAGATGATCATTTTAAAATGAAAATCTATATCGATTATCTTTTCATAGGGTCTTTTTATTTTCATTATTCTATTAAATCAATTGGAGAATTATTTTCAAATACGTACTTGATTGATTTTATATAGTACACACATTAGAAACCATCAACCAAAACTGTCAGCATAGGTTTCATCGGTTTTTGAGTTGGTTCGCTGGCTGGCTATGTGGGCTTGTCTCAAATGTACAGGCCGCACTAATTGAGCTAAAGGGCTGAAAATTTGAACATTTGAACTCCTCATTATGGCTAGGAAAAACGTTTCAATTTTTGTTTTTTCAAATCCTTCCAATAGAAATGTTTTTGAGGGGCATTCAATTTCCAATGTAATTTCATGCTAAATCAGTCTCTTAGTTTATCTCGGGCAGCATTTATGCTTGTTTATTGAAAATCTGCGCTTTTTTAGTGATCACTGCACAACAAAAAGAATTAACTTATGCATTGATCACCCCTTTTTCCAATTTTTTAATTGATCACCTCCAACAAGCATGTATTCAAAAGATATTGCTCGCATGACAGTTTCTATTGAGTGACCAATTTTTGAAGCAACCATTTTCAGTTATCTGGGTTCTCATGAAAGAATGTCAATAATTTTGCTTTGAATAAGTACAATTGCTTTCATCTAAAAATTGCTTCATCCCTCCACCGATGGGGGTGGGTATCAAACAGGGAAAGCGGGGCATTTGTTACCCACACTCAACCCTGGATCAGGTCTTCTCACCTAGAGCAGTAGTTTTAAACAGCTGACCCTTGGGGGGGGCTGTCAAATAATACTCGGGGATCTGCAGCAGGGTTCGCTCTTGACCACACGTAGCAAATCCACATTATCTGTTGCACAGCTATCATAAAACATATTTATTGTACGCAGATCTGCACCATGTATAAGAATTAAAATGAATGTGATCCATTTTGAATAATAATAATCTTTAATTAAAGATAAAAAATTGCTTTTTATGTTAGTTTATTAATTATTCTAAAAAAAATCTAAATGCTGAAAATAGGTGTCAGCCAAGATATCTCCTTCATTAAAAGATTCCAAGAGTTTTCAAAGTTTTGAAACCACTTACCTAGTGTGAAGGGGTTTAGAAGTTGGAACCTCATAGTCAATAAAAGATGATGGTGCAGTACAATTGTTTTATGTAACTCCAACTTAATGTATCCACATAAAAAAATGGTATTATTATTATCAGCAGGTAACAGGTTTGCTGTCAAGATATATTTGGAATTTATCTGTTTAGGCCCTACCTGGGTATATATATATATCCTTGTGTCCCCTATCTCTGCCCGGAAGAGTGTCAGCAGACGCCCGTGCCTCCACCCTCAAATGCTCCAGCAAGAAAAAGTTATTATTCAACTGCATTCAACAAGTTCAACAAAAAAAAAAAACAAACAAAATAGTTCTGGTTAGTCACTCAATAGAGACTGTCATGTGACAAACATCTTTTGCAACATGCTGTGTTGGTGGTGATCAATTAAACAATCTGAAAGAGTGGTGATCAGTGAAAAAGATACTGCTCTTGCCTTTTGTTGGCCAGTGATCACTAAAATAGACTGAATTTTCTAAAAAAGCAAGCGTGACAATTAAGCATAAACCTACATTGCAAACTGATCCCGTTTACAGTAAGAATTTCAAAAAGACAAAAAAGTAGTTTTTTCTAGATATAATAAGGAGTAGATGTTGAGGTTTTCAGCCCTCTAGCTCCATTGGAACGGTCTGTATGAATGATACATACGCAGCCAGCCAGTCAGACCATCTTAAAAACTGAAAAAAACCATGTTGACATTTTTGGTTGACGGTCTCTAATAATGTTTCTGTTCAATATTAATTAACACAAAATGAATTTGTTTACACTTAGGCTGTCTTTCCTGTGTAAAGAAATGCCACCCATTAAATATGATATCCATTTTTGAAGATTGTATGTAAACCAAACAGTAAATTCAAAACTGTAAGTTGTTTTTAGATAATTATTAGTCTACTGGGTGACTTCCTGAAAAAAATGCTAAGGATTTGGTGGACTCTAGTCACTAAAATATAACTTGAATCTTCCTCAAATATGCTTGTAGTAATTCTCTGACAATCAACTTGATGACGATTTCTTACTAAATCAATGGAATCACCAAGACCTCAGCAAGTTATATTTTTGTGACAATAGTCCATCAAATCCTGTGTGTCTTGGTGAGGTCATCCGGTAGAAATATTTTTAATTTCATGAAGTACAATGACATTCCTAAAGACGGATACAACTTAACAATGATGGTCCCAATGGAACATCACTTGATATCACGCAGATATGATATCAGGAATTCAGGAAGTGAAGCAGTGACGCTATAATATGTGTAATTACTAACTTTTTTCTTTCATGAATTCTCTAATTACTTTTTATTCATCTATTTATGCATCCTTTTTGACATCGAGTGTGCATGAGTGTGAAATTTCACACTCACAACCACTACATGATGTTAGCACAACAGGTTACCCTTGCAAATCAGACCCTAAAACGACGTGTAAATATTGTAAAGGGTCGTCTCCCTTTGTTGCTGAAATGGCTAGATTTTAATATCCTGCAAACTTAAGTGCTAAAAATGTTTGAAAAAGCATATGATGGCTCCTGAAAATTCAAGTGCGCTCGAAAATTCATACAAAGGCTCCAAAAAGCGTAATTTTACCATTTTAACGTATTGATTAGTAATTAACACAATACTGAAAATAAAAATTATGATTATCATGATTTTTAAATAATATATGTATTTAGATAAAATTTCGATAGTCATAGAACCTTCATTTGAATTTTCAAGCATACTTAACATTTCAGGAGCCTTTGTGTGATTTTTCGAGCATACATTTTTTTTTACTTCATTGATTATTAGATATAAAGTTAGCAAGAAATTTAACAAATCTAGTCACTTTCAGCAATTTTTAGCCACAAAAGTGGGTAACTTTTATGCAATATTCTCATAAATCCTGATTTGAAATCTTTCTAACATTGGGTGTGCGTGGCTGTGAAATTTTTTCACACCAACCCACCCGCTACGTGACGTTAGCAGAATTTCAATCGGGACCACCATCGTTAAGTTGTGCCGAAAATTGTGTTCGTGTGTGTATGGCAATAATTTTTTCTTTCTAACAAAATAAAAAAAAGCTTAAAAAAGCACAAAACCAATTCATATATATATATATATATATATATATATATATGTCGTTCATTTGAGAATAAAAAATTACAGGAAGTTGAAAAAAAAACGGTCGAGGGAGCTATTACTCTAATGTACTTCAGTCTTCAATGTGTATAGCTTATCAAAAAGGAAGACTGTAGCGTTGCCAATTCAAATGAGATTTTTTTCGGCCGCTTCAGAAAATGGCTAAAATCGGCTAAATCCTACCCACTTTCTAATATCTTGGCTAAAAATGTTTTATATAAAATAATAACTATAAACCAAAATTCCAGAACAAATAATTGATAAAAAATGTTTTGGGATTTGCCAAAAAAAAAAAGTTTAATATCTGATTCTCAAAGCAAAAGTTCCAGTTGAAATTCGGTTTTAGTTTATTTTGTATGATTAGCTTCTACTGAGCTAAAATGGCTAGAGTCGGCTGACTTCATGGCTGAAAATATCAAATATATATGTTCGGAATTAGCTATGAAATAGAATTTAATCGGCTAATTATTTATTTTAAATGACTACCTGCTACCTGATTTTTATCGGTTAGATAGAGAACAAAATCGGCTACGACGTTTTCTTCTTGAAATTTACGTCCATTAATTTATTTTACTTATTCATTTTTTGTAATATATTTTCTAATTAAAATCCCTCTTCTTTCCTATTAGGAAGCTTAAAGAATAATTCCTGGAATAAGGCCTGAAATATGAAAGAGCCGAATTAAAGTTTCTATAACAAGATCAAAGAGTTGGTCGGTGAATTTGATAGAATTTATCAAATCGCGGATAAGAAAATGGATAAAACAGGTCTGATTAGTCACTCAATGGAAACCGTCTTGTGAACAACGTCTTTTGGCAGCATGCCGTGTCAGGGGTGATTAATAAAGAGATTGGAAAAAGTGGTGATCAGTGGATATGTCACTTCAAGTGGCGTAGCAAACGCCCCTGGGGCGGGGGAGCAGATAACGCCCAACAGTTGCACTGTATCCTCGGGGGAGGGGGGCATAATTATTTATTATTCATTGGCTAGGGTAAATTTTGCGCCTTTTCACACCTGCGACGGAGGCGACTGGCCCCACTCAACCCAACCATCTGGTTACTTCTTTCACATATTGTTTGTTTGTTTTTTTTTTAAATTAGCGTTAACACTGCTGAACGCCAACTCGGAGAACAATTTAGCATAAAATTACATGGTAAAAAATCCCTTCTAAAAACTGATTGACTGTGGTAGTAAAAAAAATGAGAAAAAAACGTTTTTTTCAAAAATAATAAGGAATAGGTATTAAAACTTTCAGACCTCAAGCTTCATTGGTGCAGCCTGTACGTGTCGTACATGAATAGCCAAACCAACATCAAAACTGTAGAAACCTATGTTGATGCTGGCAGTTTTGGTTGACTGTTTCTAACAGAATTAAAAATTATGAAATCCTAGAACATCTTGACTGATTACAAAATAGGTCAAATTTCAAAGTGTGTAGACTAGAGAGAAAGTTGGAATAAAGGAAAAGAGAGAAAGGCTGTTGATAGCATCACGAATGTGTATTTATGGATTTTAACAGGATTTTAACTGTACCTAAGTGTTGCCAACTCGAAAAATATTTAGGCGCTAGTTTGACTAGCAAAAAAGCATTAAATCAAAAGACATAGCCAAAAATACCAAAACACAAAATAGCCAAAAACGGACAGAAATGACCAACATGTATAAACACGCCCGCGCTAATTCAGCGATTTTTGCACAGTAAAAAACATGAAACGCACTCAAGTTAGCGCGAAAAGACTCTGAATTAACAACACCGAGTACGTACCATGTTGCAGAGTTGCTAGATAAGTGGAGATAATTGGAAACAAAAATGGCTAAATGCAAAAATAGTTTATAAAGCTATCATTTAATGGTATTTATTTTTATTAAATAAAGTGTTGTATTTTTCATGTACTGCTATACATAAATGGTAATAAAAAAATTATACAAGTCTAACGGCAGCTGGGCAGTGTTACCAATTTAGCGCTTTTTACGCTAAATTTAGCGCGTCTCTTGCAGCTCGTAAAAACCAAAATTTGCCGCTATTTTTAGCCCTTTTTCTGATGCTATTTTTCAGCTATCTGTTGCTATCTACTGGTCATTTGGGCAAATCTAGCCATTTGTTAACTCCACTCCAACTTCTATTCCGAATAAACAAATTCGCAAGTTCTATAAGAATTGTCAATTAAGCTCAATTTGTAAGAGAGCTGCCTTCCAACCACTTTGTCGTGAAATATTAATTTTATACATCAGTTTGGTTTAAATGTGACGTGACTGATAAACAGCGAAGAGTTTATTGCCTTAAATCAGGTGAAGATTGTTCTTGTTCTTGTTTCGGGGCGGAAAACTAAGTCAACACCAGCTTGGGTAAATGTTTGGTTGGGGTTCGCAAAAAATACCACTTATTAAAAGAAATGCAAGAAAATCGTGTACAGCGTTTATGATAGTTAACTCCTTTTTTTGCGAACCTCAACCAGACAATTACCCAAACTGGGACTGGACTCAATGAAAAATAATTCTATATAAAACATTATAATAATGAAGTAAACATCAAAAATAAGAATTTACTAGAGATACTTTTGCAAAAAAAGTCAAAATGGTCAAAAGAATTTAAAT
Organism: Thysanoteuthis rhombus; assembly: GCA_963457665.1. Lineage (NCBI taxonomy): Eukaryota > Metazoa > Mollusca > Cephalopoda > Oegopsida > Thysanoteuthidae > Thysanoteuthis > Thysanoteuthis major. The sequence goes on along the minus strand of OY735203.1, from coordinate 71,177,330 downwards.
ATGGCCAAGCCAAAAAGTTAATGGCCAAATGCTTTTCAAAAGGCCAGATATGTTGAATTTGGCCATAAAATGGTTAAAATGGCAACACTGCAATATTGTGTGCTATCCGGAAATACAACTTCCTTTATTGTATGATCTCTCAATGTTTGACACTTCAGCCAGACTTCAAGGCTATTCAACTCGCCAACAGTGTTGCCAAGTATGGTTTATTATTCATAATTAAAACTAGCATTAAAATGACTAAAATCGGCTAGATTCTTTTTTATTTCCAGCTAACTTTGTAGCTGAAAACGTTACATTTATTCATTTAAAGCCATAATCAATTTTTAATTAAATAAAATTACTATATTCTAAGACTCTATAACGAATTACTGATTGTATATTAATTTGTTTTAAACTTACTGATTATTCAATAAAACGGCAAGATTTTCGGCTATCAGAGATTTATATCGTTTTAATCTTTTTTTAAAAAGCCAGATCTAACCGAAAAATGGCTAATTTGGCAACCCTGCTCGTCACTGAGCCAAACCTGCACTCGTCTCTGTATACATTCGTGTGTGTATCTACTGTGTTTATTTGTGTGTGTGTGTGTGTGTGTGTGTGCGTGTGTTGTGGAGATATTTATTTACGAGCGGTAAAAGAAAGACACAAGATTGGATTATGTCACTTGTGTGCTGCGGTAGGAAGAGGGAATATTAGTTTAATCACGTTTCCTTTTTAGCTATGTAAAACTCAAGAATGCTATTATTGGCGACTATGTTTTTATATATAACTGGCTACTCGACTCAATATTCAACAAACATATTCTCCCACCCTTATCCCACCCGGCCGCATTTTACTGGAAATCGTGTTTTTGAATGTCAGCTACTGCTGACATCTCCACAACATGTGCGATAAACAACGACGTTCTAACATAAACGAAACAATTAAAAGCCATATCTACCTGCTCTTTCAAATTGTATTATTTAAACGGAGACTTCTCAAAGTGGGGGTCGGAACTCCTCTTGGGGGTCGTGTAAAGAGATTTATTAAGGGTCGGTTTGAATAAGGTTTGAATTTTTTTTTATTAACTCATTATAAAAAATGTACTTCCTTATGGTGTTCATTTGTGGAAATGGCTCAGTGCTATTATTATTCACGATAATTTTTTTAAAAATAAATTTCGTTTTTGTTACGTTTTTAGTCATTTTATATATTTTTTTTCAAATGATTTATTTTTCTTTAAACAAACAGTGAAGGATTATAAATACGTTGCAATTTTTTTATAATTTCGGTTGTTACTTATTGGCATTATGTTCAGTTACTAGTTTACGGAAAAAAAAAACTTATACTAATTATATAGTCTTAGTCAGTGCTGCCAAATATGGTTTGTTATTTATAGCTAGAACTGTCTTTAAAAATGACTAAATTCAGCGAAGTCTTTTTTTTATTCTGTATATTTTAAATATTATATATTTACATTGACACATGATCATTTAAACCTATGTTGTCAAAAAAACAAGCCTCCAGAAAAAAAATTATTTACAAAAATTGAACATCTATTTTTATTAAACTTACCAGATTTAATTAGTTATCGTCGATTTGTATCGGCTAAACTGGATACAAACCGACCGATCTAGCCGGAAAATCGTTAATTTGGCAACCCTGGTCTTACCAGTGCCTATCGCTCAACAGTGAATCAGAGGTTGCGAAAATTTACGTCTCATCAAAAAAAGGGGGGTCGTGAATGAAAAAAGTTTGGGAAGCCCCGATTTGAACGCTGATTGATTACGTTAGAAATTAATTTTAATTAAGAGGGTTCATAAGCCATTCATTATGATTGGTCTAATTTATTTTAAATTTATTTTCAGTTCATAAAATCCAGGTTTATTGTGGAAGAAATCAGTAGGCCAAGGCTTTTATTATTCGTCTGCTTTGGAGTTAGTACTTTCTTTTTCACATTATGATATTTGTGGGTTTAAATAAGGTATGACTTAACGAAAGTGGTCCTGACGTCACGTAGATATGCAATCTGTCTGAAATACATGAAGCAAAGCAAAATGATTCATTTGAAAAAAAAACAATTTGATTTATTCAAAGCAATAATATAATGGGTTTACATCTGTTTTTCTTTCATGCATTAACTCATTTCTTCATTGTTTACGTGACATATGCGTTGTGAAATTTACACTCTCAAATTTCCAATCGGAACCATCTTCACTGAGTTGAGCCTGAAATTTAACTAAAAATTACTTGTGTTTAAGTCATTTTTTTTTAAAATTCTGCTTGATTTTTGATAATGCTTTATATATATATATATATATATATATATATATATATATATATATATATATATATATATATATATATATATATATATATATATATATATATATATATAATAGTAGGTTGTGGATTCGCTACTCAAACTAGCTCATGTTTTGGGCCTCTTCAGGCAAATGATTGTCTATGTTTTGGGGGGGTCTATTTATTGGGAATTTGGTGAGAATGTTGTGAGTGTGATAGTGGGTGGTGTGGAGATATTCATTTTGTCAAAGGGGTTTGAATTCCATATAGGGGTCATTCCTGCAAGGATGCTTGATAGTGGTCTGGGAGTAATTTCTATTTTGACCCAGGTATCTTGGCATTGGGTTTTATTGCCCCTGTTGGTGCCTTTTGTAGCTCTAGTGGATAGTATTAATCTTGATGTTTAATTTATGTGCTAGGGTATGTTTGAAGGTAAAAGCTGATAATGGGAAGTTTTTGGGATGATGGATATGGGGACGGAGTTGTCTACTTTACTTTATGGTTTATTGGTATTGTTTCATGTTGATTGAAAGAAATTTAGAATGGTGCCTGCACTGTATTATGGTTTCATTTTTTCTATTTAGTAGGTGTTCTTTGGTTTTTTTTTGTGACTCTTGTAAAATTTAGAATTTCAGATTTTTCATTAAGGCAGAGATTGCATGAATTTTCTGAATTTTGGCATCTATTAGATTGTTTAAGGATTTTCTACTCAACTTTTGGCTTGTGATTCATTTGGTGTAGTTTCCAGTAGTGGGCTGACAGGGATGTGCAGTTTTTGTATCTTTCGTTAATGAATGATGATATGTGGTTGGCTAATCTAAGCTTAAAAGGTGTGTTCGATATGCCAATGTAATATTTTATATCTAAGGGTTTTTCCTGAGTTGATATCTCTGTCTGGTATACTGAGTTGGATTTAAGGCATATATTTTGCAGGGGGCAGTTTTTCTTGTTCGGGCAGTTGCAGTCAGATTTTTTTTGTAGTAGTGTTTTCTTTACTTCTATTATTTCTAATAATTTTATTATTGTGCTTAAAGAAAACACTAATACAAAAAATCCAATACATTTCAGAAGTGACTTTATATCATTGATATATAATTATATTATGTTGTACTGCTAGCCTGATTTGTACCACATATATATATATATATATATATATATATATATATATATATATATGTGTGTGTGTGTGTGTGTGTGTGTGTGTGTGTATGTGTGTGAGTGTATACACACACATATCTATCTATCTATCTACCTACCTACCTACCTATCTATCTATCTATCTATCTATCTATATATATATATATATATATATATATATATATATATATATATATATATATATATAATTTTATCTATCATAGTATCATTTCAAATTCTCATAATATCAAGATATCATTCCATATTGATTAATCCAAATCGTTTTTTTTTTTTAATTAAAAACTGCTTTTTTCTTTTCTTTTTTTACTTGAAATTTTCAAAGATACATTTCTGGATCATCAGAGGTCTGCGGCCCACAGTTTAGGAACCACTGCTTTAAAAGGGGGGGGGCGAAGGAGCGAAGATCCCCGTTGTCATAGATCTCCAGCTACGCCCCCGATTGCTCATTCAACACTTTCTTACATACCATTATTTATTTAGCCGTCAATTAAAAGATTTTTCAAATTTTTTCTCTTCATCTCAGATTGGTTAATCAAACTCCTTAACGGTGTTGCCAACTCAAATTTGATTTTCCGGCTAAAACTGCTTCGAAAGAAACCTCGTCCCTCCTTTCTCTCCCCTCCACAATAAGCAGTCGCTCACTTTACGCCAATTGTTTCCTTCCTTCCCACTTTCTTTCACTTGTAGATATAAACACTCTCTCACAACTATCAATTATCTCTCAACCCACTCTCTCTCTCTCTCTTTCTCTCTCTCTCTCTCTCTCTGTTTTTTTTCTCTTCCTATTCTCCCACATTAGATAGTTAGAGACATTTCTGGTCAAAAATGGCCAAATGCCAAATTAGTTTTAAAAAAAACATAGCAATTCCGTAGTACACACCCGAAATGAGAATTTATCAAAAATACTACTAGAACAAAGTAAACTTTTCGTTCCGTACAAATGGCAGAAAGTAAGAGTTCAGTTGAACATTACAATCATAAATTGTAAATAGAACCACTCGCATAACCTTTGAAAAATTGATTTCTTTAAACTGACAAATATTCATGAGAAAACCCAAGCGTTATGAATGGAAAAAAAACTAGCTGCGAAAAGGATTTTCTTTTGTTTATTTGAATAAAATGTTCAAATGAAATTTTAAAATGCCAGAAATAGCTAAAAATCAAATACTACCAAGCCAAAAATGGCCAAAAATCAAATATGGCAAAACCAAAACGGTTTTCAAAAAGGCCAAATTAACCAAATTTGGCCATAAAATGTCCAAAATGGTAAAGCCGGTCAGCAACTGTTCCCCTCTCGGTCGTTGATCTATTCCTCTCTGTCATTTACTCACACACACTCACTAATACTCGACACTCTGTCTTTCCCACTCAATATTGTCAGTCTCTCTCTCTCTCTCTCTTTCTCACGCATTGATACTGCCGTAAAATGCCATCATTTTTTTCTCTCATTCGATAATTTTGTCAAGTCTTGTTTAGTGCGATTCAAGACTTGATTGGGTGGAAGGAAGAAAGTGTTACGCCAATCACCCAAGTGTGTGAGCCTACCAGCCTTAAAAATCAGCCTTCGAAATCCCAACTTTTACCAGGGTTTGAACACTGACCGACCGCTGCTACCGACAGGAGATATGTACTTTCTTTCAGCCACAAAGCCAGCAACAATTATTTACCAGTCGACACGTATTGGGGACACCTCGTAAGGAGCTAACTCACCGTAGTGTAGTAATCCACAGAAGTAGATGTAAACTTAACAACCACACCTCGGTGAGAGACGTCCCAACTTACCGAAGGTGGTCCCGATTGGAATTCAGCTGACGTCACGCAGATATGCGATCGGTCTAAAATATATGAAGCAACGAGACAAAAAAAACCCAATTCAATTTAATCAAGGCAATAACATTATAATTCATGGTATCACCTTAGTTTTTATTTCATAAATATCCTTATATTTTTCTCTCGTGAATTCTCTCATTTTCTTTTTATGCACCATTTTTAACATCGAGTGTGCGCTGGTATGAATTTTCTACATTCAGAATTCCAATCGGGACCACCCTCGTTAAGTTGTGCCACCTTTCAACTGTCAGCGTTTTCTCATTTTATTACATAGCTCAATTCCAGTGTTGCCAAATCAAATTTGTTTTTTCCGGCTAAAACAGCTTAAAAAATTGGCTAAATCAGCAAATCGGCTAATTTATGGTTAAAAATGTTTTACATCTACCTAAAGCCCAATTAACAGATAAAATAACTCTATACTGAAACTCGTTAACAAATAATTGACAAAAATGGTATATTTACTTTTATTGAACATGTCAGATTTGAAGTGGAATTGCAATGATAAATTAGTATTTGACTACAAAATTATTCTCTTAGCAAAATTTCCCGTTAAAATTTGGTTTATCGATCCTAGTAGAAAATTGAGAGAACTCGAAAAATATTTTTCCTATTCGATTGATTATCTTTGACTGACCTTCATTAATGATTAAAATCAGATAGATCAGGCTGAAAATATTGAATATATGTTCTGAGTTGGCTATAAAATAAAATTTAATCAGTTAACTATTCTTTAAAAGTGGCCAGAGTTTTCAGCTAGATCTAGCCGATTCCCCTGATCGGCTAAATCTAGCCTAAAAATTGCTAATTTGGCATCCTTGTGTCAACGTTATCTCATTTCTATTACACAGCCTGATTCACTCTTTTAGTCTTTATGTCTCTCTTCTAATCATAAGTTATTCATAAATATGAAGCACTCCTTTATACCCCCTGTCTCTCTATCCCTCTCTCCCCGTCTGTGTCTTTCTCTCTCTCTGTCTCTATCTCTCTTAGTCGTTAAACGTACTTTTCTTTTACTCCCACGCCGTAAACTTCTGCCTTCAGTCCTTTTTATTTTATCTTCATCGTTTCCTTAAAAAAATTGTCTTTACCAGGTGTGTACTGAATAGGGGTTCCGGGGTTGCCAAATCAACCGTTTTCCAGCTAGATATAGCTATTTTTCCAGAATAAAGCTAATAAAAATCTAGGGTAACCTATTAATTCTGATGTTCAAAATATATTAATAATTTGTTTTGGGGTCTTAGTATGCAGTTTTTTGTTGTTTTTTTTTTCTTTCATAAATTGGTTTTGAATGAGTATATGTATATAATCTTTGAGTTTAGGCGGTTTTAGCCACTTTAAAGACAGTTTTAGCCATAAATGACGTAGTATACTTGGCGAATCCCGGCCTTAAAGTCATGTATTAATGTCACTATGTAATGAGTAGTACGTTGAACCACCTACAAAATATAGCCGGACATAAAGTCAGATAAAAAAAAAAGTTGTTTTTCCCCGACAAAATTTTAATCTACTTTATACTAATCGAGATACGTAATGTTATTTATTTATTTTTTTTTTTTTTGGTAATGACTAATGGACAAAGGTTGTTTTAAATTTAGACGTATTTATTTACCACATTTGTTAAATTTTGCTTTGAAAGCGAGATGAAGTTGGATAAAAAAGCGTCCCGTTTTTTAATGAATTGAGTAATTTTTAATTTGATTAGTACAAATTAAGTAATGTAATCAGTTTTCATCAATTTGAACGAATAAAGGTTCTTAAGCGATTTGTTTATTCATAGAAATTTACAACAAAAGAATTACATTACTTGGAATTACATTACTTAGTATTAAAATATGACTTGTATTGAAAAACAAGAGGGTTTATTTATTCAAGTTTATCGAACGACTTAGAAGTGTCTCGTTTTCCCTCTAAAACAAAACGAAAGAAATAAAGAATCACAAGAACAACCTTTATTCATTCAAATTTACCAATAAAGAAAAACATTACATAGCGTAAATAAATACAAGTCAAATTCAAATAACACTTCTTTTTTTTTTACTTTTTGGGATCTGTGACTTGAAGTCCGGTGTCTTTATGGCCGGTTGCGTTTGATTGTGACTTTAGTTCTGAGACTTTCTGGATTAGGGCTTTATGGCCACCTATTTGGCAACCTGCGTTGCTAACTCAAAGAAATTTTTTTTTTAGTTTGACAGTCACAGCGCTAAAGAGCGCTGAATCAAAAACAAAATAGCCACAAAACGCTCCAAATGATGAGAACACGCCAAAAAGTTGCTAAAAATGGACGAAATCACACCTTAAATCGGCGAAAATGTTCAAACACGCCCGCGCTAATTTAGGCACTTATACGCACCGCCCGTCAAGAAATGTGCTGAATTCAGAGCGAAAAACGCTGTTGGCAACACTGATCCTTGTTCTTATCCGGCCTGCACACCCACTTTGTCGGCAAATTAGAGGCCTGCATCCCAATAAAAATCAGCACACCCGCCTCTGCTATCTACCCATCATTAACCTCTCTCATTCAAAGAAATTCTTCCTATAGTCTCTTGATAGATTTATAACATCAAGATTCCTTTCACACTTGGATCAGGGATGCCAAATCTTCCATTTTATGGCTAGATCTAGCTGATCCCCCCCCCCCCCCGATTTAATCGATAAAAATTTGTGATGAATGATAGCTTCAAATCTGAACGTAGATAATAACCGATTTAATTTCATTTTTATAACTAATTCAAACCATATATATCTAATAAATTTAGCCATAAAGTTAGCTAAAAATGGGGGAAATATTGCCGATTTCAGCCATTTTTTGAAGATCACTCAGAGCAGTTACCTGGGGGGAAATATTTTTCATAATTTTAATTTTTTCACTCAAGATCAATAAACCAAATTTTGACTGCAACTTTTGCTTGAGTAAGATTCTTTTTTTTTTTTAACAAATCCAGTACATATCTGATAAGTTTGTTAAAAGTGCAAGTACTATTTCTAATGATTATTTGTTCTGGGGTCTTGGAGTTATTTTATCTGATAATTGGGTTTTAAATGAATATAAAGCATTTTTAGCCATAAAGTGGGAAACTCTAGCCGATTTCAGCCAATTTTTTTAAAGCAATTTCAGCTGAAGAAAATCAAATTAGAGTTAGCAACACCGACTCGAACTCCCGTTTCAACAGTAAACTGAATTTCAATTAACATGTTTCATCCAAACAGCCTATGAAGAGAAACTAGCTTACCATACAGAAGAGTATAAAAATTTCTGTAGCACTCGCACCTTAAATACCAACCTAATTCTTATTACAAACGTTCGATGTATATTCAGTTGGTCATTCTTGGGATTTTTTGTCATATCTTTATTTCGAGATAAAATCTCAATCCTGTTATTCTTTTAAAAACAATTTCTGAGAATCTCTCTTTCTCTCTTTCCCTCTGAACCAAAAGTACAACCAGTTATTACCCACCCTCTCGTATTTTTTAGTCTTTCTTTCAATTCCATATCTTTTAATTCTCTCTCTTCTCCCTCCCATATATTATTACATCACTCCCCTCTCTCTCTTTCTATCAGTCACGTATACCAACCTTATCACTCACTAATAATAGCAAGCAGAATTCAACTACTCAACCCCACGTTACCTACATGCAATATGCTTGTTGAATTGCAAATTAAAAGTCTTCCTAGTGAAATTAGTCACTTTTGTTTCATAAATTGACCTATACAGTCACCAATAGTGAATTGGTTTATTTTATTGCTTAAAATGGAAATTTTTCAAATTACGAAGAACATTTTTTTTTTTTAATAAGACCAGTTGTTGTTATGATGATGAAACATACACAACTGTGTGGTAAATGTCAAGCTGAGCGTCTTAGGGAGATGAATTTTCAAGGGAGATAAATTATTTTTTGATATTGAATATCAATTTGAATATCTATTGAATTTTTTTACGAAGATTCGGCTTACATGATCTATCTCGGTGTTTTTTTTTTTTGGGGGGGGGGTATAACTGCACTCATGCATAATTTGAAAAGTTAATATTGCTCAGAAATTGAGATTTTCCTAAAATGAACGTCATAAATCATTCCAAACGTCAAAATTTGGAGAAAGAAACGTAATTCAAAAATAAATTGAATTTACGAAGTACTATTCTTAATTTTTATTTGTTCGACATGTAATTTTTTTTTCTCTTCATAACATTATTGACTTTCTAAATTAATTGTATTTTTTGTTATTCGTTCGATTTGAAATTACTGTTATCTTCCTTAATGTATTTTCTAAAAGTTATCTCCCTATATGTAAGACGCTCAACTTGACTTTTACCCGAGTCATTTCAATATCCTCTAATATACTTTGATCTTTTTATGTCCTATTTTTTCCAAATTTTGATATTTTTTGCAATTATATTTCTCATTTATGTTTGAATTTCATCTATGGACAACTAACATTAAATGATAAAGAAACATTTAGGTAAACCCCAATTTTTATTGAAAGATTTAAGTATTGTCAGGACACGTAGGTCTCGAATTAGTGTTTTAGTAATCCTTGCAAATCAAGCACTAAATAAGCTTGATTAAATATTGAAAAAGTTATCTCCCTCTATAGCCAAATGTAGTTAAAAAATTTTTTTAATTTAAATTTCCCTCTAACTTCATGAAGCTAAAAAAGTTATGCACGCTCAAGAGATCTTGCGAAGGCTACTGAAATATTTAGCACGAAAATTCATACAAAGGCTCCAAAAAGCATAATTGTTCAACATATGGATCAGGAATTAACAGGATAGTGAAAACAAATAAAAGGTATAATTATTATGATGAATCAATAATAAATGAAATAAAATCTGAACCTTGAGAGAGGGGGGGAAGATTGATCTAGCCACTTTCAGCCATTTTTAGCCATATGGGGGTAACTTCTGTTCAATATTCACACAAGTTTTTTTGGGTTTTTTTGTGAGAGTCTGACTTGCAAGGATAACCCACGTTTTTAATATGTGGTATTTTGAAAGTAGGGTTAAATGGATTCTTTCTTCAAATTCACGAAATGTTGTGCTTTTCAAAATATCAACACCAAGAAGCGACGAAATTTAATTAATCACAGTACACTTATTTAATTTTATTTTTACGCATGAAATAAAGAAAACTAATAATTATTTATTAGAAATTTAGGAACTTCACATTTTATTCTCACGAGAATAATCCAAAAATCGTTCCTTGTACAACATCGTTATTAACAGCAGAGACCATTACTGCTTTTTGAAAATTACATAATTTAACTGAGAATGAAAATTGGGTTATTGACAAAAAAGAAATAAATAATCAATGCGCGCGTGTGTGTATGTATGTGAGTGTGTATGTATGTGAGTGTGTATGTGTCTGTACGTGTGTGTGTGTGTACGTGTGTGAGTATATGCGTGTGTTACTGCTTTAATGTTTGCTCCAGCTACAAAATAAAATTACTATTGAATTGATCTGATCAATAATCGAAAGGAAAGGACAGCATTCTTATCTGAGAATCTAAACTCGGAAACTTTGTTTTAAACAAAAGTAAAAAGAAAAAAATAATTTATTTTAAAAATGTCAATAAACAAACATCTAAATCGACTTTTATTTCGTTCTCTAACAGCATTATTTATTTCAAAAATAAAAATTACCAACACCTTTTTTTCGAAAACAGATTCAAGTAAGAAATTTCTTTTTATTTAATTTTTTTTTACAGTGACATGATAACGATATCACATAATGGTGGAAACGTAAATTAATCGTTAAATTCAGTGATAAGTTGAGATGATAATAATATTGATAATGATAATAATAATAATAGTTTTGAGAGAGAGAGATAGATAGAGATAGAGAGATATATATATTGAGAGAGAGAGAGAGACTACAAAATGAGAATAGATAATGATAAATAGTAAATAAAGGTTATTCAGCGCGCAACGGGCACATGCCATGCGTGAGTGAGGGAAGGGAGGGGTTGAAAGCATCAACGGAAGCCACGCCCCTCCTCCCCCCCCCACGAAATCTGACATCAATAGCACGAAACTTATTTCTTCCTTCCTTTAAAACATTTTTCTTACATTCCTTTCTTCTTACCACTGTAGTGCTTGTAACCATCACTTGAATTGTTACACTCACTCACTTGTTCAAACTCTCTCTCTCTCTCTCTGTCTTGCCCCCCTATCTCTTACCGCCTCTCTGTCTTTCTCTTTCTCTTTCTCTTTCTCTCTGCCCGTCACTTATAGTCAATCAATTTTTTGTATTTCTCATTAAATGTCATATACGAATAGGTAATGATTGCACACACACGTGGTTGGTTGGTTGGTTTGGTGCCTTACGTTTTTATTACATCTGATGTATCAGTGAATTCAATCCCCACAAGTCAACAAAGCCTTGTTTTTAAATAAATATCATTTGAACGTCTTGTCTCACTGATAGTGATTTATTATCTAAACTATATATTATCGTTTATCTTATTCTTTGGAATGAAGTAAAGAGGCTTCTTTTAAGACTGCTTTGTATGTAAAATAGGTGAACTGCTTTTATTCATACATATATATATATATATATATATATATATATATATATATATATATATATATATATATATATATATATATATATATATATATATATATATATATAAAATAAAACATATATATATAAAATAAAACATATATAAAAAATAAACACACACACACACACACACACACACACACATATATATATATATATATATATATATATATATATATATATATATATATATATATATATATATATTCAGGGGGTTCAGTTTATTTTATGCTCTTTTTAAAGTTTTTTCTCATCTGATGTGTCCAATATTTCAAAGGGGTAAATTTTGATTTAACTTTTTAAAAGATAAATTTTTAACTGCAATAAAATAAAATGAGAGACTTTAATGACATAAGTATTTTACAGTTTCAAAACACGGAAAGGAAATGTTTCGTTGCTGCTAGTGTTGATTTGAATTTGTTAAATTGAAAAAGGAAGAAAAGGTTACATACTTGTGCTTTGTTTTTAGGGATGAAAAGAATCTTGTTTTAGTCCAGAGAATGTGTGGACGTATGTGTGTGCATATATATATATATATATATATATATATATATATACATATATATATATGTATATATGTATATATATATATATATATATATATATATATATATATATATATATATATGTATATATATATATAAATATATGTATATATATATATATATATATATATGTATATATAAATATATACATATATATATATACATACACATATATACATATATATAAGAGTTGTGTATGTATGCACGTGTGTGTGTGTATGTATGTATATATATACATGTGTGTATGTGTGTGTATGCATGTATATATATATATATGTGTGTGTATATGTCAGCATCTATGTATGTACACATATATATATATATGTATATATATATATATACGTGTGTGTGTATGTGTGTGTATGCATATATATGTGTGTGTGTGTGTATGTATGTATATATGTATATGTACGTATGTGTGTATGCGTCAGTAGTAAAACAATGTATAACTAATTCTGTTATTTCAAAAATCACATTCTTCCAATAAATAATTCATTTCTTTTATTTAGGATTCATTAAATTGATTAAGTCGTTCAAAAACTTAATTATTATTCGTTCGTCAAAAATGCTCAAGATTCAAAATCAAACGGGGCCGAAACCGAATATTCAGAAATGAAAAATTGAAATTCCACAAATATTTTTCTTCGTTTATTTTCCTTCCAAGAGTTGATTTTACTAAACTCTTTTTTATGTACTAACATACCAGTCTTTTTTTTTCTTTTGTCGATTAATTTGAGACCTGTGTACAATGTTGCCAACTCTAAAAACATTTTTGCGTTTGTTTGACTAACAAAAAGCGCTAAAAATAGTACAAACCACCAAAACTGGCTAAAAAGACCAAAATGATGCTAAAATCGTCAAAATCTCGCTCAAAATTGGCCAAAATGCATAAGCACGTCCGCGCTGATTTAGCTCTTTTCCGCACTGCGATAACAGGGAACGCCTTTGTTTTAGCGCGAAAAGCGCAAAGTTGGCTACACTGTTTGAGACCTATTCACGTGTCCCTGAAAACACTTGTAAGTTCAATTATCATTTTTTAATAAAAATTAGTGATACCTAAAAATCATCGTTCACTCTTAGTTGTCTTAACATGGCCTTCAAATATAAATTTTAAAAAAATAATATTACCAAAAAATTTGAATTTTGAAAAAAATCGAGGCATAAGGGGTTAAATTCGCACCTTTGCTAAAAATATCTTTTTAATAGATTCATAAAAAAAAAGGTTTTTCAAGATTCTCTCTTTACACTGACTGAGGAATAATTCTTCAAATCAAGAAAATTTTAAAATAGAGATGGAAGACTCACACAAACCAGCCTACAAAATCAGACCATAGATGAGCGAGTTCTTCTCTTGTGTGAAGATCTAGAAAGGGCAGGGTAGCCAACTTTATTTCTAAATTTATATCTAAAAATTGATACGAAAGCCATTTTAAAACATGTAGAGACATGTAGATTTTTTAGAAGTATATCTAAAATATATTACAAGTTATCAATAAATCAAATGTGATCTTAATCCTCAACATTCACATCAAAATACTAAGAAATATTTTGTGTTAATTCTCTCTTTATGAAATATTACTTGATTTGTTTAAAAAATACCTGAATAGCAATTTCTAACATCAAAACACAGCAAAAAACATCTAGATTTAACAGAAAACATCCAGACCGGCAAATTACTGGGCATAAGTCAAATTTCGATATGTCAGTCAGTGACAGCAATCGCTGCTAGAGATGTTAGCGCATCTAAAAAAAGCAAGCATAATCTTGTAATACGACAATCAATCTGATTATACGATCAGTTACTATAATAAGAAAATTATTAGTTTTATACATTACAGCTACTACTAAAAATATAATAATCGACCTTCTTAAAATAACAGATACCCAAGTCAATTAAACTGGTAACAAATTCAAGTTGTCTTTCTTTCTTTCTCTCTCTTCCATTCTCTCTCTCTCTCTCTCTCTCTCTCTCTCTCTCTCTCTCTCTCTCTCTCTCTCCTCATGCTAAAATTAATGAAAAGATTCATTCAATTCGTGCAGCTTTGAATAGATACAAGTCATAATTTTTCAATGGAATAAAAAAGGAAGTTGTTTTGCAATAGAGTTTAAAATTGCCATTCTATTCAAACACAGTTGTCAGTTGAACTTGGGATTTTTTTTTTCTTTTCAACTTTATTACAGTTATTGCCAACTCAAATTTGATTATTTCGGCTAAAAATTGGCTGAAATCATTTCCACTTTCGGTTAACTTTACAGCTAAAAATGTTTTATGGTAATTAAAAGTCCAATTATTCAATGAAATATAATATAATAAGACTTCAGAACAAATAATTAGTAAGAATTGTACGTATATTTATTAAGCTTATCAGATTTGAACTGGATTTGCTAAAAAGAATCTTAGGATCTAACTCCAGAAATATTCTCAATGCAGAAGTTTCGTTTAAAATTTGGTTTATTGATCTTACGTAAAAAAATGAAAAATATGGAAAAATATTTCACCGTGTTATTTGACTGACCTTAAAAAATGGCTGAAATCGGCTAAATTTTCCCATTATTCAGCTAACTCCATAGCTATACCAATTGAATATATATGTTATGAATTATCTTTAAAATGAAATTAAATCAGCTAATTATTGAAAAAAAAAAGATTTTCGGTTTTCTGCTTGTGCAGATTTTTATCAGCGAAATAAATCGGCCGAAAAATGGCTGATATGGCATCCGTGGTTCAAATTGAGAGTTTAACGTCGTCACTGAAAGAAAAAAAGATCAAACAGATGAAAAAATGAAATAAGATCTTGAAACTCTTTCAGAGTTAATATAACTGTGGCACCATGTAGGAAATGTGGTCCTGATTGTTTTGTTTCACACCCTCGCTGACCCGATGTTAAAAAACGGCGCACAAATGAAAAATAAGAGAATTAATGAAGGAATAACAGAAGTTGATACAAACATGATTGATACTGAATGAATTAAATTGTTTAATTGTTATTTATTTGCCATTTTTCACATTGAGTGAACGAGGATGTGAAATTTTACAATCGGGACCACCTTCTCTATGTTGTACCATATGTTTCTCTTGTCATCATTACAGTTACTATCAACATTACCTAAAAATATAATCAACTGATTATATTTGCTTATATATACGTGCACTTGTCCCACGTGTGTCTGCCTATATAACATATATATTTCTTTCTCTCTCTCTCTCTCTCTCTCTCTCTCTCTATATATATATATATATATATATATATATATATATATATATATATATATATATATATACACACACACACACACACACACACACGCACGCATACACAGGTATAGGTTTCTTTAGAGATAAATAGAGCAAGTGTGCGGTGCGTAGATAACTCACATATTGTAGGTAATTATTTTTCACAAAAGTGTGTGTGTGTGTGTGTGTATGTGTGTGTGTGTGAGAGAGAGAGAGAGAGAGAGAGACGGGGTGAGGGAGAATGCGTGTGTTTGTGTGTGTGTAACAGGGTTACCATGTTGGCCATTTTGTGGCTGAATTCGGCCTTTTTGAAAAAGCAATTGGCATTGAACCATGGCCATGATTTAGCCGTAATTAAAATCTTGGCTGTTTATGAAATTTTTTTCTATCACTTTCGACCATTATATTTGAAAAAAATTGAGAAAAATCCATTACAAATTTTTGTGCTTTCTATTCATGAAACCTTCGTTTCCTCAGGAAATTTGTCAATTTGAAAAAAAATATATATTCACAATTATGCAAGGGGGTTCTATTTACAATGTAAGTGTAATTCTAAACTGGACCCCTACTTTCTGCCATTCATACTGAACAAAAAAGTTGACTTCGTGGTAGTAATATTTTTCAATTCATACATGTATACTGCAGTATTACAATTTTTTTTTAAATTTTGGAATTTGGCTATTTTTTGGCCAGAAACATATCCAACTATCTGGCAACCCTGGTATGTAAACGAGCATCCTCGATGTATCTTTTTTCCCCATCGCGTTGTCAAAGTGAGATGACAGTCTCACTAAGTCTCTCTCTCCCACTCTGCTTCCCACTTCTGTCTTTCTCTCTCTTCCTCTCTCTCTTTCACAGTGTTGCCAATCTATCATTTTCGCGCTAAATTCAGCGTGCTTCTTGTTATGGCTGTGTAAAAAAGTGCAAAATTAGCGCCGGTGTGCTCCAACATTTTAGCAAGTTTAAGCAAGTTTCTGATCATACAGGCATTTTCGGGATTGTTTAGGCCATTTTTTGGCGTCTTTTGGCTAATTTTTTTATTTAGCGCTTTTTAGCAGTCAAACTGGCGCAAAAAAAATTTTTTTCGAGTTGGCAACACCGCTCTCTCCCTCTGTCGAGTAATCCAAAATTATTGACACGTCTTCTCTCCTCACGGACGGACTGTGATAATTTAAACATGGTTATTATTCGTATCTTCCTTTCTTTCTACATAGATATCACAATATACAAGTGCGATGTGGGGGGTGGGGCAGTAAGCTCACTACTTACAAAAAAAAAACATACTTCGATATCCACTTCTACTCTCATCATAACAGCAGTTTGAATTTTTAAATATAACTTCAAACTACACTACACTTTCTGTCTCTCTCTGTCTCTCTGTGTGTCTCTCTCTATGTCTCTCACTCATTCTCACTCTCTCTCTGTCTCTATCTATCTATCTATCTGTCTCTGTCTCTCTCACTCTCCAGGCCCAAAACAGACTTCTGTACGACTGACCAGCGTTGCCAAGTATAGCTCGTTATTGCTAAAATTGTCTCCAGAAATGGCGAGGAGTCGGCTAGATTTTCCTATTTCCAGCTAATTTTATGGCTAAAACGTTATACGGGTATACCTTTCAGTGTGGTTAATTCGTTCCAAAAGAAAAAAAAAATCCGTATTGTTCGAAACCGTTCTGTTCAAGGTCTTATAACTTGATGTGGGCTTTTTTCCAGCTCATACTTATATACAATAATTAATACAGCAATACTTTAATCGTGCTATAACGAAAACCGCACCATTCAAGGTTTCCTGCACTCATTTAAAGCCTACTTATCAAATCAAAGAAAATAACTCTATACTAAGAACTCTTAAACAAATTATTGATAAAAATTGTATATCTACTTTAATTTAACTTACTAATTATTTTTCTTAATAACCAGATTTTCGACTATCGTAGATTTTTATCGGCTAAATTGAATTTAAAATATTAGCCAGATCTAGCCAAAAGAATGGCTAATTTTGGCAACCCGGGGATTGACCGATCCCATTCATTTTCTTGTTCTTCCTTCTCTTCTTATTGTCGGTGGGTTGGAACTTTATTCTAAGATACAATTTTGGCCATTTTATGGTCAAATATGTAAATTTGGCTTTTTTCCAAAAAAAACTTTTCGGGTTTTGCCATATTTCAATTTTGGGTCATTTTATAAAAAATTTCTCTCGAACTTTTCATTTTTTTAAATTAAAAAACAAGATATTTTCTATCTTTCACATCCATAAGATATTTGTTTCCTTATGATATTAGTCAGTCAGAAAAATGTCAATTTTTAAGGTTATGCAGGCAGTTCTGTTTACAGTGATTGTAATGTCCAACTAAACTGGACCCTTTTCTACTATTCATGCAGAACAAAAAAGTTGACTTTGTTTTTTTTTTTAAATATTTTTTTTGTTGTTGTTATTTTTGTGTACTGCACCATGGCAATGTTTTGTAAACAATTTCAGGATTTGGCCATTTTTCGGCCATTTTGTTCGTGTGATTTTGGCCAGAAAGATCTCCAACAATCTGGCAACCGTGGGCCGGAACTTGGTTCATTCATTCTTTCAAGATGCAGCTTTTGCGAAAGGAACAACAGCTTTACTACGTTCTACAAAGAAGGAGGTAGAAGTAGTAAGAAGAGAAGGTTAACAGCAGGAAAAATGAATGATCATTCAATCTTTCTTCTTCCTCAAGTTTGTCTTTCCCGTCATTTCGCAGCATACATCTGTTTCTGAACAACGTCAACTGCCTTCTTAATTACTGAACTCGATACAACTCAGCGAAGGTGGTCCCCATTGGAATCCAGCCGACGTCACGTGGATTTGCGATCTGTCGAAAATTCATGAAGATAGGCTAACAATCTTTCTGATCTATTCGAATCAATAACATTATGATTTATGAAACGAAGCAGTAATAATATAATTTATGCATTTCTGAACACTTTCTTTCTATGAATTCTCCCGTTTCATTTTATTTATGCACAATTTTTAACATCGAGTGTGCGTGGGTGTTAAATTTTCACTCTCAGGATTCTAATCGGGACCACCTTCGCTGAGTTGTGCCTCTGAAGTCCTGTTTTCATTTGCTTAGCCAGAGAATTCTTTTCTGATTTTTTTGACAGCACTTTATTTCAAGATCGTGAACACCGAATAAGATTTAAGGCAGAAAATAAGCAACACCTTCGGACACTGAACTTATTTTTTTAAAATAAATTCAGTCATTGGATACTCACCGGCTCTTGCACAATCATTTTGGTTAAGCAACGTCAGTCACTACACACATGGGTGACCGTTTCGGGATACCTGGTACCGTAACCGAGAATGGTGAAATGAGTGACACCACTTTGGGTACATGTCGCCTCTATGTCTATCGCAAGCCGAAATGAGAGAAAACCCGAATAGGGACGGCTGATGTCGTAGCCAGCGTAACGGCACTAACTCGTTAAGTGTTGTTAACTTGAATTTTTTTTTTCCGACTAAAACTACTATTTAAAAAATGGCTAAAATCGTTGAAATTCGGTATAAGGATTTTTTATTATGAAATTTTAGATATATACATATATATATATATATATATATATATATATATATATATATATATATATATATATATATATATATATATATATATATATATATATATATATATATATATATACATATATATATATATATACATATATACATATATATATATATATACATATATATATATATATACATATATACATATATACATATATATATATATATATATATATATATATGTGTGTGTGCATTGCTCTGTCGTGCCATGGCCTTTATTACTTTCTAAAATATTTCATTTTTTCAGATAAAAAAGTAACTTTTATTTGAAAAGTGAGTGAATTGGCTCAAAAGTGGGTGACCCTTATTTTGATTTTGATGTGCTAAAACTGCTTCAAAAGTGGCTAAAATCGGCTTTTTCCCACCATTTTCACGCCATCTTTATGGCTAAAGATACATTGGAAGTTGTGATTTTATATGAAATAAAATAAAATCGGCTAATTATTGTTTGATCTGCTAATGCAGATTTTTTATTGGTTAAGTAAAAAAAATCAGATAGATCTAGCCAAAAATTGGCTGATTTGGCATTTCTGCCTATGATGATTTTTACTGAAATTAGGTCTGTTCAAAAGATGGCCTTTTACTACTGCATTCCAAGCACTTTTTGAAGATGTTTTGTGTTCAATGTTATGTTGGTAATTGTTTTCTAAAAAGCAAGTGAGGAAATATGCGATAACTATTTCATTTCTTCTCCCCCCCCTCTCTCTTTAGCTTTCTCTCTCTCTCTCTCTCTCTCTCTCTCTCTCTCTCTCTCTCTCTCTCTCTCTATATATATATATATATATATATATATATATATATAAAAATAAATATAAATATATATGTTGGCACTATGGGATCACTCACACACACACATATATATATATGTATATATATATATATATGACAATGATTAACGCTCCCTTATTCAGGGTTGAGCACTCTCTAAGCAAGGTAACTCATTATAAGCGTATACAATGCTTTTCCAACATGGAATGGAGCACTCTGGTAGATGAGAGGTATGTACGATAAATATATCGCTTATATTCAACCTCACTGACTGTCTGGTTCCGTGGAGTTGAGGGAGGATACCAGCCTCCAGGTCTGAAGCTAAGGTTTCGATCCTGCCTCATGGGATAATGGATAGTCTATAGCCACACTGAAGAGTTGTAATACAACAAAACAGCTGTCTTTGGATGACACAATAATATATACATATATATATATATATATATATATATATATATATATATACATATACGTAAATACTTGGATTTATAGTAGAGAGATTAGCGATTTCAGTACACTATTTCAAACTCCCGCTTTCCAAGAGTGTTGTTTGCTCATTTGGTGGTGCTGAGTCACAACAAGACTGCTTCTTATACGACAATCATTTCTTCATTCATTTACGTGGTTAGCTGTATGATCCACTACTCGGTTAACACCGGTGCCAAACAAAATAATAAAAAGTCTCCACAATTTCTGTCGGACATAATCTGTCCAATCTCTCTTTATATATGCATACATTATTGAGGATTTAGTTTGCTGTTAAACTGAACCGATAAAATCAGTGCAACTTTGCAATGATAGTCCCCATTGGAATTCACGCAGATATGCGATCTGTCGAAAATTCATGTGGTGGGGCAGTGGTAATATAATTTATGTATTTAATTCTGTTTTTCTTCTTTTTCTCTCTATTCGTGTACCATTTTTATTTCAACTGTGTAGGTATGAAATTTCCACACTCCTATCTGCAATGCAACATCAATAAAATTTCAATTGGGACCACCTTTACTAAGTTATACCCCGTTGTTTGATAATGTGATTGGGAGTTGATCCTTAATTTCCTCATGGACAATGTTGTCTATTTTCATGGGTATTAGTAAATTTTTTTAGATTATTTACGTAATTTCAAAAAAAATAAGTTCAACTGTTTTATTCTTCTTCTATTTCTAGAGACTCTGAATGACTTTTGGAGCCTTGTCAAAACAAAGATCAACAGCTATTTTAGTTGTAAAAAACTGTCCTAAAAAATAACTCATTTCATTATAAAAGTATTAATTATTTTATTTCTATAAATTTTAAAAATCTAGATTACTCCTTATTCTATTCTTCCTGTGACATATGGTGTTGAATAAAAAATTAAGTTACAATAAAACCTTTATTCATTCAAATTGCTATAATTTTTTTTTAAATTGAATAATTACTTATCTTTTTCTTCCTCCTGCAACATATGGTACAAAATGGAAGATAGAATCACAATAAAACCTTTCTTCATTCAAATTTACACCAAAAAAATTAATTGAATCACTCAATTGGTGCAAATTCAGTTAAAATATTTGTACTACGGTGTTGACATTTGTGTCTGATGCCTTTTGACTGATCAACATTATAATTTGCAGGAGTTCATATTACACTTTGCATTTTGACTAATGCCTTCCGACCAGTCACCATTTTGAGATGTGGCTACAAATCTTCATTATACACTATTCGTTCGGTTTGTTGGTCCCACTTATGTTAAACAACGAAATAGGAAGGAAGGAAGAGGTGTGATGTCATTAAAATGCATGATGTCATTAAAAGATATGATATCATACAAGGTGTGATGCATCAAAAGAAAATCAATTCCGATCAATTTTTTTTCCCAACAACTGATTATGATGTCATAATAGAAAAAAAGCCAAAAATGGCCATTTACAATTTTTATTGAAAATAATACTTGGAGAATATTTCCATATAGCAATATTTTACAAGTATGAAAATCAATTTGTTCAATGAAACTCTACTTGCACTTCTTATCATGTCACAGCAGAATTTAAAATCAAAATTATTAGACATTTGACTCGTCATAATAGCGAGACATCAATGAGTCACGAATTTCTTTTTGTGCAACTGTGGTGGTCCTGATTTGGATTCAGCTGATGTTACATAAACATACAATCTGTCAAAAATTCATGAAGCGAGGCAAAACAATTTAACAATTCAATTGGTTTATGTGCAGTTTTCTCTGGAATAGGGACAAAAAAAAGAAACCCACCAGACAAAGTCCCCACTGGACAGAAATTTAGTATTTTTTTTTTTGTAAATTTGAATGAATAAGGGTTTTATTGCGATTTTATTTTTTTTATTTCATTCTATTTTCCACAGGAATAATAAAGTAAGTAATAATTCAGATTTTTTATTGTAATGAATAAAATAAGCCAATAAGACGCCATGGTTTTCTTTTGTTTTTTTTATGCCAATTACGAAGATTTCTCGTGGGATTTTGAATTAACAAAATGAAGATTTTAACCATTGATAAGATTTTCTTAAAAACATTTCTGTAAACAATACTATCTTAGTTTTCATTAAATGAGTATTTTTGATTAACCAAAACTTTTAATCTTTGTTTTGAAGTGCATACATAATGGTTGGATTTGATGGGGTTTTTATCCTGTGGGTTTTTTGTCCTGTGGGATTTTTGTCCTGTGGGGCTTTTGTCCGGTGGGGATTTTGTCCTGTGGGGGTTTTGTGATGGACCCAGTTTGTAAACCCAAACCAAGCTATCAAGGTAAGTACTAGATCTAATTTTGTCAATGATTTTGTATGAAAATATTGGAAATTGCAGAAGTAAAAAAATTCTTTTTTTCAATTACTATTTTTTGATCCTCATATTTCATATTTTCAAGATGCTGGAGATCGCAGAATCAATAAAAAAGATTTTTTTTTTTATACTCAAAGAAATTATTTTATTTAGTTCTCATATTCTTAAAACACTGTTATTACATAAAAATGATATTTTTCAATGATATTCTAGAAAATCTTCCAATGCCAAATTTACATCATTTCAATGTTTGCAAATGGACAACTTTTCACAGTGTTGATTTTCTGTAAATCTCCGATTCTATAAATTTTTTCTCAGAGAGAAAGATTTTATGATTTTTTTTTCAATCTTAGTTCTTAATAATAACACAAATATTTTGATGAAAAAATGATCTTTTATACATGTTAATTTCATTATTATAAGTTTGTATCTATGGTCAAAAATTTTACAGGGAAGAAATCAATGCCCAAGAAAGAAAAAAGCCTCAAACTTGTATAACAGGTAATAGAAAAGACTACAAAATTATAAATACAGGTTTTCTTTCAATAATGTGGGACATCTGTATTCATAAGGCTGATTTTCAATAAATACTTTTGTCATGGAGCAAGTCACTTTTGTCCAAGTTGAAGTTGACTTTGCACCCCCCCCCCTAAGAACAACAACAAGAACAATCCTTACCCAATCTACGGGAATAAACTCTTCAGTGTGTGCCTATCGTGTCATGTTAAGCCAAGCCTATTCATGAAACTGACATTTATCTACATTGATTTGAAAACACGATCATGTGATTCAAATGTGGCTCTCTTACCAACCAAGTTTTATGAACCTACAAATTTATCATTATGTATACATAATGCCGAATCAGTGAAATTGTCTTATTGGCAAAATCATAATTTTGGGGGCAAAAAATAAATAAGTACATAGTTTTTATTTGATCAAAAGTTCATTTAATCACAACAAGGATATAAAACAACTATTTTTTACGATCAAAAGTTTGTGATGTCAAACTTTTTAAAAAAAAATAAGTAAGTACGAAGTTTCAACTTTTTTCACAAAATATAAATAAATGCATATTTTCAATTTGATTGAGAGTTCATTTAATCAAAACAAGGATATAATGCAACTATTTTTTACAATCAAAAGTTGATGTAATCAAAGTTAAATCAAACATTTTTTTATGAAAAATAAGTAAATATTGTGAATTTGGCAATTTCACTGATTCAGCGTGACATATAAAATAAAAAGTAAAAATACAAAAATTAGAAAAATTATCTCCTGTCAGAATAGAGGGAGAGTGGAATTTGACCCTGAAGCATTGTACTTATTATCTATTTTCCACCTGCTCAGTCGATTTAACAAATGTCAACAACCTCATTTGACCTGTTGACCTACTAATACTTATTAGTCACTTGCTTTACGAGCAGAATATTCAGATATACAGAACAAAACAATTATTCAGCAACACAGAGGAAATGTTTATATTCAAGGGCCATAGCAGAGGAAGAGGAACCCCCAAAATGTTTATGAATAATAGTTCACTATTATTTATTCATAAATTGTATAATGTTAGTAGAAATGCTTCTGTGTTTCTACTAATATTATACAATCATAAATCTTAGTAAATGTTGAAGGAAGAAGCCGAACTATTGCTTCTAGCCATCAAATTTCTAGTTGTTACTGCTTTTGAGGGGGCTGCCTACTCTACAGGCTCACAAACCCCAGGCTTTTGAAATGTCTGTCCAAGGACTTGCACTGATATCTTTGTGTATCCTCTGAGGTCCATGACTCCCTGATTGGGAACCAGTGTATATAATGTTCAATCAAGAACACCTGATAAGGGTCGGAGGGTTCACAGCTGAAAAATTTTCAATGAATGAACATATTGATCGAGAAAATTAGTTTTAGAAGGAATGACAGCAGTGGATTCAAATCTTTACAAAACAGGTAAATAATCCTTCCAACATTCACTCTTGGTCTCAGAGTCTGCCTAACCGTAAGCAAACTAAATGACTACTTAGGGTCCCATCGGACGGTTAGGAAGGCACGAATCAAATTACAGCTCATGGTCCAATGAATATAGTGGGGCCAAAAAATTGAATTCTGCTCAGGGTCTCATGAAAATAGTGGGGCCCTAATTCTGCTTAACATCCCAAAAAGGCATGGCCCAGATCCATAATCAAATACTGCTTAACATCCCAAAAAGGCATGGCCCAGATCCATAATCAAATACTGCTTAAGATCCCAAAAAGGCATGGCCCAGACTCATAATCAAATACTGCTTAAGATCCCAAAAAGGCATGGCCCAGACTCATAATCAAATACTGCTTAAGATCCCAAAAAGGCATGGCCGAAACCCATAATCAAATACTGCTTAAGATCCCAAAAAGGCATGGCCCAGATCCATAATCAAATACTGCTTAACATCCCAAAAAGGCATGGCCCAGATCCATAATCAAATACTGCTTAACATCCCAAAAAGGCATGGCCCAGACCCATAATCAAATACTGCTTAAGATCCCAAAAAGGCATGGCCCAGACCAATAATCAAATACTGCTTAAGATCCCAAAAAGGCATGGCCCAGACCAATAATCAAATACTGCTTAAGATCCCAAAAAGGCATGGCCCAGACCAATAATCAAATACTGCTTAAGATCCCAAAAAGGCATGGCCCAGACCAATAATCAAATACTGCTTAAGATCTCAAAAAGGCATGGCCCAGACCAATAATCAAATACTGCTTAAGATCCCAAAAAGGCATGGCCCAGATCCATAATCAAATACTGCACAAAGATGGCAAAGAGTTTTATCCTTTTTTTGATATGTGCATATGTTTGTGTGTTTCAGTGCTCCTGGCAGTACTGTTTTGTCTATAGACTAGAAAATTGGAATCAGTACTCCACTAGACCTCTTTTAAAAAGTCATTTTTTTCAAATTTTCTTTCACCCTTATTTTGACAGGTTTATTAATAACATCTGCATTCTTCAGAATCTAGATATTTCTAGACTTTTTTAAAATTCTGTTTTAGATGTTTCTCAGTGGAAATAACATCTAGATTAGATTAAGTGCTTCTATATATCTTGGGTATTGTTTGTCGAGTACATATGTACAGGAATTGTGCCAATAATTTATTTCTAGATCAGCATTCAAGTACACAAGGCTGTAACCAGTGTTCTTAGTTGTTCGTTGTGAATGTTTTTCTTCTGAAAAGACCCTCAGAACTTTTGGCAGAAAATCTCATACCGCCCATGATTGAAGCCTTTCAAGTTCGAATTTTTATTTCATATATCTGTTAGAAACCATGAACCAAAGCTGTCACCAAAGCTGTCAACACAGGTATCTTCAGTTTTTAAGCTGCTCTGGCTGGCCATGCATGTATGTATTTATCACACATACAGGATGTAACGTTGCAGCTAGAGGGCTGAAAATTTAAAACATTTACTCCTTATTATGACTAAGGAGAGAAATTTTTTTTTTTTTTCTTTTTTAACCCCTTCCCCCAATAGGTTTATAGTGGGGGGGGTCAATTTGCAATGTAAGCTTATGCTAAATTGATTGCTTAGTTTGCTTTTGGCAACGTATACACTTATTTTTTCTGAAAAATTAGCCTTCTTTTTTAATGATCACAGCTGGAGAAAAATTGAGTGAAGTATCTTATTCATTGATCATCCCCAACATTTTTGCGGAAATGACAGTTTCTATTGGGTTTTTTTTTTTTTTTTTTTTTGATGAGGGAGGTGTTCAGTAGTAGCATTTAGCAAATGTAACACAATGATAAAGCCGACAGCATTTTTTGTCTGGTTTCTATCCAACACATACCTTTTCCTTTTGTCCATTATTTGCTATTGTTTGAAGTTTGTTGAAACTCCTGGCTAACAGCTTTGTTAACATGCCTGACTGCTGCAGGTTCAAACTCTATCCCTACTTTTCCTCTCAATGGAGATGATTACGGCAACTTTTCTATTCTATGTATAATAAATAAATCCATAAATACATAAGACTCATCAGTTTGGCACAGATATGGATATAAGGATGATGGATGCATAGTCGAACTGATCATTCTCATTAACTATATATATATATATATATATATATATATATATATGAATGCCAGAGTCAAAATAAACTAACTGAAATGAAGACTTTCTTATTGAATATATCTTTCATGTAAATTAATTTCTGATGCTAAGTATACAGCGTAGTCCAAAATTATGTCAGCCATATTGAGAACAGAACCATTGTGTACATGATATCTCAACAAAACCAGGGTTGCCATTTGGTACCTTTCAAACTAAAAAAATTGAGCAAATTTGTTTCTGAACAAGACTAGTTGGTTCCCAAAATGAAGATTTGGTACTGAAAGAAAATTTACAAAAGATGACGATCCCTTACACACAAATGATATGATGTAAATATACATGAACAATAGATATCAAGCCAGGCTGCTGCAGGCTCTAACTTCTATTCTTATGGATTATTACTCTAACTTTTGAATTGTATAAATCAGCGGTTTATAAACTTTGAAAACTCAAGGACTTTTTCTATAAAGGAAATATCCTGGCAGACCCGAATTTTCAAGCATTTAGTTTGAAGACTAGATTATGAACTACAAAGAAACAATTTTTGACCTTTAAAAATCATTTTCATTAAAAATGGATTGCATTTATTACATTTATTGGATTTTCTTATATATGGTACAGGTCTGCTTATAATAATCATGTTTTTTGATTGCTCTATGTTGGATGATGTTGTTTCTGCTGCAAGATCCGCAATGTTCATGGGGAACAACACTGCAGACCCTTGAGCATTATTTGATGGACTCCCAGTGGTCCATGGACCTTAGTTGTGAAACCACTGATATGTAAAATAAATAAATTTGTAGATTTGTAAGACTTGTCAGTTTGGCTCAGTCGTTAAGAGAGCGACCTACCAAGCACTTGGTCGTGATTTCAAATGATGATAAGGAAATGTTGATTTTATATATAACATGACAGAATAGACAGAGAGTTTACTCCCCTAAAGTGGGTGAGGATTGTTCTTGTTGTTGTGCTTGATGTTACCAAATAAAACTCCAGCCTTCGACTTGGATTAAGGTTTTACAACAATTTGATAGGCTGGGCATTTTGAAGTTCGGACAGTAATTAAAAATGTGTTGCTTTTCTAGATGTGTCCATACGTCTCAATAAAATGCTTTTTGATGAATCATTCGGTCAGTTCCAATCGCATTCAACAACAGAAAGAGGTAGGAAGGAAGATGTGTGATGTCATTAAAAGTTATGACGTCATTAAAAAAGCATCTATTCCGATCAATATTTTTTTACCAGTTGCTATGATGTCATAGTAGAATATACAAAGTCCAGATTTTTGTATTTATTAAAAGCCAAAAAATGTCAAAAAAAGGCCTTTCATGATTTCAATAAAAAATAATACTTGCAGAATATTTCCATATCACAATATTTTACAAATACGAGAATCAACTGAATCAAAGAAAGACACCATGCACCTCTTCCTCCTCCTCCTCCTCATCCTCCTCCTCCTCCTCATCCTCCTCTTTTTCCTCCTTTTGTTATTACTACACATCTGGTGAACACATCAGTGAACTTATGGTTCTTGTTTTTAGGCACATCTACTCAGACATAATGGCCATGTAGTGACAAAGAATTTCTATTAGTATGATTCTCATAGACTAATCCCATGGACAGTAAATACTCAGCTTAGCATCGTCCCACTGAGTGCTGATCTGCTACGGCGCTCTTTTCCAAATATTTTTAGAAGCCATCAACCAAAGCTGTCAACATAGGTTTCTCCAGTTTTCAAGTAGGTCCAGCTGGCTTGCTATATATGTATGTATTTATCATGCCTATAGGCTACACCTAAAGGAGCTAGAGGCCTGAAATTTTCATTATTACTCCTTATCATGTCTAGAAAAAAAATTAAAATTCTCCCCCCAATTAGGCTTTTAGGGGGGAGGGGGTTCAATTATGTGTTTAATTGATCCCTTAATTTGTGTCCAGCAGCATTTATGCTTATTGTTTTTCAAGTTGAGACTTTTAAGTGATCACTGCTTAACAAAAGGTAAGAGAAGTAACTTATTCATTGACTGCCCATTTTTCCATGTTTTTAATTGATCACCTGCCAAAAGACATCAGTCTCATGATGGTTTTTGTTGAGTGACTAACCAGACTCATTCATATCAAATTTAATAATGCACAACTTTCATTTTGTTATGGGTATCAAAATTACTGAATTACCTCCCTTTGATTTGTTTACCTGGCCTCATATTCCTCTTTTATGAAATTCTATCAAATTTATTAACCCTGTGTAAGAAAGAAAGAATGACATAATTAAAATGATCGTACGTTCCCATCTGAGAAAATGCAGGATGGTTCAAGCAACTGTCTGGGCGGGCAGGTCATTTTTCCAGTAAACTCTGAACAAATCCAGACATTTTTATTTCAATCGTCAACCTTGTCTATTCCAATAGTCTCTATGGAGAATGCGTTGCACCTGATGATCGCCATCGAAACATGGTGCATGAGTCAAATGGTCCCTGGTGGCCTGTCGCAACATTGGACAGGTTTTGAACCTATCCAATGAATGAGCTTCAATGCTTTTGGGCCAATCACACCAAACATCTCAAATGCAACCACTATGATTATTAAATTTCCCAAATAGGTAATGATAAGAAACAGCATTTAGACATTACCTGAAATTGCTGTATACAATACACTTTGGTTAATGTACTATGAGAATAAATACATACACAAGTTGAAAGCACTGAGAGAGTGAATGCCTCTGCCAACACCTTGTTAAGAAGAGTAATTGTGCAAAGATCTGACCCAAAATTTAAACACTTCCTCCTTGGCTTATTTTCCATACTTCCACAAATTTTCATGGAAATTAATTCAGGACTTTTTTATCATCTGGATAGTTATAAGTGTATGCATGGATGTATGGGAAAACAGAACAGACGAATATCTCTGAACGTAAATAAGGTTCTTGGATCCACCTCCGGATTCAACAAACTCTTCCTTAGGACATTCTCTACCTTCAACGAAAATGTCGTTGAAATTCATGGAGTACAGCACCTTTCCTTCTACAAAATTTAAGTGAAATTCATAAGATATCAGATTGCCAATTGTTCCAAGGAAATTTAATTGAAATTAATAAGGTACCAAATTGTCCATCTTTCAACAAAAATTTAATTGAAATTCATAAAGTACCACATTGCTTATTAAATTTCTGAGAAGGAATGGGTAATGTGGTACTCAGTAATTTCAATTAAATTTCTGTGGAATGATGGGCAATTTGGTATTTCAATTGAAATTCATTAAGTACTAAATCGCCCAACTTTCAACAAAAATTTAATTGAAATTGATAAAGTACCAAATTGCTCCATCTTTCAACAAAAATTTAATTGAAATTGATAAAGTACCAAATTGCTCCATCTTTCAACAAAAATTTAATTGAAATTCATAAAGTACCAAATTGCTCCATCTTTCAACAAAAATTTAATTGAAATTGATGAAGTACCAAATTGCTCCATCTTTCAACAAAATTTCAATTGAAATTCATAAAGTACCAAATTGCTCCATCTTTCAACAAAATTTCAATTGAAATTCATAAAGTACCAAATTGCTCCATCTTTCAACAAAATTTCAATTGGAATTCATAAAGTACCAAATTGCTCCATCTTTCAACAAAATTTCAATTGAAATTCATAAAGTACCAAATTGCTCCATCTTTCAACAAAATTTCAATTGAAATTGATAAAGTACCAAATTGCTCCATCTTTCAACAAAAATTTAATTGAAATTCATAAAGTACCAAATTGCTCCATCTTTCAACAAAAATTTAATTAAAATTGATAAAGTACCAAATTGCTCCATCTTTCAACAAAATTTCAATTGAAATTGATAAAGTACCAAATTGCTCCATCTTTCAACAAAATTTCAATTGAAATTCATAAAGTACCAAATTGCTCCATCTTTCAACAAAATTTCAATTGAAATTCATAAAGTACCAAATTGCTCCATCTTTCAACAAAATTTCAATTGGAATTCATAAAGTACCAAATTGCTCCATCTTTCAACAAAATTTCAATTGAAATTCATAAAGTACCAAATTGCTCCATCTTTCAACAAAATTTCAATTGAAATTGATAAAGTACCAAATTGCTCCATCTTTCAACAAAAATTTAATTGAAATTCATAAAGTACCAAATTGCTCCATCTTTCAACAAAAATTTAATTGAAATTGATAAAGTACCAAATTGCTCCATCTTTCAACAAAAATTTAATTGAAATTCATAAAGTACCAAATTGCTCCAACTTTCAACAAAATTTCAATTGGAATTCATAAAGTACCAAATTGCTCCATCTTTCAACAAAATTTCAATTGAAATTCATAAAGTACCAAATTGCTCCATCTTTCAACAAAATTTCAATTGAAATTGATAAAGTACCAAATTGCTCCATCTTTCAACAAAATTTCAATTGGAATTCATAAAGTACCAAATTGCTCCATCTTTCAACAAAATTTCAATTGAAATTGATAAAGTACCAAATTGCTCCATCTTTCAACAAAATTTCAATTGGAATTCATAAAGTACCAAATTGCTCCATCTTTCAACAAAATTTCAATTGAAATTCATAAAGTACCAAATTGCTCCATCTTTCAACAAAATTTCAATTGAAATTCATAAAGTACCAAATTGCTCCATCTTTCAACAAAATTTCAATTGAAATTCATAAAGTACCAAATAACCCATCTTTCAACAAAAATTCAATTGAAATTAATAAAGTACCAAATTGCTCCATCTTTCAACAAAATTTCAATTGAAATTCATAAAGTACCAAATTGCTCCATCTTTCAACAAAATTTCAATTGAAATTCATAAAGTACCAAATTGCTCCATCTTTCAACAAAAATTTAATTGAAATTCATAAAGTACCAAATTGCTCCATCTTTCAACAAAAATTTAATTGAAATTCATAAAGTACCAAATTGCTCCATCTTTCAACAAAAATTTAATTGAAATTGATAAAGTACCAAATTGCTCCATCTTTCAACAAAAATTTAATTGAAATTCATAAAGTACCAAATTGCTCCATCTTTCAACAAAATTTCAATTGGAATTCATAAAGTACCAAATTGCTCCATCTTTCAACAAAATTTCAATTGAAATTCATAAAGTACCAAATTGCTCCATCTTTCAACAAAATTTCAATTGAAATTGATAAAGTACCAAATTGCTCCATCTTTCAACAAAATTTCAATTGAAATTCATAAAGTACCAAATCGCCCATCTTTCAACAAAAATTCGATTCAAATTAATAAAGTACCAAATTGCTCATCATTCCACAGAAATTCAATTAAAATTCATTGAATACCACATTGCCCATCCATCTATTGAAATTTAATTAAAATTCATTGTGTAACACATTGCCTATCAAAATTTCTGTGGAGGAATGGGCAATTTCAATATAATTTTGTGGAATGATGGACAATCTGTTATTTTAATTGAAATTCATAGAGTACCACATTGCCAATCATTCTGCAAAATTAAATTGATTTTCATAAAGTACCAAATTGCCCATCTTTTCACAGAAATTTAATTGAAATCCATAGAGTACCACATTTCCCACAATAATTAATTCTACAATAATTGATAGAAATTCATAGAGTACTTTTGGAGATATCTTCTGTGGGGATGGGAAGACAGCTGAACACTGCCTGAACACCTACCAGATGAGATACACAACATTAATCCATTCCATCTAGTTTAACAACGATATCATATGATTTAAAATGATAGCTGGCACAATCTCTATTTGTGCTATGTTATAATGACCTTGTACAGTGCTGTTTCTTGTCTTACTGTATAAGGTTTCACTTATCTTAACTCCTTGACATAACAGGAAGAGACTCACAGATAACACAGCTGCGGATGATATGAAATTGTGCAGAACAAGATTGTAATCTAATCTCTTTAGAGTTCAGGCTTTTGTGATAAGAATCGGTTGATATTAATAGTGTGTAAACAGATTTTACAAATGAAGGGGTTGTTTCTTTAGATAAAGTTTATAATCGGTTTTCTTTATCTGAAGTTCGTAACAAACCTTGTCCGGTGGAACAGAATTTGAAACCTGTAGATATCGACACGATTTTCAATAAAAATTCAATAGTTACCAATGACATAAAAAGACAACTGCTTTTAATAAAGGCTTAGACTCTCAATATCTATCAACATGATTTTTATAAAAAAATTCTATAATAACAAATGGTATAAAAAGATATCAGTATTTAAGAAAGGTATTATCTCTGATGAGAAGGTTTTCTTTAAATCTTGTTGTTTATCTATATGTTGGAAACCATTAAGCAAAACTTTCAACATAATTTTTTTCTGTTTTCAAGTTGCTATGTATGTGTGTTTTATAACAGATACAGGCCACACCAATGGAGCTGGACGGTTTAAAATTGGAACATTTACTCCCTAATATGTCAACGAAAAGTTTTTTGTGTTCTAAAATTCCCTCCCTAAATAGGGATTTTAGTGGCCCCCACTATTCTAATTTGCAATGTAAGTCTATCCTAAATTGGTCCCTAATTTGTGTCCAGCAGCATTTACACTTGTATTTCAAAAAATTCAGACTTTCTTTAGTGATCACCACCCAGCAAGAAGCAAGAGAGTAATTTATTCATTGGTCATCTTATTTTCCAAATTCTTTATTTGATCATCCCAACATAGCATGCTGCCAAAAGATATAGACAAAAAATTGCCATCACAGCCAATAATTGAACAACCATAGCATCTAAATTTGAAGCCATGAAGAAAAATTGCATCAAAAAATAAATATGGTCAGAATAAATTCTATTTATGACAACACTGGTATAAACATCTAAAATAGAGTAAAAAGACATTGAGAAATATCTAGATTCTGGAGAATCTAGTTGTTATTAGGCCCCTAAAAGGCAAAAAAAACTTTCTTCCCAAAAATCAAAAAAAAATTTCTAAAAAGTAGACTAAGGGAGTACTGATGCCAATTTTCAAGTCTGTAGACAAAAGGGTATGGCCAGGAGTGCTGGAACACACAAACAAATAAATACATGCATTTATAAAAAAGGATAGAACCTTGCACCATTTTTTTAATTAAAAAAACTCAGGAGATGATGAATTGAAGGTGTCTGCTTTGAATTACAAGAAAAAAACCTAATCAATAAATATGTTGCTTCTCTTGCCTTTTGTTTTGCAGTGATCACTAAAAATGTCTGAATTTAAAAAAAAAAAAGAAAAGAGGGCACAAATTAAGGGATGAATTTAGCATGACCTTTAATTGCAAACTGAACCCACCACTGAAGACCTATCTAAGGGAAAAATTTGAAATAGGAAAAATTCAAAACTGTTTTTGTAGACATAGCGAGGAGGGAATGTTCAAATTTTCGGCCATGTACCTCCATTGATTTGGCTCGTACAAAAAACAAAAAAACTTTTTCTTTAAATATGAGGAGTAAAAGTTGAAATTTTCAGTCCTCTAGCTCCCTTTATGTGGCCTGTGCACTCGATTCGTATATAGCTAGCCAGACAGACAGACTAACTTGAAAACTGAAAGATACCTACGTTATCTGTATTGGTGACAGTTTTGGTTGACTGTTTCTAACTGAATATAAGATGAACAGAATTCTTTGTGATGTTATGAACAAAACACGAATCAAACCCGGAGCATAATTAAGTGAATGTTGCAGTCTATAATTAGAGTTAGTATCTGGGTAATTTTCCAATGCACTTTTAGCTGCTTCAAAAAGATTTGAAAAAAGGTCCATATATATAATGCATAGTTAAAAAAAGCCGAAAGCAGCACTCCTTTCTAAGCAACAAATTATCTACTTAATTAATATTAATGCTACTTACAAACAATAGAAGAAAAAGTATCACGCAAGTACTAACATTGAATATCACACCAACAATGACTGTCTTGTCCACTTCCAAAACCATAAAGAACCAGGAGAATTTTTAAAAATACTCAATTGCCAAGATCCATCTATTCAATACACAATCAAGAGAGAAACTAAAGACCAACAATTAAATTTATTTAATGATAATGAATCAGGACACTATGACTTCAATATCTACAGAAAAGATGACATTCATCATCATCATCATCATCATCATCATCATCATCAGTCTTTTATTGTCCATCGTTGGACACAGACCCTCCCTAGGATCCGCTACATTTCTTTATCATGGGCATTGCGAAGTCAGTATTTTCTGAATTTGTCTAGTTCATCCCTTCATCTTGTATTCTGCAGGCCCCAGTTCCACATGTGATCTCTGGGGATCCACATTGTGAGATGTGATGTCCATCGGTTGTCTTTCATTCTTGCAACATGGCCTGCCCATTGCCATTCAAGTTTTGTAATAGATTCTATGATGCCTCGGACTCACATTTTCTCCCTGATATATTGAGCTGTCTTGTGATCTCTCCATGTGCACGTTGCGTGCTTCTAAGTCTGTGGTTCTCTCTCTTGGTTAGGTTCCATGTTTCAGTTTCATAAGTGACTATCGGGAGGATGCATTGGTTACATACTCTTCTTTGTAAGATTATTGGGATCAATTTGTTTTTCAAGGTTGAGCTTGCTCTGCCAAAGACTTGCCATCCTAGGGTGATTTTCACTAGATTTTCATGGGTTTCAGAGAGATTTGTTGTCTTCAGTAGATGTAGTGGTCTACTTTCCCCAGTTTTGCATTTCTAATTTTGACATTTATGTCCTCATTCTTGTTGTGATTGTTGCACATGACTTTTGTTTTACTGAAATTCATGTGTCGGCTGACTTTTTGGCTTTCTTCGTTTAGTTCATACAGCATTAGTTTGAGGTCATGATAAAACCTATCAACTTGAATATCAACCCAAGCGTAATCAGAAATATTTTTTAAAATTCTCCCGTTTGAAACACAAAAAATTTGTTCCAAACATCACCTACCTGAAGAAATCCAGTTCCTTAACAATGTTTTTTATGAGAATAGATACAATAAAAACATTTTTAGAAAAAGTCTCAAAAGAGGACTCCACAAGAACAAATCCACAAACACAAGAAAACCCTAAAAATGAAGACACCACATCCGTAAAATTTCCATGGATCCTTATCATGGATCCAAAACTCTAGAAAGAATTAAGGGAAACATGGAACCCATCTTCACTTCATCTCCAAATCTAAAATCAATTTCATGTAACAACAAATCAAAACTTATACTACACTGTCATCCTCGTGTTTACACAGCTATCCTGTTCCTATGAACCTATTTCACATCAGTGGAACTAAAAAGAAAATACTAACTAGAAGTATTTGATACCGACAGAACAACACGAGAGGAAATTGGTCAAGCTCTGAAGTAACAGAACACAGTAAGGAATGTCACAGCCATTTTCTATTGTTACATCCCAAAACAATATACGTGCCGCAAAATTATGCAAAAAGAAAAGTGACAGAGGTGCTTGAAATACAACGGGGAAAATTGTAAATCAAACACTCATGAATCGCGATGACAGGAAGTTAGTAACAACACAATCATGGCTTCCGCTCATGAATAAGATGATAAAAGCTATTTACGTCACAAAGATGTCAAAACAATTCTTAACAAGAAACATTGGCTAGCAGTGCTGAAATATCACCATCAATAAAAACAAATTAGATAAAGTAGTATATTCATGGAAGAGAAAAACAAATATAAATATCTATTATTACCATGCTACTAAAGGTATGTTACTAAAACAATCTATTAATATCAAAGATGTTGTTTCTGTGGCTACGTTAACATCTTTGATTATCCAACATTGGAGAGAGTACAGACTCCCACCCTCTGCTGGTAAGCTAAAGTAATGCATTTCTATAAAAACCTTTCGTAAGCTAAAATGGTGTAAAGCAAAGAAGAAATGGATCTGCCTAGTCACTCAATAGAAACAGTCAAGTGACCAATATCTTTAGCTGACATGCTGTGTGTTGGGGGTGATTAATCGAAAAAAATTGGAAAAAGTCATGCTCAGTGAATAAGTTACTCCTCTTACCTTTTGTTGGTTTAATAAAAAGTCTGAATTCTTAAAAAGATTGGCATAAACTAGAGACTAATTAAGCATAAACTTACATTTTAAATTGACACCCCACTAAAAACCTTGGTAGGGGGTATTTTTCAAAAAAGCATTTTTCTATAGATATTACATGTAAATGCTTAGATTTTCATTCCTCTGGTTGTTTGAAATTGGATTGGATGCAACTTACTGAAAAATACCTTTCTGTCAAGTTTCAAGTAAATTTAACTTAAAACAAATGAGAAAATTGATTTTAAATCATTAAATCCAAAGGCCATTATTGCCAGATTATATGACAATGAGTAGAAAATGAATTTAGGTGAGAAGTATCTTATCAAAGAATACCTTTCTACATAATTTCAAGTGAATCTGACTTAAAACAGCTGAGAAACAATATGATGGACAGACAGAGAGGCAAGGACACCTCTAAAAATCAGATAGAAAATTTCTTTTTAGAAATCGAATAGAACTGAAATAAAAACTTGAAGTTTGCAACATTCAATCTCTTTTCTCCTCAGCATATTTCATAAACAACCTATATTTTGGCTTGTCAGACCATTATCAATTTCCAGTCGACAAATGAGTCCAGATTTTATAAATCGATTAGAAGTTATTTTAAAAAAACACAATGATGATATGCCAGTATTGGAACGTTAACAACAATCAAAGTCGTTGTGATCGAGAACAATAATGTGATCTTCAGCACTCAGAATTCCATTACCTCTGGTAATATCATTGGAGCTTTATTAATAGAGGATCCCAGCTTAACCTTCCAGTAGTTTTCACAGAGGTCTAGATCCTTGATCTTACATTCCTCCAAGAACATAACCTTGAATGCTTCGTGGAGCTTTAGAGTCTGTGAGAGTAAACTTGAGTGTTTACATGCATATAAACCAAATGATAATTATTAAGATGTATTGATAGTGGCATAGTGTTGTGGGAATGCAAGGGAATGGCATTTCTATACTTTTGGGGGAGGGAGAATGATGGTTCCTTCAATATGTACATACAACTAAAAATTTTTTACTTGAACAACCCACTAGGGGCCTGGGGGGAGCTTGGATCCTCCATGGTCCCCTTCCAACATTTAAGGAGATTCATCAGTAGAAATGCTGTAAGTGAACTACTATTTATAAAGCTTTTGATGGACCAGCCTCCTTTGGGGGCCCTAGGGGCCTTTTCAAATATTTCCCCACCCTTCAGCTACGCTTCTAAAATTGGTTGAGTGGGAGTGGGTAATTATTGCCCCCTCCCCTGAACAGTCGGCCCTGCATTCCCTCACTTTTTTTTCTAGGCCTATGCCATTGGATATTGATTGAGATTATTAGACACCATCAACCAAAATTGTCAATGTAGGTTTCTATCAGTTTCCAGTTGGTCCTGCTGGCTGTGTATGTATGTATCACATGTACAGACCACACCAAAGGAAATTTAAACATTTCTTTTTTATTACACCAACAAATTAACGTTTTTTTTGTTATTGGAGAAATCCTCCCCATAATTGTGTGTGTATGTGGGGCCAATTTGCTATGTAAGTCTATGTTGAATTAATCACTTAGTTTGTGTCTGGCAACATTAATGCTTGTTTTCTGAAATTCCAGACATTTTTAGTGATCACTGCCCTACAAAATGCGAGGCAAGTAATTTATCCATTAATAACCCCTTTTTCCAACTCTTTTTAATTGATCATACCCAACACTGCATTCTCTCTAAAAGTCTTGGTGAGATGACATTTTCTATTGAGTGACTAACCAGACCTGCTATTATTAGCAATCAAGTTAATCCAGTCAGGTATTACCTTACTGAAATAGCCTGCCTCGGTCTATCTTATCTCCATATATCTTTCAACAGTTGGACTCAGAATAGAAACAGGTCTGGTTAGTCACGCAATAGAAACCGTCACTAGACCAATGTATTTTGGCAGTATGCCATGTTGGAGGTAATCAAATAAAAATTTTTATAAAGGAGTGATCAATGAATAAGTTACTCCTCTTGACTTTTTTTGGATGGTGATTGCTAAAAAGGTCTGCAGGATACAAATTAAGTGACCAATTTAGCATAAACTTACATTTCAAATTGAACGTCCCCCCCCCAATCTCTTGAGATAAGGAATTTTCATGTAATGAAAAGAAAATGTTTTTTCCAGACATAACAAGTAGTTAATGTTGGAATTTTCAGCCCTCTAGATCCATTGGTACAACCTGTATGTGTGATAGATACATATCCAGCCAACCAGCCGGACCAACTTAAAAACTGAAGAAACCTATGCTGATATTGACATTTTTGTTCCACGGTTCTCTAACAAATGTTGCAGTGAACCAGAAAAGGAAGACCCCAGTTCTACTTGTATGCATTTTATTGAGGTATTTATACAAATTCTCAGTTTTGAGATGAGTTGATATTCAAAAAGGTTTCTTTTTCTCCTTTTTCATTATTTATGCTTTGCGGACAACATCTCGGACGACCCATTCTCCGATCTGGTGACACAAATGATTAAAAAAAAAGATAATAAACAAACAATTAAGTAAGAACTAAAAGTAATATCCTTCCATTTACTATTCACCTCGCCTTTTAAAACAGTTCAGGGGTGATGGAAATTCTTGTAGTCCATCGGTCAAAATTAAATAAATCCCTTAAGATCAGAATCCCTGAACAATGTGATCTGAAGCTGCAAGTGCGATATTCAAACTTCTTCCTCTTTCCATTGGCAATCATCCTGATAAGTCTTTGCTACCTTGCTCTCCCTTTTATGTCTACCGGTCTGAGTATGCGTATGAATACACGTGCTCCGGACAGGGCCACAGCCTTCTTCCACAAAATGTGAGTAAATAGCTCTACTTTAATTTTAACTCATTACAACAAATATATATTTCATCTTATACACAATATTGGTAAACTTTTGCCAAAAGGTGCTGATTAAGGAATAAGTTACTGTACTCGCCTTTTGTTGGCTGATGATCACTAAAAAAGTCTAAGCTTTCAAAAAACAAGTGTGACTCAATGGGATCAATTTGGTGTAGCTTACATTGCAAATTGACCTCTCTCAATTTAGAGAGAGAAAAAAAGCATTCTTTCTAGACATGATAAGGAATAGATGTTTTAATTTTCAGCCCTCTAGCTCCATTGGTACGACTGTATGCATGATACATACATTGCCAGACCAATTCCTAAACTGAAGAAACCTATGTTGATGGCTTGAATTGTTATTCTAACACATAGAATAAATGAATAACTTGCATTCCAAGGGAAATTATGAATCACCACAACCTATATAGGCTGCTTTTTACCTCATAAATCAAATAGTGATGATGGTAAAATGTACTTCCAGTATGGTTTCAATCATAAATTTATGATTAAAGATAAAAATAAGAATATACACACACACTAAGGGACCGAAACCTATTTAGAGGGGAATTTTACAAAAACAAAAAAAAAGCATTTTTACAACTCAATGAGGAGAGTATATGTGCAAAATTTCAAATTTCTTCTATGAACGATTATAGCTGGGCTATGCCTGGATAGATAGATACATATAAATATCAGAGCATACGAATAACCTAAACCCAGCAACAGTGTTTAAACCAGTCTTTTGTGGGTAGTGGTGATTAATAACTTAACAAAAAAAAAAATGGCAGAATTAGCAAAAGGAAGAAAAGAATTTGGGCAAATTCCAAACTGGCTTTATTCTAAATTGGTACAAAGCAAAACCAGCATGAAATCAAAGCAACCTGTATATATATATTTTTATTTAATTCATTACTTGCAATATTTTATTTAATAGTATTAGAATGTATGAAATAAAACAAGAATTAGTGTAACTGAATAATACACATGTGAGATTTTCAGTGCTTAAAACTGTTTTTATATGACTTGGGGGCGGAGAAGTCATGGGAACATTTTGAATACACAAGTAATCGAGCCATCTTTATCAACACGCTGAGAAGTTGTAGCATTGTGGTGCAGACATACAAATTGAAAAAGAAGCAGCCAGAGTCACTTATTTGTCATCCATTAATACTTTATGACAGTCTGCTTACTCGGGCCAAAACATTGTGCATCCCGCAAGTGTGATATTTGCAATTCATATCCAATGCAGCATCCCTGTTCAAGATTCCCCAAAATGTATCAGAACCATTCGTGGTACTTAATAATGGCAACAGCAATCATTGTTTCTCATCAAGTCAGAAGCCAGTTCAAGAGGTGGATCAACAAAATAAAGTTGATCAGAGATCATTGCGAGGAAAAATACAAGTTGTTTTATAAAGAACTGGTTGTGACCATATGCAAATATTTGAGTCATAAGGTTAGATCTTGATTATTTTTTAAAAAATCCTGAATGATCGAACTTAGAAAATTCAACAGTTTTCCCGTAGCTGAAAATCCACCCATACACTGTGTTTTTAGATTGGTTAGTCAGTTGATTTACTCGTTGGTTTGCAGATTAGTTGATTGGTTGGTTCAACACCATATCAACCTTTGATTGGTTATTTAATGCCGAAATTAGTTGTGAACAGAGGAGTTTGTGTGTTCAGAGGTTGTATTTTTTTTTGATAGTTTTTCCTTATAACAAAAAATAATAATGGCAATATAGTTTTTCTTTTTCACAAAAAGTGTGTTAATAAAGTACCAACTTGTTGGAAAAGGGAGAAGACTGTGAGGAGGAAGGATGAGGGGGAAGGTAGTTTGAAAAATTGGTACTAAAGATGAAGTTGGGACGAAATAAATGGAAAATAATAAATGGGGGCCAAGGATCAGGGTATTTAGTAGGGGTGGGGTTGAATAAGGTTTGGTTGAATTCCCTTCCTTTGACCTGTCTTTCTTGGTTTGATCTACAAGGAATTGAATTCCTGCCAGCATAACTCTCCGGTTTATTGAAATAATCAAGTCATTCCACCACACCAAGGTACTCATTTGCAGAGTGGGGTTTTTTTTTTTGGTATTTCCTCTGCAAAGCTGAATATTTCGACCAGATAGAATCTAGAATATTCAGCTGCAAATTCCCATTTGAGATAGAAAACCATTGATTTGAACTATGTATTTATCAATTCATACTTTATTTGAAAAATCATCAACATCATGAACTCTTGGATTGCATTTAAATATCTCGGGGAGGAGGATGAAAATTGAAAATAAATTTTTTCCCCCCAAAATTAAAAAACT
Organism: Thysanoteuthis rhombus; assembly: GCA_963457665.1. Classification (NCBI taxonomy): domain Eukaryota; kingdom Metazoa; phylum Mollusca; class Cephalopoda; order Oegopsida; family Thysanoteuthidae; genus Thysanoteuthis; species Thysanoteuthis major. The sequence goes on along the minus strand of OY735203.1, from coordinate 71,135,317 downwards.
TTTCATGTTAAAACGTTCACTTAGGTCCATCGAGTATTCATGCCAAATTCCTAGGGTTGGGAAGATAGATATTTTAAACTCTTTTTCAAAAGAAACACAAAGCTTTTCACTTAAAAATCCCCACTTAAATCCATTGAGAATGCATACCAAAGTTGGTTCTGCTGATCGGACTTTTAGTATTATAGAGATACAGATGGCTATCAGATCATTATTATTCGGGTGAGCCTGAAAGCAGACTACACATAAAATAATGTTACCGTTGCTGAATGATGCGGATAAAACATTTTCAGTTTATAAAACTGTTTTTATGTGAGTTAAGGAGAAAGATGAGGAAACAGGTTGAATGCACTTGTAATCAAGCTATCTTTATCAGCACACTAAGAACTGTGAAGTTGTAATGCTGTACCAAGTCTTGTATGTTTATATAAAAACGAAGAGAAAAAAGCAGCCTGAGGCATTTATTGAACATCCATTAATACATTATGACAGTCTGCTTAGCAGAGCCAAAAACATCAAGCATCCTGCAAGTGTGATATTTGCAATTCTCTTCCAACACAGCATCCTTGTTCAAGATGACCCAAAGTGTATCAGAACCATTCATAGTACTCAATAACGGCAGCAGCGACCATTGTTTTGCATAAAGTCAGAAGCCAGACCTTTTGTAAGTCTATAAATGTGGATCAATAATTGGAGTAAGTCGAATCTGAACTCTTGCACTTTTCTCTCTCCGGATATCAACAACTGCTTTCAAATTGATTGAGCCAAAGATTTAGAGGTGGATCAACAACAAAAAAAGGTTGAGCTGAGATCATTGTAAGGAACAATACAAGTCATATTATGAAGAAATGGTTCTGATCATATGTGTGTAATTGAATCACTGTTTGTCTGGTTCCTTCATGAAGAGGAAAAGTTTCATCAATAAATACTTAATTTATTTTAGTAGATATCTTTACTGGAGTACAGTTGTAGTGCAAGCATTTTGTATCAGCCCAGGAAAGGTTGGACCAGAAAACAATGATACCATTTTAAGAAACAAAACAAAATGTTGATCATAAATTTAGTTTTGTTATTTAAACTTTGTGTCGTCTAATCTTTATTTATATGCAAATACGACAACAATATTCCAAAGAAAGTATGCATCATGGGTGGCCAAACCTCCTTAATGATAGAGCCATACTTGATAAATTTCAGAGGTTTGAGAGATGCAAGACAATAAATAAAATTTATATGTTTTCATTGTTACATACATATTTTGTAACAAGAAATTTATGTACGTATTAACAAATACATTAATGCAACAATATTCATTTATGTATGTGGTTTTCTAAACTGTTAATTTGAATTACTTTCAGTAATCACAAAGAACATGTATGAATCAAATGTTTTCAAAATCTCAACTGATGATTGTTTTAACTCTATTAAATCCTATGTTAGGATTTAATACAGTTGAATAATTTTTACTAACCAGGGACATTAAACTTACATTTTGATTCAATAGAATTACAGTTCATACCCTGTAAAATGATTAAAAAACTTGAAACTTTTTCCTTATTTGCCTTTTATATCAAGTATGATAAGAAAAAGAGCTCAGCCAATATATTTCCTCAAGCCTCACATTAAATTCAGTAATAAACATAACAAGAGAAAGAGCTCAACTGATAAACTGCTGAGGATTTAGCAGAAGTGAGGATAACTGCTAATTTCTATTATATAAATTCATCAGAGGTTCATCTTTTTTTTGCTCTAAAACCTTTAAAAACAGACCTAGACAGCTGAAATTTTAATATGCTGTAGATTAGCCATAGAACTGTAAATAAACAGTATTTTGAATGTCAATGAATGTTTAATTTCATTTGTCCATTCAATTATTTATGTACACTTCGATCATCATCTGATATACGCATGCTATACCTCTTTTAGAAGCTTCATCTCTAAACTACAACATAACAAGATTTCAGCTCTAGGTCTGTTTTTGAAGGTTTTGAAGCAAAAACAAAAAAACTAACCAAAGCTAAATTCATATAATGAAAATTAGTGGGTTAGCAGTTATCTTTGCTTCAGCTAAATATTTATTTTAGGTGGGGTAGTTATCAGTTCGGCTTTTTGTTAGCTGTGCCCACCACTGATTTAATGTCAAAGGGCCACATGTGGCTAATTAGTCAAAGGTTTGCTAACCCTTGATATAGACCAACCAGTGCCGACAGAGGCTAATAAACCAGGACATAGAAAGTTGATAAAGTGAGGCCTTTTATCATCAGTGAGTGGAGATATCCTAATCTTCTCTTGAGTTAGATGTTGAAATTGTCTTGAGGGAGATTAAAATTATTTACGAAGACCAAGGGTGGACAAATTTGCTTAATGAAAGAGTTACTTATAATAAACTTTGGCTATCAGAGAACTACAATTCTTTCCCTCACAGCAACTGTTCCTCACTTGAATCTAGCATCAAAATTAGGATTTAAATTTCAAAATGTTTTTACTAACCATGAATACTGAACATACGTTTTAATCCAGGGAGATCAACCTGGTTAATAATTATGAAGCTTGGAATTTTTTTCCTCATTTACTTCATTCGACTCAGATAACAGTCGACAGATAGCAGTCGACTCAGATAGTGTAATTAGCATATCCGCTTTACATCCAGGAGGTTCTATTCCCGGCATGAACAAAGAATAGAGAACTCTTCATCGAGACAAATTAGGAACAATTTCCGTGTGCACTCAGCAGCTAATTGAGTACACTCTAAGCTGTACAATTAAAGTGGGTTTATCCTTTTGGTGGACTTGTATCCTACCAAGGCATTGGTCATAAAAAACTTGTAAGAATAAAGTCCTGGTCTCAACCAGATTCGAAACTTGCAAGGATCACTAAGACAATGCATGCGAGAGGAACCAGAATTTCATCTCTGGCTGTCGTACTCCATTGAGGGTAGTCTCTTAAGAGACGTGATGCTTTACCGTACTCTATTAGAGAACAAGCTCAGCCAAGATATTTCCAAGAGTCATACATACAATGTTGAAGAGACACATGTGGCTCACAAGCAACAGTTTGGCCACTCATGGTATATATAATATAAAACCAGTTTCTGAACTACTTTTGACAGCATTATAAATTCTGTTTGAAATTCTTATCTCATATCTGATTCCTCTTACAATGAGATGACAAAAGAACTTATCAAATATTAACATCTTTATGAATATTGCTCAATACACAGTCACTGAAATTTTATTTCTTCTGCATTATATTAGAAACTGTTAACCAAAACTGCCCAACCTTAATCATAAGTTTCTTCAGTTTTTAAATTGGTCTGGCTGGCTGGCTATTCATGTACCATGTGTACTAGAGGGCTAAAAATCTAAACATCTACTCCTTATTATGTCTTGAAAAAAAACAATTTTTACCCCCCACCCCTCCCCCCATAGGATTTTAGTGATGAGTTCTAAACGCACTATGCTAAATTGGTGCCTCAATTTCAGTCCAGCAGTATTCCCCCGTGTGATCACTACCCAACAAAAATCAAGAGAAGTAGTTTATCATTGATTGATCACCCCCAGCACAGCATGCTACCAAAGGACATTGGTCATCCAACAGTTTCTATAGAAAGACTAACCAGGCCTGTTTATCAATATTATTGCAACCAGACATAAGTAAGAGAAAAAAATCATCAATAAGAAAAACCAATAAAAAGAAATTAAGTAATAGGTCTGGTTAGTTGCTCAATAGGAACCGTCACTTGACCAACAACTTTTGGCAGCATGCCAAGTTAGGGTAATTAATTGGAAATTTGAAAAAGGGGTGATCGATGAATAAGTTACTTTCTTACCTCTTGTATTGTTGTGATCGCTAAATAGTTCAAATTTCCAAATAACAATTTTGAATGCTGCCAGACACCAACTAGGGGACCAATTAGTAAAAACTTGTAAATTGAGCTCCCCACTAAAAACCTATTGGGGTGGGGGATTTAAAAAAAACCCAAAAGTTGATTCTAGACTTAATTAGGAGAATATTTTTTGAATTTTCAGCTTTTAGGTCCATCGATGAGGCCCTTACTCATGAAATATACATACATAGCTGGCTAGTCAGACAAAATTGAAAACCGAGAGAGACCTAGTTCAACAGTTTTTGGTGACAGTTTACGTTGATGCTCTCTATAGAGTAACTGAATTGATAAACAACTCGCAGAATATTCTTCTATAAACATAATTTATAGCAGAAAAAGGAAAAGAATTTTTCTCAGCTTAGTACCGAGTCTGAGATTGATCTGTTCAATTTAGAGAACAATTATTGATCTTTACGCAAATTTTGATTTAGGAGGAAATGGAAAATTCTATGATTTCAATGCATAATGTGCTCATATGATTATCGTATTTACTATGTATCAAAAGTAGCATGTACTATGGGCCCTACAATTTTAAGGGTCCTCGCGCTAAATCCTTGCAAGCTATTTATCCTGATTCAGTGATTCGGAACTTAATCATAGTTATCATACAGGTACTGCCTTCAACTTTTATGAACGTCCGGGTATTTAAGGTTTTAGAGCAGGGTTTCTTAACCTGGGTGATATCATCCACCGGTGGGCAGCTTCAACTCTTGGGTGGGTGGTGAGCAATTGTGTAGAAAATGGTGAGCGTTCGGAAATTATTGTGGATGGTATAGGATTGTGAGTATTCTTCTTCTTCTTCTTCTTTTTCTTCTTCTTCTTCCTCTTCTTCTTCTTCTTCTTCATCATCATCATCATCATCATCATCATCATCAACAACAACAACAACAACAACAACAACAACAACAACAACAACAACAACAACAACGACCACCACCATCACCTTTTAGTGCGTCCGTTGTTGGATATACACCTTCTGCAAAATTCGCCAGACCTCTCATGGGCATTGTCGAGCCAGTCTGTAATTGACAATAAAAAATGAGTCAACAGTAACATTTTACTATCAATAATTCATTAAGCAGCACCGTTATGTCGCACATTATGCAGGTGTGTTGAGAAATGTGTAAATTTTTATGTAGGTGTGTATACATCTATACTACACTCTCTGTAGGTAGGTGAAACATTTCAAAGATTACCAGCAAGCGTTATGAGCCCTGAGCACAGTTATGTAATACGCACGCTCATATAAACAGATTTCCATTTATGATTGTTAGATTGTACTGGGTCGTTGACTGATCGCTACACTCTTATGTTCTTGTACGTGTGGATTATTAAAGACAGGCCTTGAGTAACAATGTAACTTGATAAACAGGAACCAATGTTTACAACTTGCATTTTTACAATACATAAATCTCTCATGCAGTTTATAATTGATGTATTTCAATTAGTTTTTGAATGCACAGAAGAATAATTAAAACTTTCTAATTTATTGTTCTTACTTCTTTTATTGATTATTGTACAATTTTTAAATATTCCAATGCATCCAGTTGAGAAACTTTGTTGCCAATACAGCATTGATCCTGGGGATATTATCTAACACTGTAATCAATAGAAGTGTGGTATCTACATGATACACATACAACACATATATATGAAGGTATTTGAAACTGAAGTCATAGCCACTGTAGAAAAACCAAAATGAAAACAAAATAATACAATCACTGGAATGTCAGAGATATTTGTTAAATCATCAGGTTGAATAGCAAATGAAAAAAACTAAATACTTTAGTTTGCAAGTAAAAAAGGAGTGTTTTAATATTTGTATGCATTTTTAAAAATTTAGGCCCAATCTAGACTACTGATTTAAGTCATTTTGAAATTAGATATTTATTCTTGTCTGAATTTTGTTATATGAGATGTATTAATCATTATATCTAATAAGGTTGGATTATTTCCCTTGTCCGTGTGTTTATTTGTTCTCAATGATCTGACCGAGTACCCTCTGGGCTTCATTGGGTGCGGTCGGTTCTAGAATGTGGAATCACTACTCAGAGCACATGCTCAATTGGTCTGGACACGTCACATCCATTAAAGCAAAAAGATCATCCAATATAATGCAACTCAGAAGGACACCGAAAACCTAACCCGGATGTAGAAAAACAGATGTAACAGAACACCTTGGTTCTGCATGAGAATTCTGTGGTTCTGTGAGATAAGATATCTTTTAATAAAATTCAATAAAAAATCATTTGAAAATATATGGTATTCATCATTTTCACAATAATCAATTAGGTGATATGAAAACAGAGTTTATTTCTTTTTATTTTGATATTTCATTTATTATGTTTTTTATATGTATAAATTCTCTTTCTGAAACAATTTTTGTTTCATTTAATGTCTCTAAAACATTAAGTTGGCAGTGATTCTCTGTAAAAAATATGTGTTATGTGTTCTGTGATTTTTGGAAAACCATACAGGGGTGCTGCAACAAACTGAGTTTAGGAGCCACTGATCCAGACGACTATCGAGCTGGTTATTGTTTCTTTAGTTTGAACAGTGTTTCCTGTTGATTCACAAAATGGGAACCAGTTTTTTAAAAGGTCCTCGAAACATTTTATGATATATTGCTGGCATGTTGTGAAAGAGAATGACATTCTGAACTTTCTTTCTCTTTCTAGACATGCTGTTTTTCCCACTGAAATAATTGTTTACGCCATTCATATCTTTTTAATTTAACATGGGAATCTTGCAATAGCCGAGAAGTACATTTGTGGCAATGAACAGTTGGACGATCCACCAAGGAATCCAAAATATGAAAGACTACATCAATAAATACTTTTCTATGAATATAAATAATGGTATCTTTAAATCAAAAATAACAAAGCCATCATTTTGAAAAACTAACCACTTTAAGCCATTTAAAATGGCTGATTCAAAATGGCCATTCTCGTCAGTGTGTACATCCAAAGATTGCCGATATTCTGAACTCTTTGGTTGTTTCCAGATGCGATTTTCTTTGTAATTGATTTCTCTATATTCACTTTAAATATAATGCTTAGTATATAGAATTCCAAGGGACAAAATCCCCTTCACTATCCAAAGTGATGACTCCATTATCACCAACTGTTTATGTAGGCCAAAGCAGCATTAAATATTCCTTCATCATTCTTCGAAATATCTGTAACCAAAGTTTAGATTCTCATACAATCCCTTCTTATATCCAAACATCTTTGATTAGCTGCAAGGCAAGAACCAGTCACTCATTTAATCAGACCTACCACATAGATGCCCTTCCCATAATTCCAAAAAACTAGCAGCCATTTTTTTTTTTTTGTTTAATTTCCTTTTTTGAGAATATTGCCCATAAACTATTTTCTTGATCAATCAATCATATTAGGATTATTGCCTGTTTTTTTTTTAATGGTGAGATTTTTGCCAGATAAGGATTAAATCTTCAGTAAATGAAAAAAATTGAACATCAACATATTAGAAAAAAAAATTCATGCTTCAGGCTTAACGTCTTGAGTTTCTAAAACTGATCTTTTTGATATGTGCAACAATGTCGCTTGTATTTTCTTTCAAAACTGTTTTTTTTAAATATTTTTGTTGATGATTTTCTTTTGTTTCCAAATAATTTTGTATGAGAATGGGTAAATTTTCTTTAAACTTTGTGATGATAAGTTTATTGAGTTGAGCAAAATTAGGTGCATTATCAAATCACTGTTGCCCCACAAATGGCCCGCTCGACCAACCAGCCAAGTGGGCTACAGATTCCTCTCTCTTGGCTCATCTGAATTCATGTGTGTGTGTGTCTGCCACTGGGTGCTCCTGGTCACATTTTGGGGTTTATAACCTTTTAAAGATTTGCATGAATACACAACTAGGCACCATCTAAAACATTTTTTTTTCTCCCTAAAACTGTTTTTTTTTTTTGGTCTCTATGATCATTTTGGACACACAATGCCCGAGTATTGTGCCGGTATTTAAAAAAAATAATTTTAGATAAAAGATCTATTTTAATTAGATAGCTTTTCAGATAATTAGTTGCCATACATGCACAGGCTACGGTGATTCATTTATGTGAGGTATGAATATCTTATACGCATTTAGACTTCAAAAAGTTACTGCAAAATTATGCCATCCAAAGTTCACAATAAATCTTTATGAATCTTAATGGACAAAACTGAGTGAGTGTACAATAAACGGAAAAAGTATCCAATACGTTTAAAAGAGTTCTTTTCAACATCTTTATTCAACTTCAGGATTGACAGAATTCGCACAGAAGATTTTTGCTTTTTGTGGATCATTGTTCAATTTTCAATCTGGTTTTCATATTAGATGCTATCAACCAAAACTGTCAACGCAAGTTTCTCCAGTTTTTACGTTGGTCTGGCTGGCTGGCTATGTATCAATGGATGTATGTATCATGCATGCAGGCAGTGCTGATGGAGCGGAAATTTTCCACATTTACTCTTTGTCAAGAGAAAGAAAAATTTTTTGCTTTTTAAAAATTCCCACTCAAATAGAATTTTAGTTGGCTTCAATTTGCAATGTAAGTTCATGCTAAATTGATCTTTAGTTTGTGCCAAATTGTTTTTTGAAAATTCAAACTTGTTAGTGATCCAATAAAATACAAAGGAGTAATTTATTCCATTATCAATGCTTCTTCCAATGTTTTAATTGATCACCTCTGACATGAAATGCTGCCAAAAGGTTGTCTGGCAGCCTCTATTGAGTTAGTTTTTTTGTATTTTTCAAATTTTGGTCCAAATTCAGTCAATTTTAAAGCTGTAAAAGGATGTTGAAACAAACTTTATCAAATATATCAGATACTTTTTGCTTCCACAGTATGTTTCAATATTTCATGAATATATGCCTAATCTATATATTGCGCAAATTCCTAAAAACACAAAAAAAAAGCCAGCAAAAAACTTTGAATATGTTACCAGCAAGAGGTAGATTATTTTATCTTTTATGGGCTCATGGCAAGAATCGTTTTGCTTTCATTCATATAAGTAATCCAGTTTACGCACATTCAATCCAATAACCTGTGGCGATCCACATACATAAAATGCAATGTGCATCCGTGTGTATAAGAACCACAGCTAATATTTGTCAGCTCCTTGTGGACAACATGAGAATTTTGTATCATACAAACTCTAAGAAAGACTTCAAATAATGGAATCTGTTTTGATAGAAGCAAAGCAACCTGTTATTAATAAGACATCTTTCTGTATCAACATGAATATTCTCGAATATATGTAACACCCACAAGTGTAGGTGACTTAGTATATTGCTTTGGTTTAAGTTACAAATTTGGAAAGAAGGTTTAACAGATTTAGTTATGATTACTCAGATAAAAATAAAAATACAACACTCAAAATATGAACATGAATTTTTTTTGAATAATACTAATCAAACCTTAGAAAAGATTGATTACATTTTCTTGATAATGACTGACAATGATTGAAAGATGTTGAACTTCAAAACCTACCAACTTTAGAACATTTTTGTAAAATTTTGATCCTGTTAATAAAAGGTTTGTACACAAACAGGAAAGATTTTGTCATTTGCTTTTAATAATGTATTTTTGATTATTTTAAAGGTCATGAAAGATCTAACAACAATCAAAATCAAAATTACAGAACCAGAAAGAAATAGACCACATCTACCAAGATCAATGGATGTCCATGACATCCTCAAAAGAAGAAGAAATCAAGCAAAGAATCACTCTAGGATGGCAAGGTTTTGTTAGAGCAAGCTAAACCTTCAAAAACAAAAAAAACCCAATGCATCCTTCAGATTGTCACCCACGGAGCTGAAACATAACCAAAAGATTGAGCATCAAACTGAGAGCTAGGCAGTACGCATCGGTGAGAATCCTGCTCAATATCACATGAAAAGATCACAAAACAGCACAATATTTTAGATAAAAAATAGGAGTTAGAGATATAAAAAAAACTCAAATGGCAATGGGCTAGTCATGTTGCAAGAATGGCAGACAAGCAATGGACATCACGACTCACAACATGGATCTCCAGAGATCAGATGCAAAACTGTGGCCGACAAAAATATAAGATGGCGTACAAACTCAACAATCTTGGGGAAGGTCTATGTACAACAACGAACACTAAAAGGCTGATGATAATGATTATGATCTTTGAATATATATACATGAATATGTATGTGCATAATATATATATATATATATATATATATATATATATATATATATATATGTATATATATAAGTGAGTGCAAAATGTATCCAATACATTTCAAAATTGTTTTTTTTAACATACTCATACTTTCAAGCAGCATAAGTATATCAGAATGTACTTTTTTGCAATGTATTGGATAATTTTTACACTCATTATATGTATATATATATATATATATATATATATATATATATATATATATATATATATATGTGTGTGTGTGTGTGTGTGTGTGTGTGTGTGTGTGTGTGTATAACACTTAGCAATAAGTACATGGCTACTATATTGAGGCAGAAAGTCTGAGGCTGAGCACACAGATACTACACTCTGGGAATCATTACTTTGATCCAAGGCAAATCAAATCACAAAAATACTCAGATCCTTGGTTGAAGCGTTAATCCATCTGTAAATAACACCATCCTTTTTTGACAGGTACTATGCTGGAAGATGATGATATATAAGGATAGTTATGAATTAGCCAAGGCATATAAAAGAAACGTACAATGCTTTAATACACATAAACTTCTAGAGTATGAATCATTGTTCTTTGCTTATACCTTAGTAGAGGGTATTGCAGGGTTAGGTACACACTGGCAATGGTTTATAAAACCCACTTCTGGCTTGCCAGTCCTGTTGAAGCTTTGTTTAGCTTATGACAACTGGTATTCCCAGATGGTCACCCATCTAGGTACTGACCATTCTTGATGTTGCTTATTCCCAGCAATCTTATAAGAACCAGTGTATACAATGTGATTTGGCTATAACCCCTTAGCCTCTGTAAAAGGTTTCTCAGACCTAGTACTTGTGCTGAGTACTTTGTAAAGAGGCATTGAGTACCATTCTTAAAGTCTTTGGTATGACATGATGATGGATTTTCATTTTGGACGCTATTTTTTGTTTTATTTCAGATACAATGATTGAAACTGTCAACCAAAACTGTCAACAAGGGTTCCTACCAGTTTTTAATTTGGTGTAGCTGGCTTGGTATGTATTTATCACTTGCACAGGTAGCACCTATGATGCCAAAAGGCTGAAAATATAAACATTCACTCTTTATCATCTGAAAAAAAATTTTTTTGTTTTAGAAAATTCTCCCCCTAAATAGGTTTTTTAGTGGGGGTTCGATTTGCAATGCAAGTTTATCCCGAATTGACCCCTTAGTTTGTGTCCATTAGTTTTAAAAGAAAAATTCAGACATTTTTGGCCATCACTGTGAATGTGAGAGTAGTAACTTATTCATTGATCACTCTATTTTACAATTTTTTAATTGATCACCCTCAACACAGCTGCCAAAAGTCATTGGTCACGTGACAGTCTCTGTTGAGTAACTGATTAGACCAACCATTTTTTTGTTTTGTTTTTCAGATTCAAAAAGTGTAACATCAGATATATAATGAGAAGATAACGTCCGAAATTCAATATAATTTTTTCCATTTATTTTATAGCAACCAGTTGATCTCCATTAAAAACATCCGAGACAAAAAATAATGATCACTGCATCAGAAATAAGATTAAAAATAGCTTCCAAAATGCAATATAATAGATTGGGAGGAGATAAAAAAAAAAATCCAAGGGAGGTAATTCATTGTTTAGAATGCGATATTTTACCAAAAGGATACTAAACTTATCCAAAGCCGTTTCTGCTATTATAAGAGAAATATAAATTTCTGGAACGTAGCCACATTTTGGTAGACCTGCTATCACTGTCAGCCAGGGCTTATTGATTTCACTTCACATGAGGCACAAGTGTAACAACACTCTGTAACTCTTGTCTTTAACTCATGTAGCATATACAGGCAAATCAATACGTGCGGACGATCTAGGCATGTCTATCGGAGTACAACAGAGCATCATAAATTAAGATACACTGATCACTTCCCCCTCCCGTCTTTTCACAAGCTTTCGACTTAAAAGTGATTATTTGATTGGATAATGAAGTATTAGTAGAAGTTCAAAGGCAGAGTACATTGGAGAAGCGCTTATGTTCAAATGCTGGTGATAATAAGGCGAGAGGCATATCAGCTTAATTCACCGGAGAGGAAAAACAAAAACAGGTCTGGTTAGTTACTTGATAGAAAACGTCATGTGACCCGAAAGCATATCGTGTTGGGGGTGATCAATCAAAAAGTTGTAAAAAAAAAAAAGAGCTGATCAATGAATGAGTTACTTTGCTCACCTATTGTTGGGCAGTGATCACTAAAAAATGGTTGAATTGAAAAAAAATAAACAAGCAGACACAAACTGGATCAGTTCAGTGAAAATTTACATTGTAAATTGAATCCCCACTTAAATCTTATTTTTGGGGGAAATTTAAAAGAAGAAAAAAATGTTTTTTTTGACGAAATAAAGAGTAAATTTAAATTTTCAGCCTTCTAGCTCCATTGGTGCGGCCTGTGCACATGATACATACATAGCCAGCCAGACTAACTTGAAAACTGAAGAATCTTATTTTATCAGTTTTGGTCAATGTTTTCTAACAAGTCAAGATGAAACACTTTTATATAATGGCCAGTATATTGCTCAAAGGGATTCGATTTGATGGATGGTGGAAAAAAATCCTGCGAGGCCTTGATTAGAGAAAGTTGCTGTAAGTGATCAGGGGAAGGAAGCTGTGGAGAGCCATGATCTTTCAACAACTGAAAGGACGCGGCACATAAAGGAGAAGATTGTGTTTATAATCCAACAAGGGTGAATAGCTTGTCTCTACTGACAATGGAACAATACCAGAGTGTCTCCTCCAGGGTGCATGCTTGGGCAAAGAGTGTGGAGATCCTGGGATGCCCATTCATTAGAATCCTCATCTTGGATTCATGCCTTTCTTAAGGGCATTAGTGCGAAGTGAAGATAAACAATCTCGAACAATCTTCTATGATTGAAATTTTATCAATTCTTTCAGTCACTTGCATTTTTGAGCATAGTGTAGAGATCAGTAATCTCCTTAGGAGGATTAATGCATTATCCCTGGCTGCATACAGCAGCGGGTATCCCTGGATGGTCACCTATCAAGGTACTGACTACGCTCAATGTTGCTTAACTTTTGGTGATTGAGTAAGAGCCAGTTTGGATTTGACAGTAAAAATTTCACAAGATAATTAATCCAACCATACACTCATCCTTGAATGATGTTAGGAGCAATAGAAATCATCAACTAAAATTGTCAACATAGGTTTCTTCAGTCTTCTAATCAGTCTGGTTGGTCGGCTGGCTGGTTAAGTATGTATCATGCTTACAAGCAGCTCCTATGTACTTAGTTATATTAATTTGTACAGCAATTAAAACCATTCTATTCAAGGTATTACTCTGTGTTTGTGTGTGTGTGTGTATGTTTGCAAGAGGCCATCAACCAAAGCTATCAATATAGGTTTCTTCAGTTTTCAAGTTGGTCCAGCTGACTGGCTGTATATGTATCATGCGTACAGGCTTCATCAATTGATCTAGAGGAATGAAAATTTGAACATTTATTCCTATAGTATGTCTAAAAAAAATAATGTTTTTGTTTTCTGAAAATTCCCCACCAAAATGTTTTTTTTAGTAAGGGTTGAATTTGTAATGTAAATTAATGCTAAATTCGTCTTTAGTTTTTGTGTCCAGCAGCATACAAATTTTTTTGAAATTCAGACTTTTTAGTGATCACTGCACAACAAAAGGTGTGAGAAGTGACTCATACCTTGATCACCCCCTTTTCTAATTTTTTGATTTATAACCCCTAATCCAGCATGTTGCTAAAAGATGTCGATCTCATGACAGTTCCTATTGAGTGACTCACCAGATCTGTTTAATACTCTTCAAATATGATAATTACCAAAGTGTTTTCATTTATTTGTTTGTTTTCTTTCATGCTGAAGGAAACTGATTTATATTGAGTTGAACTACCTCACTTTGAACTCCAATGCAAACATTAGCAGCTCAATGACTTATCAATAGGCCAAGGGTTCACTGAAGATATAGTGTTGAAATTTCAAGTATCAAGTATGTCAGTCAGATTATATACATCTGGGAAAGGGGAGAATAAATCATAGCAGCTAATGGCCTAAACAGCAGAATTAGAAAATTAAATAACAAGTAAAACTAGCATTCAAACAGAAATTATGACTCACGACCATCTATGTATGCTGTGTTGAGGATGATCAATTAAAAAAAATTGGAGAAAGGAGTCTTCAAAGTTAGTTCTCTCCCCTTTTGAGAGCTATGATCATTAAAAAAGGTCTGAATTTTTAAGAACAAGTGCAAACTAGTGACCGATTTAGGATAAACTTGCATTGCATATTGAACCCCCTTTAAAAACCTACAAAAAAAAGCATTTTTCCTACCCTTTGAGCAGAGTGATTGCACAAAATTTCAAGTTTCTACGATGAATGGTAAGAGCTTGGCAAAGTCCAGATATATATATATATATATATATATATATATATATATATATATATATATATATATATATATATATATATATGGATGTCCTAACATATAAATTGCCAAAACCCAGCAACAGTGTTTCATCTGGTCAGTTTTGGGAAGTGGTGGTTGAAAAATGAAACCTTTATCATCTTTCACGACACATGTACGATAGTTCATTCAAATAATCATTATCTCTTTCCATAACTACACATTATAAAACTAATTTATTTTTCTTGATTGAAAATTCCCACTTTAAAATTGCATAAAAATTTACCTTTTTTCAGAAATGCTTACCTTTGAGTGATCAATTAAAATCCAAATATAATGAGTTCTAATATAACAAGTCAGGTGAGTCACTCAATAGAAACTGTCATGCAACTAATGTCTTTTGGCAGCATACCATGTTGGGGGTGATCAGTTAGAAAATTTGTTTAAGGGGTGATCAATGAATAAGTTACTTCTCTTGTCTAAAAGCCCAAGAGTGATGAGTTCTAACAGAATATTTCATTTTTATTAGAAAGAACAAGGCTGGTTGCTGCAGGGTTAAACTCTATTACTTCTGTTTTGCATATATATGATAAATTAAGAATTGTAGAAAATTATCATCGATGAAAATGGAAATAATTTCTTTTTTTTCCTTCTGTTTTAGCATTCTTAGACATTGATTTTAAAATCATCAAAATTCTAAAAATCTTAGATTTTAAAAAAAACTTTAAAAAACTCTGAATTCTTACCAATTTTCACCAACATAGATCTGTCTTGCGCATTTTTGTCATAGATAGGGGCCTCTGTTGGATATGTTATGATTGTTCATACTATTTTCAACATCCAGATTATTACAGCATAAATATTCATCGAGTGTTTCTAGACCTGAAATAACTTTTATAAATTTGCCTCTGATCGGCAGAAACCCGCTCAGCTAGAACAAATAAAAAATTCATTTCTTATATAAACTTAGTCATCTACATATATTTTGTGTAGATGTATTTATTTATTAGAATGAAATAAGTGTTTATCCGTATCATGAATTTTCATTGATATCTAAAACTTGTCAATTTAGCTCAGTCAGTACGACATCCCCCTGGCAATCAGTTGGTCAAGAGGTCAAACAAAGGTAGGGGATGTGAATTATACAAATCAGATTACATCCCTAATTTTGGTGAGGATTATTCTTGTTGTTTTTGTTCTCGTTGCAGTAGAAATATAAAGTCGATTCCAGTTTTGGAGTTTGATAAAACAAGCTTATACAAATGACACTTTCTAATCACAGTTACCCACCAAAGACCAGTTTAAACACTGTTGCTAGGCTTAGGTTATCTGGACTTTGTACATTTCAGAGCAGAAACTTGAAATTTTCAGAATAGATTTTTAGTGGGGGTTTGATTTACAGTATAAATTTATGCTAAACTGGTCCCTTAGTTTACGTGTGGCAGGGTTCATGCTTGTTCTTTGAAAATTTACACATTTTCAATGATCATGACTCAACAAAATGAAAGAGCAGTAACTTACTTATTGATCACCCCCAAAACTGCTACTTTAAGACATGGCAGTTCCTATTGAGTGACTGACCAGACCTGTTTTTGTTATTTTTTTAATTTTGGCCCCTGCGTGAATAAGAAAACATTGTGGTAAGATCCACAAAGATAAGGATAGTTGTAGGTAGACACCTGTCCTCATATGATTGCTGAATTTGAGCAACATCAAGCCTGGTCAGTACCTAGATGGGTGACCATCTGAGGATACATGGCACTGTAAGCAGCTGGGGATCACGCGGAGAGTTTCCCTGTATAATCCTATTTTCTACACTATGCTCAGTAACACAAACAAAAGGACCCTCTCCCCTTGATCTTTCTGACTGGTCTGACTGCGAGTGACTAGAAATGAATGAATCCATTCTGAGCATGATTACTTCAGGGTATTGTAGCACATGTCTTTTGCCACATAAGACCAAATCTGTGTGTCTTGAGATCAAATTTTGTTCAATCTTGGGAACAAGTTTTGTAAAGTTTTGGGACCTAATTTGTACAGACCTAGGACCGAATTTATATGGTCCTGAGACTAAATCTGTAGTCTTTAGACCAAATTTATATAGCTTTGAGACCAAATTTGTTCAATCTTGGCACCAAATATTCAAAGTCTGAAGACCAAATTTGTAAAATTTTGACACCAAATTTGTACAGTCTTAGGACAGAATTTGTATGGTCCTGGGATCAAATTTGTAGTCTTGGGACCAAATATGTATGGTTCAGGAACCAAATTTGTATAGTCTTGGTACAAAATTTTTATAGTCTTGGTACCAAACGTTCATAGTCTTGAAAACAAATTTGTTTAGTCTTGAGACCAAATTTGTACAGACTTTGGGCCAAATTTGTATGGTCCAAGGACCAAATTTGTATATTCTTGGGACCAAATTTTTATGGTCATGGGATCAAATCTGTATAGACTTTGGACAAAAGTTGTGCTCTTGCAATCGAATTGAGTAGCTTTAGTGCCCAAATAATCAGATAACTCAAAATCTATCATCAGGGAAGGTTTTCAATAACCCAGCAGTGGTTCAAATTACCTTCAAAGACTTTGTTGGTTCCAGGATCCCAGAATTCAATGCTCCTGGAATTAATGTATAGATTATGAAGGTTCTTATTTTGATTAATAATTTTTATTCTAAGCTGAGATAAACTGCTTTAAAGTTGATGATGAAAAACTGCAATTATTTTTCCACCAACCAAACATCTTTCATAAATTTTCCTTCAAGACAAAATCTGAACCAAATAGCTTTGTTCAGAAGCTCGCTCAAGTTAGCATCATCCTGTGAAATACGAAATTGAGAAGTAAGCCACCAAGTCCAATCTTTCTATTTCTTCCTTCTCTTTCCTCAGTCTACAAGGTAATTAGCAGTAAAGGATGATACAGGTTCATCGAGTACAGCTTTTGTACTAATCAAATGTGACCAACTAAGGGTTAGTATCATTATTATTTTAACGCTATTTACTCACTGTCTAAGGGTAAACTGTCTGAGCAAAAGTTGCGATGATAAGCAATATAATTGATATGAAGGTGAAAATAGTTATAAAAATTTTCAAATAATAATGATTTATCATACTTCATCAAATAAAAGAAGGGTTCAGAATGAAAATTAAGAAAAAACAAAAAAAAGTAATGTAAGGGCCATTTACTATTTTCTTCACCTTTCAAAATGGTGGGAATTAGTTACGGGATCAATCAGAGTTTCCCTTATTGAGAGTTTTGACTTGCCAAGCCAATCAGTGTATAGCTCAAAGGTGGCTCTCTCTTCTCATTTCTTGACTCTAAAAGAAAGATGCCATGATGACAGCAACTGAAGCAGGGAGATTTTTTTTAATCATAGTGGGAATAGGACAAAAACTTTGAGAATAGATACATCTCTTGCTAGCCAGCAAGTCCACTGGTGAGGCTAGGGAAGTGCTTTGAATACTTCGAAGCTGTAGTTTCATATGACGGTCTGAAAATCATTTTACTTGACAATTATGGTAGACTTCTCCGCACACCATAAAGTCTGACCCCTTTCAAAGACCACAAAAAAGTCCAAATTTTCAAAAAACAAGCATAGACTCAACCGGGCACAAATGTAGGAGCCAATCTATCATAAACTTAGACGGTAAATTAATCCCAAAATAGACCAACTTTGCTGGGTATTTTCAATAAATGCTTTTTTGAGATATAACAAGGAGTAAATGTTTATATTTTCATCCATCTAGCTCCATTGCCGCAACCTATACACAAGATATCTAAAATCAGTGGATTGAAAGCTAGCAAGATTCATTTATAAACTAAAGAAACCTATGTTGACAATGTTGGCAGGTTCAGTTGCCACTATATGATTCATTTGAAATAAACTAATAAAAAAGATGAAAATAACTTTGAAAACATCGGTAATCATTTATATTCTGAAGATGATTTGAATAAACATCAAAATATATTAATACAGAAGTTACTTTTTTTTTCTGTTTTTCAATCCTAAAATATTGTTAGTCAATCAGATCGGGTGACGGGAAACAAATAACAAAGCAGTAAAAGTCCCCAGACAGCCAGACAGAAAAAAGAAAACATCAATGAAAATCATAAATAACTCTAACAACCAAATCACGGGTGGATTGAAAAAGCACACAATTAGTTACAGTTACAAAATATTTATCAATCTAATTCAATTTCATTAATTCAATATTTGATGTTTATCACTTTATTTACTCGAGTACAATATGACCTCGAATATAATGCAACTCCCACTTGTTGTAACTAAGAATCAGTAATATATTTTATCCTCTTACCGCTGCAAATTTGAAAAAAACAAAAAACAAACTAAAAACAAAAAAACTAAAAAAGAAATAAAACGCAAAAAATTAAACTGACGTGGTTTCTGCTTTTACTTTGTAACTTTTGGTTCCAATTTACCTAAAAATCCAAGTTTTGTATCGATATTCACACTGGTTTGTAACCATGATACAGCAAAAATGTCATTATCATTTTTGACAGGTTCTGTGCCAGTTAAGACAGACCTGCCAACCTCTGAAGTGCAAAAATCTTGATATTTATATAAAAAAATCTGGAGATTTCATCAAAAGTCTTGAGATTTTGATGTGATGCTAAAAAAGTAGAAATAGGTAAAACACACAATTCAATTCTTCCATAAATGTCAATTCTTCAATCAAAGCATCGATCCTTATGAGCATTGTAATAGTTGACTGTTGCATTCTGGGCTTTTTTCATAAAGTCATAATCTGGTTACAATTTCTGACAATGGATCTCAGACACCTTAAATCTTCTAGATCTATCTGCTGCCATACAACATATTTAAACAACCAACAGGAAATAGGTGGCAGTATTACAGGTAACGTTAATGCGGAGGTAAGAATGTTTTAATCATGCAAAAAGTTTTCACATTTGTTTGAATTGGTTGTTCTTGAAAGTTTACAATAAAAATGTTAAAAAAACGGTGTGAAATCGTGAGTTCTCAAGATCAAAGTAAAAATCGTGTCACAAACGACAAAACCATGAGAGTTGGTCAGGTCTGTTAAGATACAATCAAGATCAATAAAATCAGCCAATTAAATAAATGATTTTACCCAAATCTTTTTTATTCCCGCAGTGGCAAATCCTCTATCTCAGAGCTTCTCGAAGTTGGGGTTTGTGGAAAGAATATTTGGGGTTGCAGAAATATATGGAAATCTTTTTTTTGAAAATAATTTTGTAACTGAAATAAAAAAAGTGTTTCTTTTATCTTAATAAATGAACTCATTCTGAAGCTTTTTGTAAAATGTCTCGGTGCAATTTACTCATTTTTTAAAAATAGATGATGTTCTTGTTGCATTTTAGAAATTGTTTTTTTTTTCAAACTAATTTTTTTCTTAAGAAACACCATAAAACTTCTAGATAATAAATATATTGCAATTTTTTGAATTCAAAATCTTTTTCATTTTTGTTCATATGTTTAGTTACTGTTGGGACTAAAGACTGATGTATAGTGTTGAGGATATTGACAAAAATACTACTGTACAAAAATGGAGTATTTCTTTCATAAATTTGAATGAATAAAAGTTTTATTGTGATTTTTTCTTCACTTCATACTATAAGTCACAGGAAGAATAAAATTAGCGGTGGTTCAAATTTTTATAGTAATTGATAAAATAAAGCAAAATAATTCCATGCTTTTCTTTCTTTCATTTATTTATGCAACTACAAAGATTTCTTTTTGGGATTTTAAATTAACAAAAAGAAATTTTAACCTTTGATTGGATTTTTTAAAAACATCCGAGTGAACAATATTATCTTAGTTTTCATAAGTTGTTTTTTATGATTGACCAAAATACTGATCTTTGTTTTGGAATGTTCGACTTGATGTTTTTTTTTGTCCAGGGTTTTTTTTTCATGGACCCATAGTGTTAGTACCATGATACAGACAAAACCCACACCGCACAAAATCCCTCAAGATAAAGTGCATCCCACACCAGACATAATCCACTCCTTTACTAGACAAAAACCCTATGTAGTGAAAAATAAAACAATTTGTATTAAGTTTTCAATAATTTTCTTAGATTTATGAATGCATTATATTATTTGAGACTCTATTTGAAATGACCTCCCATTGTTACGCTGAGAATGAATCATTCGGCCCAGATAGCATAAAAAGAAATAAACAATTAGAGAAAAATGGGACAGCTACAGGAATCAAACCTGCAACAAATCAGATAGCTGCATCATCATAGCATCAGTCTTAATCATTGAGCTAAACAGCCTTACGCAAAGGTGTACGTCAAAATAATTATCTTCCAAATCTAAAAAATAAGTTATACTTTTGAATGAAATAAGTAATTTTTTAAGACAAGCTCTTATAATTCTTTTAATCAAAAATCATTTATTAAAAAACTGTGTGACTTTCAGAGCCTAAGCCACTTAATACAAATTCATTTGAAATTTTTTAACTATGATCTTAATGTTTTCAACTGATGCCTTTTGACCAATCAATATTGTAATTTATTGTAGTCACGGTGGATTAGTAAGAAAATTATTGAAAACTGTGCACAAATGCTGTTTTTTTTTTTTTTTACTATGTGGGGTTTTTATCCAGTAGGGTTGGGGATTTTGTCTGCTATGGATTTTGTTATGAACCCTCTGGTGCCTAAAGCTTTTTTAACAAAGATTTGTCTCATCAGATTGGATCATGAATCAGAAGAATTGAGAAGCCCTGCTCAATCTTACAAAGTTTTAATCATGATACACAGAGGAATTTATATTTGTATAAATTTCTTGTTCTAGCCAGAATGAATGTTCTTGAAAAGTTTGGGGGATTTAATTACCTCTTATCTTCTGAATAATTTGTGACCAGTAGGATTTTATCTTACAATAAGAAAAGCACTCAATTCCATGTTCCTTTCCCCATGTTAAAGAGTTCCAATGTATTTTGATCCTTCAGAAATTGGAGCCCCTGCCCTCTCAAGGGAGCTGCCTTCAATGGCTTGACCAGATTCAGCTGGAATAGTCTATGGAAACTTGATCCTGATAAAGATCTTATTTAAAAGGAAACTTCTTTCTTAAGGGTTACCTAGAATTTGGTGGTGAAATTTACACATCCTCCCATGATATAGGATGTGACACAAGGCCTGCTTTAGTGGGGTCCCTGACAAATGTACTTGAAAATAAAAATTATTAGTTTCAGTTTATAAAATACAAATAATGAAAACTAAGATAATAACCATTGTGTATGATATGGTTGGACGTTTTGACTGTGTAACCTCCGGCCTACAATGGGTGTTGTCTGTACGTGGCCGAAACATCTGGAAAAAATGAAGACATGCACAAGAAAAATAGTTCGACCACATCACACGAGATTAATACACCTGTTTAACAATATTCAGATGAGATGATATTGATTGTTAAGCGTTTAAAAAGAAATCCAATTAAGGTTGAAATCTTGTGTTTTTTCAATTTAAAATCCCACAAGAAATCTTTGCAGTTGGCATAGAAGATAGAAAAAGCATGGTATCTTCCTGGCTTATTTTTATTTATTACTCTAAAAGAATTAAATTATTTGTAATTCTTTTCTTCCTGTGACAAGGTACAAAATAAAAAACAAAATTGCTATAAAACTTTTTCATTCATTCAAACTCACAAAAGAAATACTAATCCTTGTATGGTGCAGATTTTGTCTGGTGGGATTTTTGTCCATACCACATTTTAGTTCGGGGCCCCAAGCACATTCTTAACTTGTGGAAAGGGTGCAAAAATTGCCCAGACTTTCTAAACAATGGTAACTATATCCCAGGAAATGCTCCCATTGAAAATTGTTTTTCTTTGTTATTTTTTCAGTAGTATATTCTGTGATTAAGTATCAGTGTGTATTATGACTAATCCATCAATATGAGATTTGAAATGACAACATAGAGAGCCTTTTTTAAAAATGAAAATCTTTATTCAGACAATTTCAATCATACCTGAACTTTCTTATGGAAAATGAAGAGGGAAAACAAGGAAACTATTCTTTTAAAGTAGAATTTGAATGAGGGTAGATAATATTAATGCGTGGACGTGTATTTTGTGTTTTTCCTGTTAATGCGCTTTAATCTTAATCAA
The DNA here is from genome assembly GCA_963457665.1 of Thysanoteuthis rhombus. Taxonomy (NCBI): domain Eukaryota; kingdom Metazoa; phylum Mollusca; class Cephalopoda; order Oegopsida; family Thysanoteuthidae; genus Thysanoteuthis; species Thysanoteuthis major. Next base: position 71,112,718 of record OY735203.1, on the reverse strand, counting down.
ACGATTTTTGTGTAAAAATCAATGATAATATTCTCTATATTGTTAGAAAATGTCAACCAAAACTGTCCATAGTGGTTTCTTCAATTCTTAAGTGGGTCTGGCTGGCCAGCTATTTATGTGTTGTGTTTGGACAGGCCTCACTCATGGAGCTAAAGGACTGAAAATTTGAACACTTGCTCCTCATTATGTCTAAAAAAAAACGTTATTTTGTTTTTGATCTTGCTTAATAGTTTTCAAGGGGGGTAAATACAATTTACGATGTAAATTTATGCTAAATCGATTCCTTAGTTTGTGTTTAACAGCATTCACACTGGTTTTGGAAAATCCAGACTTTCTTTTCCGGGTTCATTGCCCAACAAACAGCAAGTGAAGTAACTTATCCATTGATCATCCCTTTTTTTCAATTTTTTAATTGATCATCCTTAACATGGCATACTGCCAAAAGACGCTTAATACTCATATTTTGGGAGTGCTCATTTTTCATGGAGGGTGACAATTTGAATAAATGGTCTAAAGTGTTTGTAATGGAAGCCGATCTCTCAAGATATACAATGAGAGCAGAAGCATTGCTGGGGTTAGGGGTGATGGGATCTCCTTGAAAATGTCCCTCAGCCCCTCAATAAAAGCTTTATAAACAGGACTGGTTAGTGACTCAAAAGAAACCATCTTGTGACCAACATCTTTTAACAGCATGCCGTGTTGGGCATGATGAATTTTAAAAGACCATAAAAGGGATAATCAATGAATGAGTTACTTCTCTCACCTTCATGTTAGGGCAGCGGTCCCTATAAACTCTGAATTTTCAAAAAATAGTGATCAATTTAGCATAAAATTATATAGTAAATCAAAACCCCACTAAAAACTCATTGGGGGGAATATAAAAAAAAAACAGAAAACGTTTTTTGTCAACATAATAAGGAGAGAATGTTTGAATTTTTAGTCCTCTAGCACCAATGGGGTGGCTTGTACATATTACACATACCATCATAGAAGGCCCATCAGCAAGCCAGCCAGACAGACTTGAAAACTGAAGAAACCTTCAGTGACAGTTTTGGTTGACGGTTTCTTATGGTAGTTCACCTATTGTATTTGAACAGGAAAAATCTAAATGTAGGAGCCAAACCCTCTAAACCCTCCCAAATCTCTTGCCATGCCTCTGTAAAGCAACCTTAATATATGCTTTGAGTATAAAAGTCTTATTGGTTGTACCAAGTACCAAATATCCATCTTGAGAATTAAGTGAATATTTAAAAAATAAACTATGACACAGTCAATGTTAAAAAGTATTCAATCTCTCAATAGATATTTCGTTTCTCAGGTTAATAAATTTACACTGATTTCACCAAAAGATGACTGTCTAAAACAACTTTCCATTGCTTGAAAAAAAAGCACAATTTAGTGATGGTGGTCCCGATTGGAATTCAGCAGACTCGACACAGATATACGATCTGAATTCTTTTTTTTTCATTGGAGAATTCTTCACACTAAAGATGAAAATTAAAGAACTGAGGCAAGACAATCAATTTAATTCATTCAGATTCAAAACAATAACCATGACATTTTTGTATTTATTTACAGTCATTTACAGTTAAATTCAGAAGAAGCTAAATCACAGTCAAAGTGAATTTCCATCAGGACCAACATTGCTAAGCTTAGCGAATAAAGTACGTCATTATACTCTCTGGAAATTAGAAACCGTCAAATGAATTTAAAACTCAAACTGTTAGCGTAGGTTTCCTCAGTTTTCAATTGGCTGGCTGGCTATGTATATATCATGTGTAAAAGTCACATCAAAAGAGCTAGAGGACTGAAAATTTATTATATCTAGAAAAATCCTTTTTGGTTTTCCAACTCCCGCTCTGGAAGGTTTTTAGTATTTTTTTTTTCAATCACACCTCTAAGTAGCTTCAAAGTGGCGGGTCTGATTTACAAAGTAAGTTTATGCTAAATTGGTTGCTTTTTTGTCTGGCTGCATTCATGCTTGCTTTTGGAAATTTCGACTTTTTGGTAATACAACAAAGGTGAGAGAGGCATCTTATTCACTGATTGCTCATTTTTCAAATTTTTCAGTTGATCACCCCTGACATGGCATGCTGCCCCAAAAAGGTGGGTCAAGTGACAGTTCCTGTTGAGTGACTAACCAGACCTGTTTTTCCTTCCATAAAAATCTCTATATTTCATATCAGTCTCTATTTATCTTTTGGTATTTGTAGTAATTTCTTTTATTGTCCGATAGCTTCAAAATAGTTGATTCAAGATTAGAGATAACAAGAGAAAATTTTTTTTTCAAGAATCTGAGGAGAAGAAGAAAACTATGATATAATCTGTCTGGGATCATTTATACCAGGCGCTTTCAATAAAGCCGAAAAGAAATGTAGTCTTGAATTACTAGAAGAGAGCATATTGAAGTTATCTGATCTAAGCCGAGAGTGGGTCTAGTTAGCTTTTCTATAGCCTCTAGGCAATTTTCAAAGTTATTTTCCATTTTCTCATAGCAGCTAAAGTGAACACTATCATTCCAAGGCCACAAATGAGCAAAACCATGTTTGCCAAGTTTACATCAAAAATTGTGTCAAAAAATATCTATTAACACCTAGAAACATTTAGATTCTCCAGATATATTTCTAAAATCTAGGAGATATATTACGTATTTTTGATAAATTGAATATGTCTTCAATTGTCAACATTCACTTTATTTAGATGTTACTTATAGGTGTCTGAAATCGTCAATATTTTGATGAAAAACATTTAAATTGGCAACACTGCAAGAATCACTTTTGTGAAAAATAGGTAAGATCAAGAGACAAAAAAATTTGGATGCCAACCATGAAAATAAAATCTGCTGACCAATCAGCACAAACCAAGCAATATTTTTCAACCAATAAAAATAAGGAAACCAGACTCCAAACATAATCATTTCTGGAGCCTCTGAAAAGCTATAATAAGAATTTTTAGGCATTAATTTGTCAATATGACAATGCTACTTACAACAATACATCATCTTTTATGACATACAAAACAGAAAATGTTTATGCTCGAACGTTTCGGTCCTTTATGAACTTAGAAAGATGTATCCAGTAAATCATTAATCACCACAACCCACAACAGGCTGGTTAAATCAATGTTGCTGGGTTTTGGTTATTCATGTGTTCTGATGTTGAAATGTATGAACGTATCTATCGAGAGTTCTCCCAACCCTAGCCGTTAATAGCAGAAACTTGAATTCTTTCAGATATACACTGCACTCAGTGAGTATGAGAAAGAGCTTTTGTTTTTGTTTTTTTAAATTAGCCTCCAGATAGATTTTTAGAGAGGAATCATCTTGCAATGAAAGTTTATGCTAAATTGGTCCCTTAATTTGAGTCCAGCAGCATTCATGCTTGTTCTTGAAAATTCAGACACTTTTAATCATCACAGCCCCCAAAACGCTAGAAGAACAACTTATAGATCTCCATTTTGTCCAATTCTTTGATTATACCACAACCACAACTTAATCAAAGAGTTAAGAAGCAGCAAATATTGATGGCAGTGATTGATGATTTCTCCCGGGTTGCTACTTATTTTTATTTCTAAATCTTAATTTATTCGTAGCTTTTTTTACCGCAACTTTTGCTCAGACTGATTATCCTTCGGCAGTGAACAAATGGCATTGACTGGAAAATAAAGAATTAGCCTTAGGTAGGATTTGAATCCACACCTAAGGCTTATTCTTTATTTTCTGATCAGTGCTATTTGCACATTGCCAAAGAGTAATGTCTGAGTAAAAGCTGCAATAAAAAAAGCTACAAATAAATCAGGATTAATAAAGATGGAGGTAAAAAGTAGTTATAGAATTAAAAATAAAAATAATGGTTTGTAATACTTCTTCTAAAAAAATAGATTAATTCAACTTGTCAAACAAACATATCCTAATCAGGTATAAGCATTTGTATGGCATGAAAATTTGATATACACTCATTTTCAAAATGTATCAACTAAATAATCAAACTTCTATATAAACTACATTTATTTCTTTACTCCTGTCAAAAACCTCTTGCCCTTCTTTGAATTTGTTCTAAAGATGTTTTCAGACAGTCGTTAATCACGTTGCATACTGGCCTCTTTACTAGCTGCTCCATGAAATCCTCAAAAGAAGAAGAAATCAAGCAAAGAATCACTCTAGGTCGGTAAGCTTTCAGCAGGGCAAGCCCCAACTTCAAGAAGAAGTGAATTCTGCTGGTGCTAAAAAGAAGGGTGTGCAACCAATGCATCCTCCCGATGGTCACTTATGGAGCTGAAACATAGAACCTAACCAAGAGACTGACCGCCAAGCTGAGAACCATGCAATGTGCACAATAGAGAATCATACCCAACATCACATTGAGAGATCACAAGACCAACGACAGATGCTGAAAGGATGATGATGATAATGATGACAATTATAAGGAGAGGAAAGCTAGAAAAACAGTGCTAAAACCATCTCTGGTGCTCTCTTGATTGAACTATGGTATCTTAGAATCATGTCCCTGCTGATGGACCCTAATCACACTCTGTACTTTTTGCTCTCTTACAAATGGTGAACTTCAAAAATTTCAAACTGCATTTGATTCTGGTTCATAAGTTTGTAGAGTTAGGTGAGATAAACATCAAAGATGCTTTGCTAGAAGCAAAAGAAAAAAAATTATGCAGTTGCCATGCAAGATATGATATGACGTGTTATTCTTGATGGTGTCCGTTGTTGGAAAACCTCCGAACAAAAAAATATGGCTGTTGCATGGTCAAACTCCACTTCCTCTTCTGTTCTGACTGAAGATGATTATGGATATACGAGACCTGTCAGTCACTAAGAGGGCCATCCGTGAATCACTTGGTCAGGATTTTAAATCATGGTAAGAAAATGTTGAGTTTGTGCATTGGTTTGGTGTAACGTAATGGCACACACAAACAGTGAACAGTTCTCTCTCCTAAATTAAGTGAGGATTGTTGTCATTGTTGTTGGTAGGAAAACAAACTCCGCTCCAGCGTCTGACTTGGACTTGAGTTTGACAAAAGGTGAAGCGTTGTTGTAAACTGTTCCACATCTTCAGCAGTTGTCTTGGGATCGCTAACTTTTCACTCCATAGTCTGTACGGGTCAGCGAAGACTAAATTAACCTTCACCAGCAGAAGGGTTCCAACCACAGGCTCTCGTCAACCACAACCATTTTGAGCTGGTTTCAGCTGCCATGACTATTTCCCCAGTGGCTTCCTTTAATTGTTTGGGTTCCAAACATCTTTTGCAAGAAAAAGCGTGCTGTTGTTGCCAAGAAGCCACAGCAACCGACTTCAATGGAGAATAAGGCAGTGAGATGCTTTATTGATTATAATCTAGACAGAGCTCACCACACGCTTTATCATTATAATAGTATAGTCTGGCACAAAGCCACAAGTGTGGGGCACCCTGTGTGGATCAAATTCACTACAGCAGTAATTCTCTGTTACACTTGCTCGTGAATAATTGATCCACTGGTGTACCTATGTCATCAAAAATGATCGTAGTTTTATTAATTATAGAGAATGATACATGGTACACCTGTTTGCAGTGCCAGCCTTGGGAGCTGCAGGTTTCAATTGGAAACACGTTTTGCGGAGCCCTAGCCAAAGTCTTAGAAATATGCATAAAGTTTATTATAGACGTTATATCTCTTTGTTAAAATAGATAGTAATCAAAAGTGCTTACAAATTTCAAAGAAATACATTTTTATGCTGCTCTATGATTGATTAACATAATATTCAATTCAAGTACAGTTAGAAAAAATTTTAAATATGAACAGTGTAAACAAACACTGCTGACTTTTGAGAATTCAGAAGAAGTATTGTTGTATGTGTTTGACAAGACTAGAATAGACCACTCTACAGCAGGGTCCCCTAAGTGCGGGGCCCCCTAAGTGCAGGGTCCCAGTTGAGAGAAATTGGTTTAAAGTCAGTGATTCCGTTTCAAAATGACAGGTCAAACCACTGATAAATAGGTTTCACATTCAGTATTTAATTATAAAAAAATTACCAATAATTCATAAATATGATAGTACATGCTACCCATCTCTTAAATTAATCAAATTAGATAATTAATTATTAAAATTAAACATTAAATTAATGAAACTAAATGTTAAATCAATAAATATTTAGTAATTGTAGCCAATAATATACTATCAATCCATTCATAATTTGTTTCCCCAACGCAAAGTGATCAACGATCTCCAGTGATATAAAATGAAAGGACGCCTTTCTATTTAGATTTTTAACTTAATTGAGTGATAACATCAATAGTTTTATTTTTCAATCAAAATAATCTCTTTTAAGAGGTCTCCATCGTCAAATTTCCACTGTGTACATTTGATGTTTAAAAATTGCTATGCTGACCATATATCTAGAATCTGACTGATATTTATTTCTTAAAATTTTGACACCAAGTCATCGATGTTTCCTTGGTCCACAGGTATGTCATCAGACAAGCAGGATCCATGTCAAATGTTCAAACCACAGTAGTTCCACTTCCTTTTGTGTATCAGTTTCCTTTAGGTTAATAGAAAAACAAAAGGTCAAAGACGTTGTCCATGAAAGACAAGATCCTAAGATGAGTCAAAAACTTGTTTAAGCATAGTTGCCATTTGGTGCTTTTAAAGACCAAAATTTAGCAAACTTGGTACTGAACAAAGCTATTTGGTTCTGAAAAAAGAGATTTGGTACCAAAGAAAAAAGGTAACAATTCCTTATACATAAATGATATGATACAATATAAATGTAGATGAACGATAGATTTTTTAAATATATGTATTTAATCCATTTTTCCAGAAAGCTACATCTGAATTATTTGATTATTCTGATACTGAAACTACTTAATTTAGTCCCAAGACCAGAGAAATTCAGTCTTAGGCAGCATAAGACATCTGGCAACCCTGGTTTGTAGCTGCTTGATTATCCAAAACCTCACAGTATACTTTAACTGGTAAAGAATGGATCAGGTGAAAAATATGATAAAAAGACAGAAAATAGATTATCTCTTAAATTCATAAACTGCTTGAAACTTCATGTGATTGACTGTCCTCACATATCACAGCTGCATTGTAGTTTGTGCTGTACCAACCTTCCCCAGCTTTACTTACATCTACCTTCTTCTATTAGGCTAGTTGCCAATGACTGGTGGCCGTAAGTCACCTATTTCCTAAGGGTTCGTGCAGACCCAAGCAATGTATAGTCTCAGTCCTCTTCATCTCCGGCTACTCCAATCTTATTTTCAATGTCTTCAGCACATTTTTCAGTGCGCCTTCTATTATTGATACTAACCTCACTTTCATGCTCTACACCTTTTTCAGCTCCTGAGCCAAGTTTTGGTATTTTCCCAGCTTTTCACTCATCTATATTCACTCTGTGATCCACAGGTACATTCACATGTATTATTTTGCAGGTTATCTTTCCTTTTTCCATGACTACCAGGTTCAGTCTTCCTGCTTGGATGGGGTAGTCCCAAAGTAAGTCATGGGTTCTGCTTTCCAGCACAGTCTCTGATTTGTGCTGGTACCATTGGTCTATAAGGTTGAATCCCAGTTATTTGCATATTTCCAAGTGTATGAAAGTTGTTAAAAATTGGAAAAATGAGTGATCAGTGGATAACTTACATGAATCCTGCAGGACACAATCTGAGGGATCAATTTGGGATAAACTAACATAACAAACTGACCCCTTAAGTAAAAACCTATTTGAGCTGTAATTTAAAAAAAAAAAAAAAAAAAGGGTTTTCTAGACCTAATAATAAGTAAATGTTGAAATTTCCAGCTCATTAGCTCTGTTGGTGTGGGTTATAAGTGTGATACATACATACATACATACATACATACATACATAGCCAATCAGCCATCTGGACCAACTTAAAAACTGAAGAAACCTATTTTGGCAGTTTTGGTGACAGTTTAGTTAAACATTTTCTAGTAATGTTCAATAACATATTGGGCGATGGTTTCTGAGTAATATTTTTTTTGAGAGTTATTTCATTTTTAACCATTCTTTTAGAAACTGACTCCAAAACTGTCAAGATAAGTTTCTTTAGTTTTCACTTTGGTCCAGCTGATCAAGTATGCCACACCAATGTAGTTAGAGTGCTGAAAATTTAAGCATGTCTAGAAAAAACAGTCCTATTGTTTTTATGAAAATCTTTCTATTGGGGGGGGGGGGAAGGGTCTCAATTTGCAATGTAAAATTAAGCTAAATTGATCCATTAGTTTGTGTCTATCAGGATTCACTGCCCAAAAATTCCAGAAAACAAACGTGAATGCTGCTGGACACAAACTAAGAGATCAATATAGCATAAACTTACATTTCAAATTGAATCCCCCCCCAAACCTAGGGGTGTGATTTTCAAAATCAGCTGTTTTTTCTAGATATAATGAGAAATATTGAAAATTACTTCCCTCTAACCCCATTGGTACAGCCTGTATACCCTCAACCCTTTTTTCTAGAGTGAATGATTAAATTTTCATCCCTCAAGCTCCATTGGAGTGGTCAGTACATAACCAACCAGACCAACTTGAAGATCAAAGAAACCTATGTTGACAGTTTTGATTAACAGTTTATGATAGGTTGATTGTGTTGTTTACTGGTGTGCTAAAATGATTATAGCAGATGAAAAGAGGATGGCTAAAAGACGAGGGTGTTTGTGCAGTATGTGTGTGTGTGGGGGGAGAAAACAGCTTTGCACTACCTTCTAAGATTCTGCTTCAAGGCCCAGTGTACAAAATTCTTTTTCAAATCGACCATTTTGGCAAATTGATTTTTAGTGACTGTCAACCAAAACTGTCAGCATAGGTTTCTACAGTTTTTAAGTTGATCTAGCTGGCTATGTTTGAATGCATGAATGACACAGACAGACTGCACCAATGAAGCTACAATTTAAACACTTATTCTTACTTACTATGTCTAGGAAGAAACATTGTTTTCGTGTTTAGACTCTCCAACCCACAGGTTTTTAGTGGGACGGACGGGGGTGGGGGGCACAATTTCCAAAGTGAGGTTTTGTGTGAATGGTCCCTTAGTTTGTATCTGGAAGCATTCACGCTTTTTTTTTTGAAAATTCAGACTTTTTCAATGATCACTGGCCAACGAAAGGCAAGAGAAGTGACCCATTCACTGATCACGCTCTTTTCAATTTTTTAATTGATCACTACCAATATTGCATGCTGCCAAAAGGGGTTGGTCACGAGACAGTTTCGATCGAGTGAATACACTTTCTGTCTCACTCTAATTTAATGCAAGCAGCATTCAAACACTGTCTGTTATCTCGATAGCAGAGACAATTCCTTCAATGAACTGTATCAAGAGAAACTATCATACTCACACACAGAGGCCTTATTTAGATTAATTGGCACCTGAAGCATTGGTGAATTTGGGCCTCCCTCTCTATTCGAAAAATATCGTGTATGTGTGAGTGTAAGTGTGTGTGTGTGTGTGTGCATGTATAAATATGTATATAGGGTACACAGTCCAGATTGTTTAGTTTCACATCCTTGCATACTCAATGTGAAAAAATGGTTCAGAAATAAAAACAAATTAAAAATTCAATACATTCAAAGACATGATAATGTAATTTATGTATTTACCTCAGTTTTCTTTCATTAATTTTCTTCTCCCATTTTTATTCAAGTGTCATATTTAACATAGAGTGAGTGAAGGTGTGAAACTTTACAATTGGACCACCTTCTTTTTGTTGTGCCCCTTTCTTTCTGAAAGTGTTTGTTTGGTAATTAAAACTTATTCAACGAGGATGAAAAGAAAAACGATATTATTACTATTCACCATAAAACTTACCTTGTATAAGCCAAGAATTAGGATGACATTTCGAATTGAAGGAGAGTCTCATACAACATAAAATACAATCTTTTGTGATATCTATACAAAAAATAAAAGATGTGAAAAGGAGAAAAACAAAAATCACTTGGTTTCTCAATTTGCTACGGAGAGAGAGAGAGAGAAGAAGAAGAAGAAGAAGAAGAAGAAGAAGAAGAGCGAGTGTACTTGGGGACGGGCCTGAATCCGTCCTGGGGTCCATTCGAGTCGGGGGGGGGATGTCTGAGGCCTGTGCCTCAAGTACCTCTTGATTAATCCAGCCCTGCTCACACCCATCCCAATAATAAAAAGCCAAGTGTTAATTCTGTCCCTAACAGATTCTCATTCAAAAGATACTTCTCACTCAGATTAAAAGGTGGAAGAAAATTTTCATGAAAAGTTTTGTCTGCTGACATATTTTCACAGATGTTCCTATTTGTTTTTGCTATTTCCATAGACGTCTGTCAGGGGTGGAGGCCAAACAGGGCATTTGCCCCTCCCTCCCTGGATCAGGCCTTCTCAGCGAGGGCAAGTGGTTTGAAAGTTGAAACCTTTATAGTCCATAAATGCTAATGGTGCAGTACAATTGTTTCATGTGACCCCAACTTTCCCCATATAAAAATACTGAATCATTATTCATTGGTGCTGACTGCATAATGTCATCCCAGGATCAGGTCACACTTCTCTATCAACAGTCAAATGCAGTATCTGACATCTGGACCTTAAAGTGGGTTGCTCTTGCTTGCACTACAAATGGCAAATGGCACACCTATCATATGACAGGGCTGCTGCTAAGATATATTCAAATTATACCCTTTTACTTCCCCCCACCATGGGTATCCACAGCCACTTTTTTCAGAGAGGGAGCATATATCCGTAGTGGGGGGGGGGGTACACATAATTTCAGAGATGGGGCCAAAGGGTATATCCATGATCCATCCCTAACTGGGTTTTTTTAGTGGGAGGGTGTTCAATTTACAATGTAATCTTATGCTAAACTGATTCCTTAGTTTATGGCCAGCAGCATTCACGTCTGTCCTTTTCAGAATGGCAAGCAAAAAAGTCAGAGAAGTAATTTATTCATTTATTTATTGCTCAACCCTTAAATTAATTAACCGATCACCCGCGACTCAGCATGCTGCCAAAAGACCTTGGTCACATGACTGTCTCTATTGAGTGACTAACCAAACCAGTCCCTTCTGAATTTCATAAAATACTTGCAAATGGTGTACAACAATTGACTGATTCTCCCAAATTATTTTACTGCTTATACATGTTGTTTTTAGTGCTCCTTCCTTCAACGTCTAATGTGTGTTTTCTGTAAAGTTCATGGAGAAGCCATTTTTCTAGCTTCTAATTGTTAGGGACTTGTTTATGTAAACACATTCATTAAGCCAAATAGAAAAATTCGGAGCAATCAAATATGGCGGACGTAACAGCCATTTAAATTCTGATCCACGTGAGATTAACCTGCCTTTGAATATTTGACAAAAGCACTCAATTGTTGATCATTTTGTGTTGTTCATGGTTGTCTGGACAATGGCAAGTCAGAAACAGACTCTTGTGTTTGGAAGCATTGAATTAAATTTCAAATGGCGGGTCTTGAGGGAGAATTTCTGACTTGAAAATGGTGGCGATATGTTCTTTGTGTAAGCTGAATGGAATGGTTGTTTCCTAAATAAAATTGAATAATCTTTCTCCTTTGTTCGATTGTGTATTTCTCCATGCTTAACAGAGGAAAATATGCCAGATTTTCCTTATCGACCTGTTGAAGAAAGAAATAAAATTAGTTACCCTATAGATCGATGTCTTTTGGCAGCAATCCGTGTTGGGGGGATCAATAAACATAAACTTACATTGTAAACTGACCCCTTCCACTTCATGGAGGGTTGGCTTTAAAAAAAAACAAAACATTTTCTTGGCATTAAGGAGTAAATTTTCAGGTGTCTAGCTCCAATGGTGCTGCCTGTACATGTGATATATACACAGTAAGCCAGACTAACTTGAAAACTGAAGAAATCCAAGTTGACAGTTTTGGTGATTACAGTGAATTAATGTTTTGACGTAAATGCTTAATAAATAATTCTTGTAAAATAATTTCCGATGAATGAACCGGGAGGGGGGGATTAAATAGCCCTCCTTGCTCCCTCCTTACCCCACCCCCTCAGATACACCTCTTGTCTCTCTTGAGGTTGTCCTTATCTCTTTTCTTTCTTATGATGGAAAGAAGATTCATAAATGCCAAATCTTCTGAGTTGTGTTGTTATTTTAAAAAGCACAAAAAACAGCCATGATCTTTTCCCAAGATGTTGAAAAATTTCAAAGTCAAACAGAATTTCTGACAACATCTTGGGAAAAGGTCATCATGGCTGTTTTATGCGCTTTTAAAAGACTGATTTCAGCTCAGTAGGTTAAAAATTCTTGCTCATGGATATACATACATATATACATATATACATAAGTATATGTATATAAATATATATATATATATATATATATATATATATATATATATATATATACATATATATATATATGCATGTGTATATATATATATATATATATATATATATATATATATATATATATATATATATATATATATATATATATATATATATATACGTATATATATAGTATTTCATCAAGAAGATAAACATTTTTTCAAAACTAAACAAATATATAAGATAATATTCCACCATTTTTTAATCTTCGTATTTACAACTGAATTATAAAATATTTTCTAGAATGGTCCTTAACACAAGAAATAGTTGTTTTTACAATTTAATAATTCACTTATAACAAAACATATTTATAAAGCATTCTTTGAAGATTCCTGTTAAGCGATTTCTTCTTAGCTTTATTGATTCTGATTTGGGAAAATTTTCATGAAATTCATCCAAGCTATTATTAGATATAAAATACATTATGAAATAGAATAAATGATCAAAGAAAATGGGGATGCTGCGGACATCAACTGATCGGGAAGCTGCTTCAGCATAGCATTGCTCCTACCATTGAGCTAAACAGCCCGGAAGAGGCATAGGCCAAAATATGCTACATTGAAGAGGCTACTTCGGCGATCGCAGGTTCGATTCTTGCAGCAGCCAAATTTTAATTGTTTATTCTATTTTACGTTGTCTAGGCTGATTGATACATTAAATGTGTAACAACGGGTTATCATTTTAAATAAGAGTTTCTATGAAATATAATGCAATTTATAATCATTCTGTCGGATCATGTATATCCATTTCAAATAATATAACGCATTCACAATTATTCTGTTGGATTATATGTCTGTTTCATAATTAGATATCTACATATCTACATCTATCTATCAATCTGTTTATCTTTCTCACTCTCTCTCTCTCTCTCTCTCTCTATATATATATATATATATATATATGTATATATATAATACATATATATATAGAGAGAGACATACATATACGTATATAAACATATATATATATATATGTACACACACATATATGTATTAAATATACATACATATCCTGAAGAGATGCTATTGCATTGAAAAACTGTATCAAGAGGTTTTCCTCAGTTTTTGTTTTTTTTATGATATTTGCTCCGACGAATTCTATCTTAAAACTGCTTTTATGAAAAATAGTCAGTGAGTACTTCTACCGATTATTTTTTTCTAAATTATCATTACTAGAAACTATATAACTTTTTACCCCGGGGATGCACGCCCACCAGATACAATGGTTACTCATTTCAAGAATTAGATATATATATATATATATATATATATATATATATATATATGTGCGTGTGTGTCTGTGTGTGTGTGTGTTTGTGAGTGTGTGTTGCTTGGATGCAAGGTTATCCTAAAGCCAATCTTTATTGATAATATAAATTTTTGAAAAAAAACTTACTTGTTCTCAAATTTTTCATTTCCACATTGTCAAATTAATACTAACATGCACACACACACACATATATGGTGAATACATTTATGTGTGTATGTATGTATGTATGTATATATATATATATATATATATATATATATATATATATATATGTGAGTATATATATATATATATATATATATACACACAAATGTACACACATACTATATACAATCCTGTCTAAGCCTTTTAAAGTAGTAAACCAAGATTTTATCTCTCTTAGATTAGTTGTTCCTACCCACAGCTCCATTTGGAGTGAAACTATGTCTTCATCAAACGGGTGCCAAATTAGCCATTTTCCGGCTATATCTGGCTGATCTTTTCCTCAGTATAGTTGATAGACGTATGAAATTACTGAAAGTCTCACTATTTTTAAAAAAAGATATGTAAGTTTGGGTAAAAGTGAATTTACAATTTTTGTATCAAAAGTTATTCTGGAGTTTTTGTATATAGTAATTTTATTTGATAAGTAGGCTTTAAATGAGTATATTTTTATATATATATATATATATATATATATATATATATATATATATATATGTATATGCATATACATATATATATATATATATATATATATATATATATATATATATATGTATGTGTGTGTGTGTGTGTGTGTGTGTGTGTGTGTGTTTATTTTATATATATATATGTTTTATTTTATATATATATATATATATATATATATATATGTATAATTAGAATAATTAACCATTAAATGCAGGAAGTGTTGGTTTCCATGGGTGAACAGTTATATAGTATTTTAGTCATGATAATTTTTCCCAAAATCATCAATAATAGTGCTCGATGACTTAATATGGTAAAATTGAAGTTTTAGGATAGATTTTGTCAAATCAGAGCAAATATAGTTAAAGACACAAAAAAATCTGATATGGTATTTCAATGCAAATCTATAGCATCTCCTCAGGGGGATGGATTGAGCTGTCCTTGGTTATGGTTCATTGGAAAACACTGTTCTTAGCTGAACCTGATTAACACTACATTTAAATGAAAGAATAAAGTATTTAAAATACAAATGATTGAAAATAATTAATTATAAGCATGATTTAAAATTATTTCAAACTAAACACTAACACATGGAAAATATATAAAAATAATTATAACAAAACACCCACATACTGCATATCTCCAACTATGGTAACAAACCCCACACCCTCTTGACCTACGCAGTGAAATACGCTCACAAACCTCTCCGACCCATGTTATCTTTGCTACTACCTCATTACCACAATAACCGGAAACACAAAGCAAACCTTATACCAATTGCGGTTTCAGCTAAGAACAGTTTTTCAATGAACCAAGACCATAAACAGATCAATCCATTCCCCTTGGGATGATGTGGTTGACTTACATTGAAATACTGTATCAGGTTTTTTCCAAGTTTTTTGTCTTTTAATATATGTATGTATATATATATATATATATATATATATATATATATATATATACATACATACATACATACATACATATATATATATATATATATATATATATATATATATATATGATAACAAATTTTGATAAATATGATAGAAACTCTATTTTGAAAGAGGTAATGGTAAGAGCAATGCTACATCGAAGCAGTTATCTTATTGCTGGTCGCTGGTTCAATTCCTGATGCAGTTCCATTTTCTTCAATTGTTTATTCTATTTATGTTGTCCAAGAGAGTGATACATTTACTGTGTAATGAGTAGAGATCATTTCAAATGAGAGTTTGTATATAACATAACGCAATTTGTAATCATCGTCAGATCATATACATCCATTACTCGATACCTATTTATATCTATATATCTATATATATATGTATCTACCAATATATATATATATATATATATATATATATATATATATATATATATATATATATATATATATATATATATATATATATATATATATATATATATATATATATATATATATATATATATACTGGCATCTCAAGTAGCAAAGGACTCTTATAACAAATATTCACTTAGCAAGAGATCCCAATAGCAAAATAAATCTCATAGCGAAATATTTTCAGAAACAAAAAACTACACAATTCCACAAAACTCTCCAGAATCATTAGATTTAATTTATAATTATCAAGATTTATACGTAGCATCCTGGCGCTTATTTTTAGGCACACAGATGGTCAGTCATTTGGTGAATCACACTAAGATTATTTATTTATTCATTACATTTACATGTTTATTTGTATTAATACATTCTTTAGTAATTAGTACTTTATATATTATTTGAATGAATGAATGGCCAAGTTTCATGAGCAAAGATTATTTGGAAGGGTTTTCCATAGCAGGACCAAAGATGGTGGGACCCGTGTGTGGAATAACCCTCCAGCCTTTCCAGAGGTTTAAGATGAAGTTGACTTATAAATTATTTGCGGTCGGAAATTTTTTCATTTGGAACAAATCTCTGAAATCTCATGTGTTTGATTAATCGCTCATCAAATTCTTGTCCTGTTTCTGGTCATTGGTCTTTTCAGCCAATGATTCAACGAGATCCCGTTTGTTGTAAACTAAGTCGTATTGTGATAGTTTTATACGTACGGCTAAATTTCATAAAACCATGATTTTATAACACAAACTTTATTTCCTTTGTACTTGAAATCTTCACCATATCACGGTAGCTTCGTCAGTGAAGTCATTTCACCTTTCACATCACTGACGAAGCTACCGCGGAGTGACAAAAATTTTGAATACAAAGGAAATTAGGTGTGAGCGTGTTACAAAATAATTATTTTGTGAAATTTATTCGTATTTATCAAATGATCAAAAAAGAATTCTCATCCAACGAGACATTTTGCGGAATGGGCTGTTTTCATAAAATGGTGTGTCACTGCATCATTCTTAGCTGTAAAGTCTGGAAAAATTTAGCCAGTTTTAGCCATAGTTAGAACCAGTTTTAGGTATAGATAATTAACCATACTTGGCAACATTGCTACATCAACGGGTCTTTTAGACCTCACCCACCCCGACCCACCCTGGATGATATGTTATCATCTTTGCTGTTTGATGGGTTGTTACCATTTCTTTTACTTTTCGTCTAAAGCTAAAAAGGCAAGGACCACATGATGAATCTAATAAGTTTATCTGATCCTTATTCTTCCCCAGAGGCGGAGCTGAGGGAAGGAAAAAGAAGAGGGAGGATAATTGAACCCCCATCTGCTCCCAATGGAGGTGGCCCCCAAAAGCTCTATAAACAGTAGTTCACCAACTGCATTCCTAGTGACATTATATAATAACAAGGATTCATTTGTAAATACATGAATTACATAAATAATAATTTTCAGCTTTTGGGATTGTTTTCCTTCAGCAATTAAGTGACAATGCAGGTCTATTTATTGCAAGTTTCTCTCTAAATATTGGAGAGGGCCCCCCAAGGGGACAAGCCGTAAGGGTCCCCGAATCTTCAGCTAGGTTACAGTTTTTCCCTTTTTCATTTCTCTCTCTCTCTCTCTCTCTCTCTCTCTCTCTCTCTCTCTCTCTCTCTCTCTCTCTCTTATGTGCTCACACACACACACCTGTTCAAAGCCAACATAATTTCGAGAACATAGTTAATTAGAAACTGTCAACCAAAACTGCCAACATAGGTTTCTACTGTTTTTAAGTTGTTCTGATTGGCTGTATGTAGGTATGTATGTTTGTATGTATGTATGTTTGTATGTATGTATGTATGTTTGTATATATGTTTGTATGTTTGTATGTATGTATGTTTGTATGTATGTATGTATGTATAAATGTACGTATGTATGTTTGTATGTATGTATGTTTGTATGTATGTTTGTATGTATGTTTGTATGTATGTATGTTTGTATCTATGCATGTTTGTATGTATGTATGTACATACAATGCATCCTGGCCACACCAATGGAGCTACAAGGCTAGAAATCAAAACACTTATTCTTTGTTATGTCTAGAAAATATTTTTTTTTTTTTTTGAAATTCCATCCCGAAATAGGTTTCTGTGGGTGGGTGGGGGTTTCAATGTACAAAATTGGTCCCTTGAATTTTAGCAAACAGAATTCATGCATGTTTTTTTCATTCAGAGTTTTTTCATGATCACTGCCCAACAAAAGGAAAGAGAAGGAACTTATTCATTGATCATCGCTTTTTTGGAATTTTCTAATTGACCTTCCCCTCCATGGTGCACAAATGGTTCCTACTAAATGACTAACCAGACCTGTTCTAAATTGCTTCAACATTACAGACTTTTCATTTCATGCACACAAAGAAAAAATATGTCGAAGGGTTGATCAATAAGTCCTTAGCCTGAAATGTAGTTAGTAGCTGGATTTTGATCTGAAATTTTCACCTTATAATGTTCTATCTATGTGATGGATATTCACCTCCGAATGATCAAGAAAGGAGATTATGTTGGAAAATAAATGCCTGTTGCATAAAATGATTGTTACATGTAAATGTCTGACTTGGCAGGATTAGCCTATATGCAAACTATGCCACGGTGTAGGGCCCAAGATATTGATGGGGAGGGACCCACAAATATAAAAGCAATATAGAACTTCATCACTATTTCCTTGAAAAAAAGATCTATCATAAATAAACTGATTACTCGATATATTTAGCATGTGAATAAAAATATTATTCTGTAGGTAAAATAGCCCTTTTTTTGTTTATGCAATACAAACCCTTATTTTAACATTTGTAAATATCTGTTATTATAATCTTTATGAGTTATTGCATATTTCTTACACTTTTACCTTGTCTAACTATAGACTTTTGAAATGTTTAAAATATTTTTTCATTTTTCTCTTTCTATTATGTTTTTAAAAATACCTGTATTACTTCAATAATTTCTTATTTATTCAAGATCAGAAGTAGAATTTATTTAATAGTAAGTCTCCATTTTCCTAAAAGTTTGTGATATATATATATATATATATATATATATATATATATATATATATATATATATATATATATATATGTAAGTGGGCTCCCAAATTATGAGTGGCTGAGGATTCATTGTGGTCTTAATCCAGCCTTGATGTCAGATAGCAGTGACCATGATGTCAAAAATATCACTTGGTACTCTACAATAATTTTACAAGCTGATTCACAGGACTTTCTGATCTAATTTCTATGCTGCTCATACCTAAAATAAAAAGTATATTAACTTTGCAATTTTCTAAATCATTGATCATTGTCGGCCATTTTGTTCTTTCATCTTTGGCACTGATATATGCGAAGATCCATTTCGTCAATAAGTTGCCAGATGGTTTCTGAAGCTCTGCAAGCAATGACAGTCTTTCAATATCTCTTAGTCAGGGAACCAAAAACCATTTCCTCTGCACTTTTAGAACACGGTTCCATTTTCTAACGTTTTATCTTAGATGCAGTTATATTTGATCAAAAATGTCACCGAAGATTCAATCAATTTTTAGGAACCGTCATCCCAAACTGTCACCAGAACTGTCAACGAAGGTTTCTCTCAGTTTTCAGGTTTTGAGTTGGTCTGGCTGGCTATGGCTATGTGTACATGTATAATGTCTACAGGCTGCACCAGTTGAGCTAGAGCGCTGAAAATTTAAACGTTCACTCCTTATATGTAGAAAATATGTTTTTTTCGTTTTCATTTTAAATTTCCTCAAAGTCGGTTTTTAATTGAGGGTTCAATATGCGATGAAGGTTTTTCCTGATTTGGTCATTTAGTTTGTGTCCGGCAGCATTCTTGCTGGAAATTTCTTGGAAATTCAGACATTTTTAATCAACACTGCCCAACAAAAGGTGAGAGAGGTAACTTATTGTTTGATTTACCCCTTTTCAAATTTTTCAATTGATCACTTTTAAGAGGACATGCTGCCTGAAGACATAATGGTTTCTATTTAGTGACTAACCAAACCGCCTTTTCTTTTTTTGTTCGGGAGGGAAAGAGTGAAGAGCGGAGAAAACTGTCTCGTCAAATTTACGAAGCATCTCTATTTGTCCAATCTACTTTGGCTAAATGCGGGGAGTAGACGGTATAACTCTTCTGGTAATCATTTCTCTGACCTTATATTTCCATTAACTGCCACAGGATGATGTAAGTAAGTTAGTTACTGAGTAAGTAGTGCCCGTATGCTGGTTATGGCTTCAGCTGTCACATCCCCAGTGATGGAAATGGGTTTCAGGAAGTAGGTACTAAGTAAGGCTAGGTTTTGGGTGTTGGGTATAAGGTAATATCTCCATTAGTAGATATTGGACACCCGAAGAAACCTGGAAATAGAGAAGTAGGTATTTGCCATTTTTTCGGGTACCCCCTTCTCACAACTTATTTTCACCACTGACCGTACCGGCGTGTGTTTTGAATATCGTATCACTTCTTACTTGGCCCTGTTACCAATACGTGGAATAGATTTAGAGTTGACGAACACCTGAAGTAGCATCACTCACTTCACCCATTTAGGGAGATAAGGGTTCATGCCTTTTCTAAGGGTATTAATACAAAGTGGTGCCATTAACCACTCAGGCCACACTGCACCTCTGATGAGGATAGACGCTTGAAAGATCTACAATGCCCTGAAAAGACATATTTTTAGATGCGTAAAATTCTGTTTTTGACTCGACTTTTAAAAACTGTTCTAATATGTTAGAAACTGTCAAACAAAATTGTCAGCATAGGTTTCTTCCATTTCTAAACTGGTCTGGCTGGCCAAGTAAACCGGTCAAAAAAAAAAGCAGGTGAGGGTAGGTAATAAACGAGGGTTTCGGAAAATGAGACTAATGTATCAAATACGGTAGTCTCTCTCAATTCGTGTGTTTGATTACAATTCACGTTTTTTTTTTCCATCAATAAAGGGAAGCTACTGTCACAGATTTGATAACATTAGATAAGAAATTTGGCGGGAAAATTTCAGCCTGATTTGCAAAGAAAATTGAAGCTCAAAGAAAAAATGTTTTTTTATATGAAAAACAAAAAAATGTGTACATTAATCATTACATCAAAAAAATATTTACAGAACAAAAGAACATAACAAACGGGGGGGATGGAGGGGTTCCTAATAAGCTCCCAGGGGTCAGAAAAAAAATCAAAGGAATGTAGACATTTATTTGGCTCCCAAGAGTATGTAGCTGTCACGCATACAAAATACAATAAGTCTACATTCCAATATAACAGCCTTTTGTTTTAGTAACCGTTAACTGAAAAGATCAACACAGGCTTCTTCGGTTGTCAAGTTAGTCTGGCTGGCTGGCTATGTATGTTTTATGTGCACAGGCTTCAACATACTGAGCTAAAGGGCCAGAAATTCAAACATATACACCTTATTATGTCAAAAAAAAACTTTTTTTTCTTCAAGATCTCTACCTAAGTAGGGTTTTCATGAGGGGGTTCAATTTCAAAAGTAAATTCATGCTGGATTGGTCCCTTAATTTGTGCCCAACAGCATTTGTGCTGGTTTTTTAGAAATTCAGACTTCAGTGATCATTGCCCAACAAAAGGCGAGAGAAGTAACTCGATTCATTGATCACCCCTTTTCCAATTTCTTTTTTCCAAATGCAGCATGCTGTCAAAATGACATTGATTGCATGATGGTTTCCATTGAGTGACCAACCAGACTTGTCATTATTATCAATTTTTGACGACAATTTAGATTCATCTCACTTTTTCTAATATTTCCTTATCGCAACGCTGCTCAGGCTGTTAGTCTATGGCAGTAAACAAACTTCATCCAAGGAAGATAGATAATAAAAATTAACAGGTCTGGTTAGTCACTCAATAGAAACTGTCATGTCACTGTCTTTTGGCCGCATGTTGCGTTGGGTGGGAAATCAATGGGAAAACTAGAGGAAGGGATGATCAATAAAAAGGTCACCTCTCTCGCCTCTTGTTGGGTAAAAAGATTGAATTTCCAAAAAACAAGTGTGAATGCTGGTGAAACAAGTTGACCAGTTGAGCATAAAATAACGTTGTAAAATGAAGCCTACACTGAAAACCTAGGGGGCAGGGGTAAAAAAAAAGAAGTTTTTTCTAGACATAATAAGGAGCAAAGGTTTTAATTTTTAGCCCACTAGCTCCTTTGGTGTATGTACAACGCATACATACATTGCCAGTTAGACTCACTTAAAAACTGATGTAACCCCACTGTCTATAATTTTGATTCTCAAAATTATAAACAGTAGGTTGCTTCAAAGAGTTTTTCAGACGATTGGATTCCCTTTTGTTATTTGCATTGTCAACATCACATTTTGGCTGATTCATTCTATGGCCTTCTTCAGGTGAATTATCTGAATATGATGGTGGTTAGCAGAATTTTCCAATGGTGTTTGTAAACAGGATATCCCAATGGTAGTTATGTTTGGAAAGAAAAAGGCAAATACTTTCCTCTCTGGAAAGAAGTCCATACTGTAGACAGGGAACACTGTTGGTTACTGAGGAAAATCAAGGAAGCAGCACATATCAACATGTCAACTGAGTGTACAAGTCAGACAAGTACAGAGTTCAAACCGATGTGGCTTCTACTACTCGTCAGGGTCAAGGGAAATCCAGCCCCAACAAAGAAAGAGAAAGAAATCAACATTACCTGAATCCTACGTTATAGCATGATTACCATTGAAATATTCTATTTAACACCATCATTGCAAAATTTTGGTTACCACCATCACATCCGGATAGTACACCTGAAGAAGACTGAAGAATGAATTGGCTGAAATGCCATGTTAACAACACTAACAACAAGAATGAATTCAATCATCTGGAAAACTCTTTGAATGAAGAGACAAATGCTGGCAGTTCTGGTTGACAGTTTCTAATAGCTCTGATATAGTATTTAGACTTGACCTGTCTACTTCTTTGTGTAACCTGATAAAGGAGCTGCTGTAATAATATATGTGGTGCAATACTCAGATATATACAGGGTCTGCTCCTTGTCGGGTGATAGCATCATGACAATGGGCTGGCCATATTGCAAGAATGGCAGACAACTGATGGACATCATGACTTACAACATGGATCCCCAAAGACCAAATGCCAGCAATCAAGGCCGGCAGAATAGAAGATGGCGAGACAAACTAGACAGGTTCAGAAAATATTGGCTCTGCAACGTCCAGGATAGAGAGATGGGGTGAATCCTGAGGAAGGTCTATGTCCAACGACGAATTATAAAAGACTGATGATAATGATGATGATGATGATGATGATGATCAGCAGTTAAGAGAAAGGTGTTGGATAAAATCATTTATAGTTTCCTTATATAAAAATGTGCATTTTTATGAATGTGCGTATTTATAAATGTGCATATTTATGAATATGCATTTTTATAAAACATGTATGAAATATATATAAAAATAAATATATATATATATATATATATATATATATATATATATAGAATAGATATAAGATGATACAAAAAAGTGCATTTATTGTTTCCTAATATAAAAATGTGCATAATAATCATATGGCTCAGATAAATTTTAGTTTACAACTCATGGTGATATGGGCCGAATTGGAGGTGAATATTTCACTTTTTCATAAAAGCCTGAGACTTGGTGCACTTGTTTAGGACTCTGAACATCTTCAAAAATGGAGCCATCACAAAATGCCCTGTCCCAGCAATGACACCATAACCGAATGATGTATTTTGTATCAGATCAGCTGAACCAAATACGATAACACAGAAGGGTGATGTCTACCTGTATGTTTTTATTGTCAAGGATAACAATGATAAATGACTAAATACCCATCCTAATAGGCAGTATAAATTGCTATCCAAAAAAGGAACAGAAAGATGGATGGAAGGAAGTCAGATTGTGATTAATTCAATTTCTTTTCAAATTGATCAAATACTACAAGGGAATAATATTAAAAAGGGGTCATAGGGTTAAAGTTAGAAACGGGCATTAATTCAAGAAAAAAAAGTAAGGCCGAATCAAAAAAAAAAAAAAAGAGGGGTTGTTGTAAAGAAAAGGAGATCTGATGTTAAAAATGTCCTATGAAGGAAAGGTATAATCTTAAAAATGGGGGCATAATGTTAAGGAAAAGGGAACTATTGTTGAAAAGTGGGGGAAATTGTTAGAAAATCTGACAAATAGTCAAAGAAAGGGCATTAGGGGTTGAAATTGGAAATAGGTAGTCTTAATGTTTCCTTAGGAAGGTCTATGTCCAATGATGGACGTTGAAAGACTGATGATGATGATGATGATGATGATGATGATGATTGTTCAAAAGAGGGAAGAGTTCTCACTTTATTTTAATGCCATAAAATGAAAGTGAACAATCCCTCTCAATTTTGACCCCATGAAATGAGACAT
Organism: Thysanoteuthis rhombus; assembly: GCA_963457665.1. Classification (NCBI taxonomy): domain Eukaryota; kingdom Metazoa; phylum Mollusca; class Cephalopoda; order Oegopsida; family Thysanoteuthidae; genus Thysanoteuthis; species Thysanoteuthis major. The sequence continues at coordinate 71,088,669 of OY735203.1, read as the reverse complement.
TTAATTAAGCTCTCAACCATCCGTCATTTTGAAAATTTCCACTTGATTTTGACTTCTAAGAATGAAAATAAATGTTTAATCTTCACCCCATTTTGACCTCAAGTGTAAAAGGAAAAAACTTTTGGATTAAGCGTCAAGCTTAAAGTGAAAAAAATCTTCCCTAGATTTTGATCTCTTTAAGTTATGAAAAAAATTCCTCCTTGAATTTGATCTCTAAAAGTAAAAGAAAAAATTCCTCCTCAATTTTGATATGAATAATGAAAAAAAAATGTCCTTGCATTTTGACTTGTAAAAGTGGGAGAGAATTATCTCTCAATTTGGACCCCTTAAGACAAAAGAAACTTTGACTACTTGAAGTAAGAATAAATTTCCCCTCAATTTTGACCCTAAAAATGAAAAAAGGTCTTTCCCACGATTTAGACCTCTAAAAGTGACCACCCTCAATTTGACCCCTATAGGCCAAAAAAAATAGTCCCTTAAAATCGAAAAAAAAAAAACCTCCCGCCCAATTTGACCCTTGAAGAAGACCCCCCCTCCCATTTTGACATCTAAAAGTAAAAAAAAGAAAAATTTTCTTGAATTTTGATCTCTCAAGAGTGGAAAAAATCTTCCCTATAATTTTGACCCCTAAAAGTGAAAAATGAAACTCCTTTATTGATTTCTACCCATAAAAGGGAGAAAATCGATGTTCCCTCCATGTGATTAACATAACCTCTGATCCCCAAAATTTGTGTCTTGGAAAAATGTACCTTATCTGTATTACATCAAAACATGCACTAATCAAAACACTGCTATTCAAGGCATCCATGAAAAACCAATTAAAAAATCGTGATATGAAATACCTTAAAAAAATGTTTTTGCTTCTCTCTGAATAAAGAACACGCATCATCACATTCTTATGTCCGAAGATTGAGTTACAAAAAGAGAATCAAAAATATTTGATCTGATTTGAGACCCCCTAAAAACACATTTGGTGGGTGGTAAGTTAAAAAAATAATTTGCTAAAAACACTTCCTGGGGATCAAAGCCGTACCTACAGAAAAATCATGGATTTACATTGAGTAGTTTTTGTGGTAGGCGTGTAGAGACAAGAGACAGACCGACAGACAGACTTGTGGTGAATTATATTAAGATACAACATTATAAATTGTTCAGTTGAATAGTTAATGAATGATTTTTTTCGTATATCACCTGGACTATGACAGACTTTACCAGGAAAAAACCAAGCTATTTTGCTTTAGTCTGAATAATATATTCTCTCTTTAGCAACACATATAGCTTGTCTGGTAGAAAGGGTTGGGTTTTCAAACCATCTCTAACCATATCCGCATAACTTTTAAAGAAACTTATACTCTCTGATTATCCTGAATTGAAAAGGAGTCAGACTGACTACTTGAAAAAAAAATGTCATCAACCCAGGGCAAGGAATAGAATCTTATCTTTTTTTTTTATGTATTACAATCTTGGCCAAGTAGGTACTCCAGAAAAAAGGAGTATTTATGACCATCTGCGGATTGTGTTTCCTCTTTGTGACGGCTGCAATGGGGGAGGGGTTTTAATTTTTAGAAACTATCAACCAAACCTGTCGACTGTCAGGGTTTTATTTTTTCAGTTGTTAAGTTGGTCCAGCTGGCTAGGTTAGCTGTCTAGCAATGTATGAATGTATGTGTGCATGTATGTATGTATCATGTATTTAGGCATAACCAATGGAGCTAGATGACTGAAAATTCTAACGTTCACTCGTTCTGTCTGGAAAGAAATTTTTTTTTTTATGAAAATTCCTTTCTTAAATAGAATTTTAGTGGGGGTTCAATTTGCAATATAATCTTATCCTAAATAGATCCCTTAGTTTGTGTCCACTTATTTTGGTTTTTAAATTCAGACTTGTTCAGTGATCACCGCCCAACAAAAGTTGAACAAAGTAACTTATCCTTCAATCATCCCTTTTTCCAATTTTTTAATTGATCATCCCCTAGCGCAGCATGCTAACAGATCGGTCATTTGACGGTTTCTATTGAGTGACTCACAAGACCTGGTTTTTTAATGTCCTTTTTAAGAGCTTTTCACCAGCTTAATGACTTAACTCTTACTGAGAGAGATGCCCTCTGTGTTTTGGTAACGTAGATAATCAGTTAGAGTTACATTTGATTCCGATTACACGTTGGTTAAGTAGACAGAAGAAAATACTTAGAACTGAATGAAGGAGAAAACTAATTGGTGAACACTCAGGTGCCAAATGAACAAGAAGATCTTCAGAAGCAGTTGGGAGATGGTAGCAAAAAAAAAAAAAACTCAGGATAACTGAGATAAGTCCCATCAACTTGAAACTTGCAGATTTGATAATTATTCAAAAATTCGAGCTTTGAGGGGATTAGCTGAGAAAATAGATGCTCGAGGAAAAAAATGGTTTTATCATATAACAAAAAAAAAAACCTGAGGGTAGTTTTTAATCATTACATCTAGAGATTATTTACAGAGCAAAGGTATATTAGAAATTTGATTAACGTGGGGGATGTCCTCATAAGGTCCATGGGGGAGGAGGGTCAGAAATAAATTGAAAAATTATTATTTAGGTTAGATGGGGGGTTAGTTTATTTGGCACCCAAGAGTAAAGCCAAATACACTTATGCATACATAGTTCCAGGGGTGCTGAAAGCAAATTATGTTGGTGGTAAGTCAAGCTTTTTAGAAATGGCGACACATAACCAGTTCAAAAATATTGGCCAGGATTTTGTCTATCATAAAAAATCTGCCAGATCTAGCCGAAAAATGGCTAATTTGGCTAACACTGGGAAACTTAAAGATGCTCAAGCATAATTAACAAGACATTTGTCACTTGGATGATTCAGAGAAGATTTGATTTTATCATAAAAATGTTTTTGAAGCTTTAAGAACATTTTTATTTAGTTTGTGATTAAGATTAAGAATTTGATTTTTTACGTCTTGCACTTCCTTTTTTCTTGGAGAGGCACACAGCTGTTCCCGCTGACCCAATGCTAAGAAAGCTGGGGGGTTGCAGTTACCCCTGCCGTCTCGATGGTTCCAGGGCCCTTGCATAGTTCCCACTTAGCAGTGTGTGCACACACATATGCAACCAATGCTCAAAGGAAATTAATGTGTGTTCAAAAGGTTAGTTACCGAAAATAATGGAGTAATTAATAATTATATTTATAATTATGATTGAACTCATTGAAAATAATCTCTTTGTTGAATATTTCTGTTAACTATTTGATCATTTTTTTTCAGATACCACCTGTATTTTGACATCAACATTGCATCACGTATAGATAAGGAATACACACCATGACAGTTAATAATTGGACAACCGTAGCATCAAAATTTGATCTCATGTAAAAAAAATTCCACAAACAATAAATATGGTCAGAATAAATTCTGTCTGTGACATCACTGGCATTATTCACTGGAAAATATTTTATAAAGAGTAAAAGAAAAAAACATTTAGAATCATCTAGATTCTTCAGAATCTAGATGTTATTTTTCACTGGAAAACATTTGAAATAGAGTAAGAAAAAAATCATGAAATATCTAGATTCTAGCAAATCTAGATGTTAAATATAAACACATCTAAAAAAGTCCACAAAAGGGTCAAAGAAAGATTTTTTTTTCCATCCAAAAATAAAAAAAACAACATTTTTAGATGAAGGGAGTACTGATGTCAATTTTCAAGTCCAAAGACAAAACAGTATGGCCAGGAGCACTGGAGCACACAAACAAACACATAGACTAACACATAAACAGGCAAATATAAAAAAGCACAGACCCCTTTGCCATCTTTGAAGGCTCCGGTTATTCAACTCATTAATGTTTTATTCATTTTAACAACAAAATGAACAAAGTAGTTCAAAGCATAGAACAAAATTCTGGTGGAATACATTACTCGGGTACAATGTAATGACACTTGTATATTAAAAGATGCCAAAACAGTTTTATTAGCCATGAGAGGGTAGACTATGCCAAGATAATTATTTATTTCTACATTGTAGAACATAAAAATAAGCAATACTTATCCATGTCTTTAATACGTGGAACAATAAACTGAACAAATAAGTTCAGAGTATAGAATAAAATCCCAACTAAATATGTTACTTCATAGTTTTCATTCATACTTGTATTATAACCAAACACGACAATACAATTTTATTAGCTATGGGAGATTGGCTGCGCCAAAATTATCTTGAGACAGTTTCAAATTTACATTTGCCAAAGCATTTAATGTGTGTATATATTTTTGTCACAGGAAAAAAAAATTACATAGCTTGAGATCTTCGTGTGCATTGACTGCTAAAGAGAGCAGAATGTATCAGATAGATTTCAAAAGGTTTATTTTAACATTTAAAATATTCAAACAGGTCTGGTTAGTTGCTTAATAGAAAGAGTTACATGACCAATGTCTTTTGGTAGCATGCTGCTTTGGGAGTAATCATTTAAAAAAATTCAAAAAGGTGGGGGGCTGATAAATAGATAAGTTGCTTCTCTGGCTTTTTGTCAGGCAGTGATCACTGATAAGTCCTAATTCTAGAAAAAAAAACAAGCAGACACAAGCTATGGGATCAATTGAGAGAAAACCTACATTGTAAATTGAAACCCCTGAGAAAAGTCTTTTATGGGGGAGGGGAAAATAATAAAAAAAACGACCAAATTGTTTTTTCTAGAAATAAAAGTGTTAAATTTTCTGCCCTCTAGCTTTATTGGTACAGTGTGTACACATAATATATAGCCAGCCAGACCAAATTGAAAACTGAAAGAAACCTACGTTGGCAGTTTTAGAGACAGTCTTGGTCGACGGTTTCAAATAGTTTTACATTTTTAAAACAGTCTTTTAGTTAACTATTTCTATTAATTAGCTGCGTTGCTAACTTGAAAAATTTTTTTACACTAAATTGATTTTAAAAAGTGTAAGAAAAAACCAAGACGTGCTAAGAAATACAGTTAACCTTTTTGATAGTTAAAAATTGGCTAAGATAGCTTAAAAATTGCTATAAATTAGCCAGCAATAGCACTAAATGTTGAATTTTTGCAAAATTTGCTAATTAGCTAAATCGTCAACATCGTTAATCAGTTGGTTTGTTACTCCATAGAATCTGACGATTCTACATTACTTACTTGATTTCATTCCTGCTTGCATTATAGCAAAACATGACAGTACTATTTTATTAGCTATGAGAGATCGGTTGAGCCAAAATTATCTCGAAACAAGTTTACATTTGCACAAGCATACGATGAGTGCATATACTTTTGTCAAAGGAAGTTAGTTTGCACAACATGAGATTTTTGCACACACAGGTTATCAAAAATTAAAGGGAATATCGATTGTGAAGCAATTACCTAAAAACGCTACACTTGTAAAGATGATAAGAGGTAACCAATTTTAGATAGCCACCTTTCCCGCCTTGAAATGTTAGCAGTCCAGCTTCTTTCTGACCTGGCAGATGGACTGCTTATATCTGTTGAACAAGGAACCAGAAAAAGAAACAGTTCAGCAGCATGCCACGTTGAGGGTGATCAATTAAAAAATTTGGAAAAGGGATGATCAATGAATAAGTGAACTTCTCTTGCTTTATTTTTGAGAAAAAAGTGTGAACACTGATGGATACAAACTAAGGGACCAATTTAGCATAAACGTACACAGTAAATTCACCTTCCTCACTAAAAAATCTATTTCGGGGGAAATTTTCGAAACAGCAAAAACGTTTTTTTCTTTTTTAGAGATAAAGAAGAGTATAATGCTTAATTTTTTGTACGCATGACACAATCATAGCCAGCTAGCTAGCCAGCCAAACAAGCTTGAAAATAAAAGAAAGCTGTGTTGACAGTTTCGGTGGAAGTTCTGGTTGACGGTTTCTAATGAAGGAAGGGAATGTGCAGAGAAAACAAGAATTCAGGATGAAGGGAAGTATTATTTTTACACACACACTCACACATATATATATGATTATAAATTGTGTTATATTATATTGAAACTATGTATGAATAGATCTCCTGTTATTACATGGTGACTGTATCATTTGTCCTAAACAATGTTAATAGATTAAACAATTAAAGAAAATAGGGCTACTTCAGGAATCAGACCTGTGACTAATCATTTCAAATACAATTTCAATACAATATAGCGCAATTTTTAATTCACTGTGTAATAATGGGAGATCATTTCAAATAGATTTTCAATATGATATAATACAATTTCCAATCATTCCGTTGGATCCTACATCCATTTCTTAATAACACGCACACATATATATACATACATATATGTATATGTGTATGTGTATGTATGTGTGTATAGAATAACATGCAGGAGATGCATTCAATATTTCTTTGCATGACTTAAAATTTCATTATTTTTACTTTCATTTCACCTTCAAATCCACTAGTAATTACCTCAAGCAGATATTGAGGTGGTATGAGTCATCTGCATAACATGTGCTTTGCTGTGATATTAACAGCTCTACACCTTCTTCACACACTGTACACACACATACAACTCACAAACTGATGATATATTTCAATATCCAAAGTTGTAGTTGAAAATAATCCAATCACTTCTTCCACATCCTACAGTCAATACTTCCACACAATCTCATTGAAATTCATTGAATACTTTTGGAGGTACTGGGTGGACAGATGTTTCATTAGAAAAAAGAATTACCAAGAAACTAAAAGAACATTTTTGAGACAGTCATCTTGGTGTAACCCCTTTCTGGTGATGTCACCCACGGCAGGGTACTCCCACCATTGGTTCATCAGTGACTATTACTTATACTTTGTTGAGATATTTGATCCTATGCACTGATGATATTTCCACAGCCGAAGTTGTAGTTGAACATATCATTGTCTGAGAATTCTTTATGAAGCCTTGATATGAAAACATTGATATTCTCGGCTGCCACAGTTTCAATTTTTTCAGACCGTTGCATATTTCCGTAACTCTAGCTGGGAAGAAGTGTTTGCGAGTACCATTTTCATAAGAATTTCAATCTCTAGACATTTGAGAAATCATTAGAAATGTAAGACATTCATTTCATAGGCTTCTTGAACAAGAAGAATTCAAATGCCAAGAACTGAAAGTCACTAGTAACATTGGTGCTGGTCTAAATTGTTCAGCAGGTTTACCTCTGTAGGCATAAAATATGGATAATTTACTATTTTTTTTTCTTAGCAAACAAACATAAAACTAACATTCCAAGGGGGAATTATGAATCATTGCTGCCCATATACGATCTTTTTTATCACGTAAATTTAGGATAAACTCATATTGCAAATTGAACACCCTTCCGAAAACTGAGGTTCCAGGGGAGTAAATAAAATAAAAGTACACAATTTCTCTAGATTCACAGGACATTGTGCGTACAGAATTTAAAGTTTCTACTCTGAACATTCAGAGCTGGGTAAAGTCCAGATACATAGATAAATACATATATGTAATTGTCAGAACACATGAATAACTTGAACCCAGCAAAACTCTTCAAAAATTAAGCCCCCAACTGAAACCTCATTTAGGTATGGAGTTTATAAAAAACAAAAAAAATTATTTTCCCTGCTCACGTGTGTGCAAAATTTTAAGTTTCCACTATGAATGGTCAGGGCTGGATGAAGTCTGAATGCATAGATTCATATAAATGTCTGAACACTTGGATAACCTAAACCCAATATCTAAACCAGTGTTATGGGTATCCATTGTGCATAATTAGAAATCCTTAAGATTCTGTAGTGATGATTACTATTCAATTTTGAATTTGGAACAAGATACTTTTACTAAAAAGGTGGCCTCAAATCAGTTGGCTTGTATTCAGGTCAGTCAAAAAAGACCAATACTTTTGTCTTTATGAATACAGCTTCAGTAGAGACAATGTGTTTTAGTGAGGGATAATACCCATCGTTTTGACTCAACTGATTACAGTCGTTTTGTATGGAACACTATGTTGGTAGTATACAATGCATATTATGTAATATTAATTTTAAATCATTTTTGGATAGAATTATCATTGCTGATGAGAATTTCACTTTTCAAGCTGAAAACAATGATCAATATGTTGAAGATAAAAGAAATACATATTCTGGTGACATTCATAAGAAGGTGATATCTCTCATGATGGCGTTATGGCAAAATAATGGACTTATCCTTTGTTTGAGTCAGTTGATTTTCTGAAATTTTATGCTCAATTCTGAACTCATCTTATACTTGGAGTTGACTTGTATTCAAGAATATATGATAATTCTAATGGACTCTGAATATTTGCATTAAGAAAATAAATGATGAGGCTCATACCATAAGGAAGCTGTTTCTTCTGTATTCGTCAGTAGCAAAATTGGATCAAATGAAGAATCTGAACCCCAGAGTCAAAGGCACAAATTCTCTGATTACACCTTAATCCAAATTTAATTTAATTTAATCAAAACAAAGATTAAATGTTGAATTCAGAAGCCTCGAACTTCATAAAACAATATTTGAAGGAATAAATCAGAAAAATCTTTTAAATTTATTAATCAAATCAGATTTTCTCCACAGAGTAATCTGAAAATCTTCACTTTTAACTAGAATCAATTTTGGGGTCTCGATTCTACAATCGATCCATAAAATCAAAAAGGAATATCCGTACCTCATATAATTGAATCACCATAGTCCATGCATGTACCAGAAAAAAAAATCTAAAAAAGTTATCTCAGTTATCTAAAGAAAAAAAAGCATCACAAGATTCGGACATTTTTGGTGCAAATGACCAAGGAGACCCCCAAAAGCTCTTTTTTTAGAATTAACAAAGAAAAATGTTTTTAGATGATGCCAAGTGGTTTACTCTTGCAAATTTTCTGGGCTGTAGCCCCCCCCCCCCAATATGAATAGGAGCATCAAGAGAAAGACATAGACAGACACAGAGAGACACAAAGTTGAGCCAAGGAAGAAGAATCTGTGGGGCCACTTGGCTGGTCGGTCGAACAATTTGTGGGCTGCAGTGATTTGATTTGATCAAAACAAGGATGAAATGTTGAATTCAAAGCCGTTTAGCTACATTAGAGAATATTCAGAGAAATAGCATCATAACATTCGAAAATAAAATTTAAACAAATTAAATTTTGATTATGGTGTAATCTGAAAATTCCCGCTTTTGATCTGAATCAATTTGGGGTCTGGATTCTACATTTGATCCGTAAAATCAAAAAGAATAGTTTCATTTGGTTTTTTTATAAATAAAAAAAAATTCACTTATCTTTTTGTGATAAAGGTAGGCTAGCTGCTTCAAGCTCAGCTGAAAGAGGGATTAAATCTTATCTTTTGAATTTCAAGAACTATTACCATTTTCTTTGATGTTAATGATTACTTATCTATATATTCATACCATTTAATAATGTTTAAGTGAATTCACATTATCAAACTGTTTAATCTCCACCAAGCTTCCAATTTTGATATTCAATATCTTCAAACAAGCAATTATACATTCCTTCACCAAGATTCAGATCTATACTTAGGTGAGTCCATATATCTTCTTTCAATCTGCGATGAAGCCTTGCTAGCAATATGGTTGAAATGTCCAGCCAAATGCTTGCTTGGGGTTTATTCAAAATCCTTGAAACTAATTGAATATATAATATGTCTTATGAGGACAAACATCCTATCTTTAAACCAGCCTAAATAATTTGCAAAGTAAGTGAATTATCCCCCCCCCCCGGCCACTGAAATCTGAATTCCCCAATCTAATTCAACACCTCAACCGTATGGCCAAAGAAAAGATACTACATCTCCTATTTATATAACACAACTGTTTTCCCTTTGTCTGTGACTGTGAGCCCTGCCCCCCCCCCCCGCCTTAAACACTGTCACAGCTCAATCAAATTTGGTATGCATACTTAGTGGTTTTTCATACTAGGTGGTTTTTCGTATTTTGTGGTTTTGGTTTGTCAAAAAAAAGTTTTTTCCATTGCTTTCAGAGGGGGTATCTTTCCATACATATATATATATATATGCCTCCAGCAGCTCTGACAACACACAAGCAGCTCTTACCCACAATGCATAGCTCCTGGCAGTGGACTCTGGTTCCACATGGTACATTTTAATACACACTCACACAGCACACACCACTGATGATGGGAAGAATCCCGAAACATGTATGGACAATTTACTTATAAGGATTAATAAACCTTACCTCCTATCACCTCACTCCTGAGTCTGTCTCACTCTCTACAGTACACATTATATATATATATATATATATATATATATATATATATATATATATATATATATATATATATATATATACACACACACATGGTTGTATTAATTTGAAAGTGAAAAATTTGAGAACAAGTGTGCTACATCTCAAAATTATCATTATCCATAAAGATTGATGCATTTTGTTGAGCTTGAATCGGCATTTTGAAAAGGACTTTTTGTGATACAGAAAAACTGTGGAGAAAAATGGTAGCTGTTTACATGTTTGTGGTGTAGTAACGAACTGGGGAAAATCTTTTTGTATCAGTATTAAGGATAGGAATAAGTTGTTTGAATTTTTCACTTCCATATTGTCAGTTTACTTCTACCATTTTGTCGGATCACATTACAGCCACACTACGAACATGTATATGTATATATACGAGCTGGAAAGCACTGAAATAGAGTGGGTGCCTGCTAGTTAGATATAAACTTGAATATTGTTGTCTTTTGTTTGGTTTCCAGGTAATTTAGACTGGATATTTCATATCTTCTTAAAAGTGAACGTACATAGGTATGTGTTAATACTCTGTTTATAATATTGTACCCTAGAGGATACCCAACAATGATCAGGTTCATGCCTGTATGTACCTAGTGATCCCCAAAGGATTTAAATGCCGAAATGACAGAGAAAAAAAAACTCTTGATAGTCACTCAAAAGAAACCATTACGCAACCAACATCTTTTGGCTGCATGCTGTGTTGGGGGCAATCAATTAAAATTTGGAAAAGAAGGTGATCAATAAATAAATTGCTTCTCTTGTTTCTGTTGGGCAGTGATTGCTAAAGAACAAGTCTCGATAGTGACCCAATAGAAACCATTATGTGACCAACGTCTTTTGGCAGTATGCTGTGTTGGGGGCGATCAATTAAAATTTGGAAAAAGGGGTGATCGATGAATGAGTTGCTTCTCTTGCTTTTGTAGGCCAGTGGTCACAATTTTCAAAAAAGAAGCGTGAATGCTGCTGGGTAGGAACTATCAGATCAGTTTAGCATAAACTTATATTGCAAACTGAACCCCCTACAAAAAAAACTAGAGGGGAGTGAAAAAAACATCTTTTAAGACATAATAAGTATTAAATGCTTGAATCTTCAGCCTTCTATCTCCATTGATGTAGCTAGTACTAGTGATAGATACATACCTAGCTAGCCAGCCAGACCAACCTAAAAACTGAAGAAACTTATGCTGACAATTTTTTTTTTCAAATAGCTCTGACATCCTAATTAGACTTGACCTGTTTATTTCAGTTGTAACCAAATTCTGCATTGCTTCATCAGTAGCTCAGAGAAAAATGTTAGAAAAATTAATCTATTGTTTCCTCAAAAGTTTTAAAAAACCCTGGAAACAGGTATTTTGTCTTACTCTGAATTATTGAGTCATCGTGAAACCACGAATGGCCTGCTTGACCAACCAGCCAAATGAGCTTCACATTCTTCTTTCTTTGCTGTCAGTGTGTCACTCCTGGTCATATTTTTGGTGCTACAACCTTGAAAATTTACTGGAGTGCATCACTAGTCACCATCTTAAAATGTTCGTTTTTTTTACCAAATGCTTATGGGTCTCAATGGTCATTTAGACCCACAATGACCAAATCTTGTGCTGGTAGTTTTTTGATAATTTCAGAAACAAGATCTATTTTTTTCTTAGATGATTTTAGATAATTTTTTAGATAATTAGTTCTGGTACATACGCTGGCTATGGTGATTCATTTATGCAAGGTACGGATGTATATTTTTTCATTAACAACAAACATATCCAGTAATCCACTTTGATAAGAACCTTCATGATCTCCAAATGATTCTCAAATAGAAAGACATGCAAAAAAAAAAATATGAAAAAACCTCAAGACAAAATTCTGGATTTTGAAATAAATGTCAAGGGAACTGTTGAAAGTTAATCAAGAATTGGAAATAAAAGCCAATTTTTCCAACCAGGCTATTTACTTCTTTATGGCTGGGCTCCGATTGCAAGGGGCCATTATCCATTCAGTCTTTGTGATGTTGCCAAGTCTTAAAATACCCTCAGGTTGCTTCCTGTTAAATGGAGATGGAAAGATCGGGAAGAAAGGAAAATAAAGAAGAATAAAGAGATTCAATAATGATTGTTAGGTTACATTCACAGATAGCGTTTTTCAATATTCATCGGCAGAAAATGAAAAATATGTGTGTGTGTATGCACAGACCTGCCAACTCTTATGGTTTTGTCGAGTGTCACACAATTTTTTTCTTCAATCTTAAGATCTTGTGATTCAGGGCCCATTTTGTATGGTTTTTAATATTTTTATTGTTTTTAACATTTTCATTTCTAACAATTTTAACAATTTTTGATCAGTTCTTTTCTGACCAGTTCTTTTGATTAAAACATTCTTACCTCCACATTAACGTTACCTGTAATACTGTCACCTATTTCCTGTTGGTTGTTTAAATATGTTGTATGGCAGCAGATAGATCTAGAAGATTTAAGGCATCTGAGATCCATTGTCAGAAATTGTAAGTAGATGATGACTTTATGAAAAAAGCCCAGAATGCAACAGTCAACTATTATAATGCTCATAAGGATCGATGCTTTGATTAAAGAATTGACATTTATGGAAGAATTGAATCGTGTGTTTTACTTATTTTTACTTTTTTAGCATCATCTAAAAATCTTGAGACTTTTGGTGAAATATCCAGATTTTTCCATGCATTAAAATTTTTGCACTTCAGAGGTTGGCAGGTCTGGTTTGTATGTGCATGTTTGTGTTTGTGTATGTGGGTATGTGTGTGGGGCCTATGGAATGTGGGTGCAGCCATTGCATCGCACTGGGGGCGGAGGGGGTGGAAGATGGGCATGAGAGTTTCTGGGATAGAGCTGTGTTCTATATCAAATGGCTACACCAGAGCTCTCCAAACCTTTCTCATTGGTGACACACTTTTTATAAATAATTTTTTTTTGCGATGCATTACTTCAGTTTTGTAAGCCAAGCCAAATATACAATGTCATCCCAGCAGTTCAACTGACTCATGAAAAGTATCTTCTGAAAGATATACAATATTATACTCAATTTCATGACACACCTACGGATTATCAGGGACACACTGAAGTGTAATAACCAATGATGAAAAGGTGGAAAGCCAGAGGTATGGCATACACCTACTTCTCAATTTCGAGGTTTTTTGTATGTTCAATATTTATTAATAGAGGCATTACCATAGACCTACTTCCAGAAATTCAGCCATACAGTACACCTAGTTCCCGAAATCCAACTTCTAAGTATAATGGTTATGACACACAGTTTGGGAAACTCTGGTCAAAACAATTTGTCCATTAATGAAATAGGATGACTCTGTTCACCAGTGAGTGAATATAATAACGGGCAGTAGTTGCAGTAGATGAAAATAGTATAACAAATGGATGCAGGCATTTGTGTCGTATTTGCATGGCCAAAATCCTTCTCGGGGGGAACTTCCCTGGTTGCATGTGTGTGTGTATCTGTGTGTGCATGTACATTTGTTCAAACACACTGAAATTACTGGGACTTTTTATCCAAGAAAAGCCACTCTGGATTTTAACTTTAGTTTTTTGGTCGACAAGTTTCAATCCATCAGTTCAAAATAAGAAAGAGATATATTGTGTCACAAGTTTATAATCCTGAAAACTACTGGTACAAATTTATTCTATGAATATATATCAACATTTTTTTCAAGAGATGCATTCTAAATACATTGTAAACCTTTTATTACATAGAAGTTAGTGAACATAATTTTCTATTGCATAATAAGTGAATCGTAATGAAATTCTACATTTATACAAACCTTATTCCAAGTCCACCCCTAACTTCTATAAGACTGACCCTTTTAATTTGTGCAGAAATGAAGAGAAAACTGTGGGTTGGGGATAAGGTGAGGCTAGTCCGTCAGGAAGATAGAAATGAATATAAGAATATTTTAAAATCTTGTGACTTTACTAAAAGGTTTCATTTGTACAAAACTTAGATACATATGTAGTGAGTGTCTAGAGTAGGAATTTAACAACAGTAATCTGATGAAAGGGAAAGGAGAAATGAGTTTTGTCTGTTGACCACTGAAATATTTATGTCTAATTCATTTCCTTTCTATTATTGGTGTAACCTGATTCAGTAAGGGTCTTTCTATTTTTGCACTTTGCTATTATTTTTAGAGCCAAAGTGTGTTTTTAAAATTGAGGTCCATTTTCAAAACACGTCATTAGTAATTCCACGTTATATCGAGCCACATTATAACAAGTCAGCACTGGATTTACTTTCCCTCCTAATATACAAATAAAAACTACAAAAATCATTTCAAGTCCCTTTAAAGAATAGCATTGTCTTAATCATATATTCATGTTTTACAGGATCAGATCAAGATGTTTGGGGGCCCTAGGTACTGATAAAATCTGGGTCCCACTAATATTTCGAAATGTATATGTTTTTGGAATTCTATAATGTTTAAATTTTCAAAAAGATTCGAATTTTTATATTTGCATGTGTTTGTGTATTTGTTGATGTGTCTGTGTGTTCCAGTGCTCCTGGCCATACCCTTTTGTCTACAGACTTGAAAATTAGCATCAGTATTCCATCAGAAAATCTTTTTCCAAAGTTTTGGAAAAGAAGCTTTTTAGACTATTTTGGGGACTCATTTTGACGGCTATAATTTATTGATAACGTCTAGATTCCCCAGAATGTTTCTAAATGTTTTTTTTACTCTGTTTCAAATGTTTTCCATACTTATTTCGACCATATTTATTCTTTGATGGATTTTTTCCTACATTACTTCAGTATTTGACGCTTCGGTTCTTCAATTATTGACTATGATGGTGAGTATTGATTAACAATAAACATCAATAATTTAAATTACAATGTATCAATGCTTGTTGTCAGTCATAAGAAATTCCTTTGAAAATCTAACCCCTTGCTAAGAAACTTTGAAAGTCACAAAATTTGACCCCAAAATATGTGATGTGAGTGAATTGAGGTGTGATCATTCTGAATATTCTTTCAGTTATGTTGTGGGATGCACTGTTCTTGTGTTATAGGAGGAAAAACATGTACGCGAATGTACTCAACACCTTGACTTGCCAAAGAATGCATCTGCGGTTTGGAAAGTATATGGAGGGGCCCCCTGAACCTGGAGTCCTCCTGAGCCCCATCTATAGGTTAGAGGGTGTATATGCTCAAACAGAATTTCAAAAAAGATAGGCATGAACTCAAACTAAAGGATCAATTTAGCATAAATTTACATTGCAAATTGAATCTGCCACTAAAAACCTATTTAGATGAGAAATTTATTAAAATCAAAAAAACTTTTTTCTGCACATAATAAGGAGTAAATGTTTAAATTTTCAGCCTTCTAGCTCCATCAGTGATACTTGTATACATGATATATACATACATGCATGCATGACCAGACAGCCAACCCAGCCAGCAGGACCAAGTTGAAAACTGAAAAAAACTCGTGTTGACAGTTTTGGTTGACGGTTTCTAATATACTTGTAGCAATTAAACAAATGATGACTTTTAAGTGTTAATTGACGGGTCTTCTCAGTCACTCAGTAGAAACTGTGACAAGACCAATGTCTTTTGGCAGCATGTTGTGTAGGAGGTGATCAATTAAAAACTTGGGAAAAAGGGTTGATCAATGAATGAGTTACTTCTCTTGCCTGTTATGCACCACTAAGAAACTTCTCTCATCTCTTGTTTGATAGCAGTCACTAAAGGAAATTAAAAAGAACAAGCAGGCAGAAACTAGATACCAATTTAGCATGAGCTTACATTGTAAATTCGATATCCCTCTAAAAACCTACTTAGGGAGTGATTTTTGAAAAAAACAAACATGTTTTTTGTTTTTTTCGTATTAAGAGATAAATGTTGAAATTTTCAGCTTCCTAGCACCATTGGTGCGTGATACATACATATCCAGCCAAACCAACTTCAACACTGAAGAAACTTATGCAGATAGTTCTGGAGACAGTTTTGGTTGACAGTTTCTAAAATGCCCCAATCGTAAGTAGAAAAAAAAGAGAAAGATTTTGCGCAGGATGTAAGAAATCAACCCTATGATTTCTTTCATATGATTGTTGCATTTAACTCTTAAATTCATCCTAAGGAATTTAAATAGTAATTCAAGTGTAGTTACTTCTGATCAAACTTTTTTTTCAAGTTCACATCTAAAATTAAGCCAATAAACATCTTGAAATACCTATGAAGATCTCAACCAGGGGTTCTCAACCTCTTTGGTATCACCACTGCCCACCTGTTTAGTAAATATTTAAAAAGATACAAAAAGATTGTTTAACTCTTACCAAACAATAAAAAGAACTGCTTTCACGTTACAAAATTATATAATGGAAGTTATATGGAGTAGTAACATCAAATGTTTGGCACACTCATACCATTTTTAGATGTCATCAATGTGATCCCCGTGTTTGATATGACACAGCAAGTGCCGACACATTGGATTTGAATGACGTGATATTGTACGATACAATCTTGCAGTTATCTTGCTGTGTAGATACCTCCTGATATACCACGACCAACGTGTCTCACTTTTTGGATGAGGTCTCAAGTTGCAAGAAATATGACGGACATCCGTCATTCTGGTCAGCCTGATTAGAATGTAAATGATACTTCAAGTGTGAAGGTTTCATGGCTTCAGTGCCCAAAGTTTGGTTGTTCAGAGAAAGCAGAGGGAATCGAGATGCAATAAACCCATATCAAAGCTGTATTGATGCCAAATTTTCTTCACTGGACGCACGGGGATATTCAAAAATAACTCAATTAAATCATACAATAATCAGTGATAATAGCAGGAATGATAAAATTTCAACAAAATAATTGCACAAGAGATTTGAATATTGTTAGAATACAAGATACGAGCATCGATTCACGTTTACCAAGTTGTATTGATACTCAAGACCTGTCTTCAGTAATCTACAAATCTGAGAATACAAGAGTGTCTTAATTATTCAGCGACCCAGCACAATCCAATGATTTCAAATGGCTATCTCTTTATATGAACAATGTACCTATTGAGAGTGTAATGCAGGTGTATACACACCTACGCAAACATTTACACATTTCTTCACACACCTACATAATGTGCGATATCTAAGTGTAGGTAAATTAATGATTGAAAATGTTGCTGTTGATTCATTTTTTTATTGTCAAATACAGACTTTAACTCTGAAAATCTTATACTGCCCACTGAAATTTCAAAACGCCCACTTGCTCACCATCCAACCAAAAGTTGGAATTGCCCACTATTGGGAGATTTCATCCAGGTTGAGAAACCCTGATTTAGATTCCCCACATGTATGTCTAAAATTCATCCAATCTATTACATGTTATTAATAAATTTGTTAGTACCCATGAAATAACTAACAGATATATTTGAATTTATATGAAATTATTTTTTAAGAAAAAATAGTAACTAATTTGTTTCAGTTGATGAGACCATAGTTCCAAATAGTGGGTAGGAGATGCTTTTGTCAATAAACTTTTCACCCTTGAGTGGAAGAGTCCTGTATTACCGACAGAAATACCGAAGTCACACTGCTCATTATATAAGTATATATTAACCCAACGTTGGTTGGTATCAGACCATCTATCCAATGAAGATTGAGATCCGATAAAGATCGAGATCCAATGAGGATCGAACCCATTAACAATGGCCTGTAGGATTAGCTTACTGATAATTTCTATATGATCTGTGTTAATATCTTTTTTTTCCTTCATATGATTCCTCAACCTTGTTTGGTATCAAACCAACAATATTGAAAGATCCAATGAGCTTTGAGCCCACTAAAAGCAAGTTTAGATTGTTGATCATTGCTATAAAACGTGTGTCTCGTCCTATTTTTAAAATTTATCATTTGATATAGAAGTTGTGTATCAGACTATCAATAGAAAGAGATCCAAAAAGGATTAAACCCACTATCAATTGCCTGCAAGATTAACTGGCCGATCATTCTCTTATAGCTTTCATCTAGACCAATTTTCTGCATTGCATTCCTTGACATAGAAGTCTTGTATCAGATCATCAATAGTAAGACATCCAATGAGGATTGAAATCACTAACAACAGCCAGCAAGATTTGCTTGCTGATCATTGATATATAACGTATATTCTGATCAATTTTTTTTCATATGATCTACTTATGAATCCCAGTAGAAGAAAATTCGCAAATTTTTGATTGAGATGTTTGCTTTTTGGGGTTTTTTATGAAAAAATTGCTGAATTTGCTTACCTAGAAGAATGCATAGTTTGAAACGGTAGAGATATTTAAGAGTCCAGAGTTATGACCAGATAACTGTGAAAATCATATTGTTAATTATAAGAGTGGATTAAATATGAATTTAATCTCCAACACTTATTTCATTAAGATATTACTTATTCTAATCATCATCCTCAGTCTCTTATCGTCCATCATTGGATGTAAACTTTCCTCAGAATTTGCTTGCAATCCTGAAGATTTCCTTGCTTGATCTCTTTTTCTTTTGAGGATTTAATGGAGACCTGTTATATTAGGTAGATGTAGTGATCTATTTTGTTCAGCTTTGTGCTCTCGAATTAGATTGTTGGGCATTCATTTCCGACATGTTTTCTGTACACAACCTTTGTTTTGCTGAAGTTCATGTGAAAGCCAACTTTCTTGCCTTCTTCATTCAGTTCAACTAGCTTTAGTTGGAGGTCATGAAGGTTCTCTGCAAAAGGGACAATGTCATCTGCAAATCTGAAGTTACTTAAGTATTCGCCATCTATTCTGATTCCTTTGTTTTTCCAGTCTAGGTTTCTAAAGATCATCTCGAGAAAGAGTTTTGGTGAGCTGGTATCACATTGAAATCAAATAAAAGTATTACTTATTTCATTAGAAATCATCTAAATAACAGCAGAGGGGCAAAGAGCTGACAGCATCTCTCAGTGTCCAATTCCAATAGTAAAAAAATCAATACTTAAATAGTACTAAGGGAATCTTACTTTTCTCTTATTTTTGTGTTTTTTGGGGGGGAGCTATTTGCGTATTGTAACAGAATAGAAAAGCCAGTTTATGCTTAATAAAAAATTTTGATACATTTTAGTCATTTTATCAATTTTTCATCCATTTTTCCATTAGAATTTTTAAGCAAATAACAACCACATGCAAAGCAGCTATGATCCATTGGTCTGTTTCTGATTGCAATCATCAATCAGAAAGTCATTGTTGAAACAATTTCAGATTATCTAAAGATGAGAGATAGAAAAGATTGTAAAAAGGAAATATAATACATCCTTATAGTATTGTCGTAAAATTTTTAGGCTAAGCTTTACTGTAAAGTAAGTTGGTTGAATATTAAGCAAGTGCAAGCCTGTGTTTAGAGTATGTTATATTATGAGAGGATCTTAAATTTTTTTAAAATACAGATAAATATTAGAACATAAATTTTTTACTAGCAAAGTTTATTTATCTATTCATCAGATAAAATTGCCTCTATGGACATCTTAAGCAATTTACATTAGAAATACTTTTTCAACATTGAAATATATATTCCTTCAAGTTATAAAAACTTATGAAACTTGATAGAAATTTTTACAATCTTTGCAGTTCAGAGGAACATTTCCCAGGCACATTTTATTCATTTATTTCTCTTAAATTCTTCAAAATATTCCAGCAGATAACTCCCAAAGTTGCCCCATCAATTTATTTTCTAATTAATTAACTTTTTCAGATTTTCCATACAACCAGATAACATGAAAAATATGTCTAATGTCTAAGTAATAGCATCTAAAAATTACAATCTTTTTCTCTATCTGTGATCTTGTAATAACATCTGCATCCTTAGAGAATTCATAGCAGTGTCCTTGAATAACAGGCCTCATATTTACATAGACAAATATAATTCTCGACTAGTCATACAAAAGAGAAATAGGTCAGCTTTATCACAATTTAACAAGTAGCTTTTAAAGACACCTGCTCCGTACGTTGCAGGTGCACATCAAAATTAAAGCTCCAAGTATATTTATACTTTTAATTATATTTTTTATTGTATATGCATGAGTAGATACCTGTGTAACAAAACATATCTTTCTATGAATATGAGAGACCTGTCACCAAAACTGTCAACATAGATTTCTTCAGTTTTTAAGTGATTCTATCTATGTGTAATGTGTACTGGCAGAGAAATGAGCAAGCTGAAAATTTAGGTATTTGCTTATTATTAGGTGTAGAAAAAACGCTTTGTTTTGCTTTTTGAAAACTCCCTAATAAATCTTTAGCTTGTATGTGGGGGTTTGGATTTACAATTTAAGTTTATGCTAAATTGGTCCCTTAGTTTGTGTGCGGCTGAATTCAGACTTTTTAGTGATGCATAATGGGCTAAAGAAATAACTTACTCATTGATCCACCCTATTAACCAATTATCTAATTGATCGCCTCCAACAAAACATGCTGCCAAAAGACATTGGTCTTGTGACAGTTTCTGTTGAGTGACTAAGCAGACCCGTCAATTAACACTTAAAAGTCATCACTTGGTTAATTGCTACAAGTATATTAGAAACCATCAACCATAACTGTCAACACAGGTTTTTTTTCAGTTTTTAGGTTGGTCCAGCTGGCTGGGTTGGCTGTCTGGTTACGCATGTATGTATGTATCATGTATACAGGCAGCACCAATGGAGCTAGAGGGCTGAAAATTTAAACATTTACTCCTTATTATGTGCAGAAATAAGTTATTTTGATTTCAAAAATTTCCATCTAAATAGGTTTTTAGTGGCAGGTTCAATTTGCAATGTAAATTTATGCTAATTTGATTCTTCAGTTTGTGTCCAGCAGTATTCGTTCTTTTTTTTTTTTTTAAATTCAGAGTTTTCAAATGATCACTGGTGAAGAAAAAGAAAGAGAAATAACTTATTAATTGATCACCCCTTTTATCAATTTTTGATAGGTCACCCTCAAGATGGTATGCTGCCAAAAGAAATTGGTCATGTGATGGATTTTATTGAGTAACGAACCTGACATGTTTGTTTTTCTAATAGAATCATAGAAGGTAAAATCAGCTTCAACTAACTTTTCTATCACCATCAGCAGCAGCTATGTATATTTTTAACTCCAATGAAAGGCGAGAGTTTTAGGAATTTGAATAGTGTTCATAAAAAAGGAAGGATAGAGAGAGTAGATGAAGAGAGAAAAATTTTTTTTTCATTTCACGGTACTTATGATTCTTTTTATAAATCAATTCTCTAAATGAAAAAAATGTGAGGTAAGAAAAAGCATTCATAATTCAACTAGCAAGAACATTTATTTTTTTGACATCTCATATTGTAAGTTATGATCTATGACTTCATGGGGAACTCGAATAAATACACACTTCTTGGAAACAAACAAAAATATTGCTAAGCTTGAGAAAACCAGTCAGGGTCCATTTTCAGAGAGTCTTTTTTAGAAATCTTTTAACTGCTTTACATTATTTTTTCTGCTTAATTGGAAATAAATAATTTTACTGCTGAAACAAATTTTGCTAAATACTTCCGAAAATTGTGTAAATAATGTCGCAGCTTTTGAACAAAGTCTGTTCTTTTCCTTTTTTTTTTCTTTTGAACATACGGTGATTAGTGTACGCATGTCCTCAAAAATAACAACTGTTTTATTAATTATATTGGATTAATCATACATAGCTTTTCTCTTCAATAAACAAAATAGTCTCTTTCAAGAAGTCTGATCTGTCCCCTGTCCACCTTTTACATTGCGTGGGTTGGGTGTTGCAGATCTGGTGGAGAGGGGCTATGAGCAGTGATGACTGACTAGAAAGTGGGAGGAAGGTAGTGAAAAAAGGACATGAGGAAATTTAAGGCTGTAAAAATGTCATATTCCCTTTTCCCTGTGACCAACGGACCAACCAAGCAACTAACGCACACTACATGTATCTTCAGAGAAACCATCAACTAAAACTGTCATCTAAACTGCCAACATAAGTTCCTACAGTTTTCAAGTGACTCTGGCTGGCTGGCTGGCCAGCTGGCTATATATCTATGTTTGTATCGTGCACAAAAACCATACCAATGGAGCTAGAGGGTGGAAATTCAAACATTTACTCCGGATTATGTATAGGAAAAAAGACTTGTTTGATTATTTGAAAATTCTCTTTCTTAATGGATTTTTGGTTGGGAGGTTTGATTTGCAATGTAAGCTAATGCTAAATTGGTCCCTTTGTTTGTGTCTAGGATTATTCATGCTTGTTTTTTGAACGTTAGGATTTTTTTTAGTGATCACCACCCAATAAAAGGTAAGAGAAAAAACTTATTCATTGATTACCCCTTTTTCTATTTTTTTTTACTGATCCCCCCCCAACATGGCATGCTGCCAAAGATGTTGGTCACTTGATGATTTCTATTGAATGACTAACCAAACCTGTTAATACTCTTGTTTCTGTCATAACTATCACCATTATCAATAGAAGTTATATTTGCACTTTCTTTTGATATTTTATCAACCAACAATCTCTGTTGAATCACCGTAGTCCCACAAATAGCCTGCCTGACCACCCAGCCAACTGGGCTACAGATTCTTCTCTCTTTTCTCGTCTGTGTGTGTCTTTGGATGTTCCTAGTCACATTTTTGGGTTACAACCATGGAAATTTGGATGGGAACAACAAAAGGCATCATTCTAAATCAGTTTGTTTTTGTTTTGTTTTTTTCAGAAAAATACTTTTTGGAACTCAATGGTCATTAGGGACCAACAATGCCTAGATCTATCTTTTTAGATAGTTTTTGATAATTTTTTAGATAATTTGTTCAGATGTGTGGGCTGCGACTTCTCATTCATGCAAAGAATGGATATTTACACTTTGTTTTGATACTTCATTACTTACCAACCATTTTTGTTTTATCTACCTTTCAACAAACACACCGAAGATACACTCAAAGTCAAAAAGCTGCCAGGACAATAGAATAATATTTTTATCCGAATCTCTCCATTGTTCCATTTGAGTTATCAACCTCAACAGACTTTTCTGATTTTGTTTCAGAACATTTCTAATCCATTCTTTTTGAATTTTCATTTTGAGTCACTGTTTCTCCTCAGATGTGTTGATCGTTAACTGTTGCCTTCTGTATAAATGTGCTTGCTTTTATGTTCCCAGTGTATCTGATTCAAATTTGATTTTTTTAATCTAATACTGTTTCAAAAATTGGCTAAATCTTTTCCATTTTGGCTAATTTTATGGCCAGAAATATTTTATACTCATTTATCAATTATCAAATAAAATAACTCTATACTAAGACTCCAGAACAAATAATTATTGAAAATTGTACATTTACTTATAGTAAACTTACTGGATTGGTACTGGATTAGCAGGAAAAAATTTTTCTTTGGCTCCAAAAATATTCTCAAAGCAAAAGTTTCGGTTGAAATTCTGTTTATCAATCTTAAGTAAGAAAAAAATGATGAAAAATATTATTCCTAATTTGATTTGCCTAAATGAACCCCCAAAAATGGCTAAATTTGGCTTTTCATATTTTCAGCTAACTTTACCACTAAAATATTGATAATATGTTTTGAATTAGCTTTAAAATAAGTGTAGACCAACTAAATATTTTAAAAAATAGCCAAATTTTCATCTATGCTATCACAGATTGTCATCGGCTAAATAGTGGAAAAAACAGTCAAGAAATGGCTGATTTGGCATCCCTGCTCATTCCTTCTCTCATTCCTACAGTAAATGCTATTTTTCTTCTTTTTTTCAAAACCCTATTTTGCTGTTTTCTAAGAAACCATTAACCAAAACTGTCAACATACATGGTTTCTGGCAGGCTGTGCATATATTGTGCATACAGACCATGCCAATGGAGCAAGAGGGCTGAAAGTTTCGACTTTCACACCTCATTATGTCTAGAAAAAAACGATTTTTGAGGATTTTTGCCCCTAAAAATATCGGGGGGGAGGGAAAATTTGCAATTTAAGTTTATCCTGAATTAGTTTCTTAGTTAGTGTCTAGCACCTTTTAAGCTTACTTTTAAAAAAATTCAGACTTTCTTAGCGATCCCAGCCCAACAAAAGGTAAGAGAAGTAACCTATTCATTGATCACCCCTCTCATCCATTTTTTTAATGGATCATCCTCAACAGGGCATGCTGCTAAAAGACATTGATTAAGTGAGGGTTTCTTATGAGTGACTAACTTGACCAGTTTTTTTTTTTTTTTTAAATTCTTTTTTGACGTTTTATTCACTCATTCATTCTTTCTCAATTTCTTCAAGTTATAGTGTTTTGAAAACAAGGTTGTCTTATTGCATGGGGCTCACTTGGCAGTTGGCCCTGAGGGGGGGGGGGCATGATTCTAGGGCCCAGAAATCCGATTTGAAAAATGAAAATTAAGGTTCATTTTATCAAATAGCTGATATCTATGTTTATAATCGTATTTAACCCTTTGTTGGCTGATGATGTCTCATTTACACGGAAGGCCTTATTCGGTTGGGTTTCTGCAATACGCATAAGGTTACATTTATTAAATGTTGTAAATATGTTGCCCCAAACATAGCGATTGGCACCAACCCACGTATGCCCCCTTTTTTATATTCATACATGTATTTTTTGTAATTAATACGTACACCACTCAATTAGTGTCAGGGAAAGCCAGGGGGGTCCAGGTGGACCCCAACAAAGTCTATCGTACTGTCACGTTTATATAGTTAGGAAGTTTTGGCTCAAACTAATTATGCATTATCTATAATTCATTTTAAACATGAATACATTGTAATGTCTGGAAAAAAATGATCATAAATGAATTTGTGTCAGGGAAGGCCAGTGCCGTCAAGTCTACCATAAAAGTCATGGGAAATAAACGGTATCATTTATTAAACATGCTGGGGTCGGCAGGGACTCCGTCAGCTCACAAAGGGTTAAATCAGTTCCTGATTATCCATTGAATCTGTGTATTTAAATCGGAGTTGGCACTATTGCTCGAATCCTGTTCATTGATTTATCCAGGGATCCTCAAATATTCTCAAGATGGCCCTGTTTGAAAATGATTGACATACGAACAAAACAAATTGAATTACATGATCAATGAATAAGTTACTTTTCTTGCCTTCTGTTGAGCAGTGATCACTAAAAAAAATTTTCAAGTGTGAATGCTGCTGGACACAAACTAAGGGATCGATTTGGCATAAACTTACATTGCAAAATGAACCACACACAAAAGACCCACGTACAGGAAGGAATTTAAAAAAAAAAAAGAACATTGTTGTAATAAGGAGTGAATTGTCGATGCCTATATGTGTGATACATACATGTTTATTCAGCTAGTCAAAACTGTCAAAATGGGTTTCTCCAGTTTTTAAGCTAGTCCAGCTGCGTATGGTTATATGTATCATACATACAGGCTGTACCAATGAAGGTAAACATCTGAAAATTTCAATATCTACTCATTATGTCTAGAAAAAAACTTTTTTTTTTGTTTTTGAAAATTCCCCTCCCACCAGTGGTTGTCAGTGGGGGGTCAATTTTCAATGTAAGTTAAGGCTAGATTAGTCCTCTATTTTGTGTCCAGTTGCATTCAAAATTGAGACTTCTTTAGTGATCACTGGCCAACAAAAGGCAAATAGAGTTACTTATCCATTGATCACCACTTTTTTTTTCATTTGATCATCTCTGCAAAGCATGCTGCCAAGAGACGTTTGTCAGGTGACAGTCTCTATTGAAACCTGTTCATTTTTTGATGCAATAATTTTTCTTTCATCAAAATGATAGAACATCTGGAAATTCTTCAATTAAATTGCTTTTATACTGAACTATTAACGACAAGACTTTAACAAACACGTCTTATCTTCTTACTCCAATGATATGCCATTTGTTGATTGTTTGGATTGAAGACCTGCAATAAAGGACTCAGCACTCCACCATTAGAATAACAAACCCACACAAATAGCTTTTCTCTCTCATTTTTTATCTCATTGTACCACCATAGCCACCAAAGATGGCAAAGGGTCCTTATGCATGTGTTTGTATGTTTTTTTATGTGTTCATGTGTTCAGCGCATCTGGCCATACCGTTTTGTCTACAAATTTGAAAATTAATACCAGGACTCCATTAAACCCCTTCTAAAAATGCTTTTTTTTTCTTTTTTGGATACAAAAATTATTTCACCTTTGGCCTTGTATTGCCAGCTTTATTGATAATATCATGATTCTGAAGAATTTCCCAAGATTTATGTCATTTCAATTGATTATTTCTAGATATCTATTAATACAATTTATGTAAGATTTTCAAAAGGTTTTGTTTTATGCAGAATTAGATATTAGATATATGTATGCATAAAGAATAAATATTTCTAAATAAATATAAAAAATGGGATCTTTAGATCAAGAATAAGGCTTTTTGTGAACATCATCAATACATTGTATATCTTTTTTATCAAATCCTTTGTATGAGTTTTTAGAGTGTTAACTGATACCAGGAAATGGAATACCCAATTTCAGCCATATTTTTTTCTAAAATTGACTAATTTTAGCCATTCAAAATAGCCAATCGAAAATGGTTGGTCAAGAAATACCCAAAATTGTATTAGTACAAGGATTACTCTATTTCATATTCGGATAACTGTTGTATGAAATGTGGATGAATGAAGCGAAATTAACCAAAATATCTGGTTAGTCACTGTATAGAAACCATCATGTAAGTAATGTCTTTTGGTGGCATGCCATGTTAGGATGATCAATTAAAAAAACTAAAGAAATAGGTCGATCAATGAATAAGTTACTTCCTTTGCCTTTTATTGGGCAGTGATCACTAAAATTGTTTGAATTTTTAAAAAAATAGCATGAAAGCTGAGGGACACCAACTAAGAGATAAACTCAGCTTAAATAGATAAACTACAAATTTTAACCCCCCACTAATGCTCCATTGAGAGGGGGGGGGGCTTAATCCCCCCCAAGTTTTTTGTAGACATAATAAGGGATAGATATTTAAATTTTCAACCATCAAGCTCCATTGGTGGTCTGTAACATACATTAACAGGTTTGGGTAGTCACTCAATAGAAACCTCTCTTAACATTTTGCCATGTTGGGCGTGAAAAAATATGAAAAAGGGGTGATCAATGAATAAGTTACTTTCATTAGGGAAGTCTGAATTTTCACAAAACAGTGATCAATTTATCATAAAATCACATTGCAATTCGACCTCCCCCACAATAAAAAAAACTATTTAGGAGAGGAGAGAATTTTCCAAAAACCAAAAAACGTTTCGAGTCAACAAAATGAAAAATGAATGCTTAAATTTTTGGCCCTCTAGCAAAATTGATGCAGCCTGTGCACGTGATACATACATACATACATCCTTACATAGCCAGCCAGACCAACTTGAAAACTGAAGAAACATATGTTGACATTTCTAGTGACAGTTTTGTTTGACAGTCTTTAATTGTTAGTGTGATGGCTCGGGTGTATCAGTTGCATGTGGAGCAGGTGAATACCCGAGGTCATGTTGTACAGCGAGTTTGTCACCGGCTCCAGACGTGCTGGAAGGCCTGTTCCTTGTAAACGAAACTTGAAGCCAGCCAACATCAACCTGGCTGGGCCGGGAGGCTGTGGTGGAAGACTGTGGGTATCCAGACGATCGAGAAGAGATGAGAGGAGCGGTGAGAAAAAAAGTGGGGAGGGCGTCGACAGAGCTGGGCGCAAACTACACGTGCAGAAGCTGCAACGGAGTTTGTCACTTCAGAATCGGGTTGCACAATCTCAGCAGGTACTGCGGTTCAATCGTATGCAAATCAAATACTTTCATTCACTTCGGATCATTACATATATAGTGATGCAGTGATTATTGGAAGCATACATACAAAGTAGACAGAGGCAAGAATTCAGGTTGCACATTTTGGTCGTGAACAGATGTAATGGATTGGTCTGGCTGGTCACTCAATAGAAACCATTATAAGATCAATATCTTTTGGCAGAATACCATGTTAGGGGTGATCAATTAAGAAATAGGAAAAAAGGGGTGATCAATGAATAAGTTATGTCTCTTGCATTTTGTGGGGCAATGATCACCAAATCAGTCTGAGTTTTCATAAAACAAGTGGACACAAACTAAGTAATCAATTAAACATAAACTTATATTGTGAAGTGAACCCCCAATTAAAAAAAAAATCTAGGGGAAATTTTCTCAAAATATTTTCAAAAGATATTTCTAACATAATGAGGAATAAATTCTTAAATTTTCAGCCTTCTAGCTCCATTAGTGTGACCAGTATGTGTGATACATATATACATAGCCAGCCAGGTCAAATTGAAAACTGAAGAAACCTTCATTGAAAGTTTTAGTCAATGGTTTCTTAATATAATATGAATTCAAAAAGTTGATCATTTAATATGTATCTGTCTTCTGCTAGGAAACTTCTGTAAACTAGGAAGCACTCAGAGAGCACATATGTCTGCCAACGCCATTGTTAAGGGGCAGTAATTGTGCATGGATCCACCCAAAATTTATACACTTTTTCTGTAGCCTATTGTTGCTTTCCACAAGATTTCATTGAAATTCATTGATAACTTTTGAAAATACTGTGTGGAGAGGCATGAAATTTCGACAGTATTATATAATATAGACATAAAACTATTCAATTTACTATGTAGGTTTATGCTAAAGTTGTCCTTAGTTTGTGTGAATTCAAATTCAGACTTTCTAGTTTTTACTGCCCAAAAAGGCAAGAGAGGTAACTTATTCTTTGATCCCTTTTTTTTCAATTTTTTAATCAATCATCCCCAACACAGCATGCCGCGAAAAGTTGGTCGTGTGAAGGTTTCTATTGAGTGACTAACCAGACCTAGGGAGGAGGGTCTGGCAGAATTATCAGTTTTAGGAAATTATCCCTCTATTTTTCTTTCTTAATTTTCTCGGTAGAAAAACTGAATTTTTCTAAGTTTGAATTCCTTTCTATTCTCAGAGAATAAACTTGAAATAACAGATGGTTTGTCTCAGGAATTAAAACCATTCTGTTTGCTCAACTTACCAACAAACGCAGATTCTTACCACCAGGCTGTCTGCTCCCAAAAGATATATGAAACCTAAAAATATATCAGACCGTAAATAGTCCGTTAAGATTCAATTTACTTATGGTTGAGGAATGGGCATAAAAATCTGTTTAAATGAATGCTTATACGTGATACCTTTTATCTAATATCTGGTCATCTGCTAAAAAGAACTGTTGAAAAAAATCCAGGTCTGATTAGCCACTCAATAGAGACTGTCTCGTGACCAATGTCTTTTAGCATGTTGGGTGTGATCAACTAAAAAATTGGAAAAAGTGTTGATCAATGAATAAACTACTTCTCACTTTTTGTTGAGTAGTGATCACTAAAGTAAATGAATTAGCAAAAGACAATCATAGAATGCTAAGCTAAAGGATCAATTTAGCATGAATTTACATTGCAAAATCCCCATTATCAAAAAATAACCTGTGGAGGAATTTTTAAAAAATCATTTTTCATAGATATAAGGAGTAATGCTTTGATTTTCAGCCATCAAGCTCCATTGGGTTGTCCTGTACATATGAAGCCAACCAGTCAGCCAAACCAGCTTCAAAACTGTCATTTTGGTGACAGTTTCAGTTGACTGTTTCTAAAGACACCGACTTGTTTTAATAAGATGAGGGAATGAAATCATTTTGCTTCAATTGATTTTATCTAAAGCAGTGTTCCCAAAATTGGGTTCTGTGAAAGGAATGTGGGGTTCCATGAGATGAGATGCCTTTTAATAAAATTAGATAAAAATTTACTCGATACAAAAAAATTGTCTTCATCATTTTTCAAAATAATAAGTTTGTGCAAAAACTAAATATCACAACACACCACAGCTGATACACGAGTACAATTTTCAGGGCATAATGGAGTCCAAAAAGCAACTACATTCTTCATCAACCTTTTTTTTTACAATTATGAATTTATAACAATTAAAAACCAAGATGTATTTTTTATTTTGATGTTTCATTTGATATATGTTTTTATGTGAATGAATTGTCTCTCTGAAACAAATTTTATTTCACGTTATGTCTTATCAGAGTTACGACGACTGAGATTATCAGTAACATGTAAGTATGGCTTCCGCGTTTTTTGGAAAACCGTATAAGGGTTCAGGGAGAAAATAAGTTTTGGAACCTCTGGTCTAAAGGGTGAATTTCTAACTCAGGGTATAAAGTGAGGATTGTCTTGATTCCCTGTTCAATACGTGAATCAAAGGCAGACTGACTGAGATTTAGGCACCTTGACCATAAGGCTTCTGGAACCTTTGACCATTACTACTTTGGCTTCTTGTGCTCTGGACCATCAAGCATTGCCGGTTACTGACCGCTCAGTCCATACCTGACAGGAATACCATGTTAGAAACCATCAACCACCAGCCAAAACTGTCCACCGGTCAACACAGGTTTCTTCAGATTTTAAGTGGATCTATCTGGTTCGCTATCTTTCTATGTATGTGTGTCACTTATATAGGCCACACCAATGGAACTAAAGGGCTGAAAATTTACGAATACTTCTTATTGTGTCTAGGAAAACAATAGCTGTTTAACTTTTTGAAAATTCCTCCCGAAATGAGTTTTTAATGGAGATTCAAATTACAATGAAGTTTATTATAGATTGGCCCCTTAGTTTGTGTTCGGTAGCGTCAACACTTTTAAAAAAAATTTAGACTTTTTAGTGATCCAATAAATGGCATGAGAAGTAACTTATTGACTTATTCATTGATCACCCCTTTTTCATATTTTTTAATTGATAATCCCCAAGATGTCATGCTGTCAAAAGATGTTTTTTTTCTGATAGATACATTACAGAACAATTTTTGCACTATGCTTACTTCCTGTCAAAATCTCCTTCAAAGAATCTTTGTAATCTTTATGTTACAAACATTGACCGTTCACATGTCAGTTGGCTGTTTTCGAACAGTACGCTCTATGTTGATTGGCTACTTTTAAACAGCGTTCTCAATGTCATTGGATATTGGAGAAGCCCTATGACCATTGGATCTTTTTACTAAATTCGCTTTGTGTCCATTGGCTGTTTTTAAACAGAGCGCTCTTTAGATTCATTGGATGTTTGTAAACAGTCTGCTCTAGGTCAATTGGATATTTTCAAACAGTTGCTCTATATCCATTGACTGTTTTTAAACAGTGTTCTCTGTGTTAATAGGCTGTTTTTAAACATTGTTCTCAATGTCTATTGGCTGTTTTTAAAAAGTGTTCCCTATGTCCATTGGCTGTTTTAAAACATTGTTCTCAATGTCCATTGAAGGTTTTTTAAAATATAGTGCTCAATGTCCATTGAAGGTTTTTTAAAACATTGTGCTCAATGTCCATTGAAGATTTTCTAAAACATTGTTCTCAATGTGCCTAAACCGTTCTACATCAGATGGCGTCTGTTATTCAGTAATGCACAAAGCTTTTCAATCCACCATCTTATCTGTTTGTTCCCAGTCTTTGCTGCTCTGATGACAATTGTCATATGTTTTTGATGTAAATTACAGACGCTCAGAATAGCTTTGAGGCAAGGCAGAAAATGGTGTAAGAAATGTGCACAATTATTGTGGAACTTTAAGTAGATATAAGCAGAAAGTTGCTGGAATGCAAACCATCCTCCTCTGGCATAATGGAAAGTGAGAGGCACCATGTTTTATTTCAACTGCTGGAGACAAACAAGCTGTATCATTATTTAAGTACGGCTCATATAAATAAGTACATTATACAACCTTTGTCTGCAACTGTTATGTGTTTATACCTCTAATGTTATTTTCAACATGCACAAACTCAACAGAATAATTAATGTATATAACATTTCCTTATTATTTCAGAATGAAACTCCTTCCAAAAATAGACACGATAAGTGATAAATATTTAAATTTTCAGCACACTAACTCCATTGAGCCAGTACGACAGTTTCTATTGAGTGACTAACCAGACCTGTACTTATAATTTTTTTTATTTCTCCCATAGCAGTGAATATTCAGAATTTGAAATATTCCAGTTATTCATAAAGCTAGGAAAGGTCAACATCAAATGCTGAATAATTCTATGATAATTTTTAATTGAGTAATGAGGTTTTGAAGAATATTTTCCTTGTAAGACAGTGTTTCCAACTCAAATTTGATTTTTTTCAGTTATATCAGCTCCAAAAAATGGCTAAAGTTGGCTAAATCTTCCCTGGCTAATCTTATAGCTGAAAATGCTATGTACTCATTTAAAGCCTACTTATCAAATAAAATAACTATGTACTAAGACTCCAGAACAGATCATTGATGGAATTGTTTGTTTGATTTTATTAATTAGCAAGTGAATTGACTCTAAAGTGGGTGACCCTTAATTCAACTTTTGTGGCTTAAACTGCTTAATAAATTGCTAAAGTCGGCTAAATTAAAATCAAAATCTGAGGAACGGTCGACAAGAATGGCTTAAGATTGAGAGATATTTTAAATGCATTTTTTACAAGAACATAAAAAATTTTCTTATAACTTTCATTTCGAAGAATGAAGAGCATTTATAAAATCTTTGGAATTCAATACATGCATTTGGTAACTCTTGAATATGTTTTCCTAAAAGTTATTGTAGATATTGTAAGTAGAGTTAATCTAATACACAGACAGTTCTGGTTAGTCCTTCAATAGAAACATGTAATCAACATTTTTGCCAACAGGCCGTTTTGGGGAGCGATCAATTAAAAAAATTGGTAAAAAGAATAGTCAATGAGTAATTTATTTCTCACACCATTCACTTGGGCAGTGATCACTGAAAATATCCAAGTTTTCAAAAAAACAAATGTAAATGCTGCAAGACACGAACAAAGGGATCAGTTTAGCATTAATGTACATTGCAAATTGAACTCTGACCAAAAGTGTACTCAATGGGGGGGGGATTAAAAAAAAACACAAAAATTTTTTTTCCAGATCTAAGGAGTAAACGCTAAAAGTTTTACAGCTCTTGCTTTACTGGTGTGACTTGCACAATGCATAGCTAGTCAGCCAGCCAGAATAACTTAAAAACTGAAGAAATCTATGTTGATAGTTTTGATGACAGTTTGTAATTCATTTAAAGTAATTCAATTACTTTTGGATGAACAGAAATGTGAACACAATTTGGTAGCAGGAATTTTGTCTTTAAAGAAATAGAAGATATATTTCACAAACTTCACTAATTTCAAGGCTTATTTTTAACATTTGCCTTCATGATAATCTTGCTATAAAAAGAAAATTGACCCATTGCCATAGTTAATAATTGAACAACCATTGCGCCAAAATTCAAAGCCATGAGAAAAAAAATTCCATTTAAAGAATAGAGATGATCAGAATACGTTCGATTTATGACCTCACTGGCATTTTCCACAGGAAAACATCTAGGAGTAAAAAGATATCTAAAAACATCTAGATTACAGATGATCTAGACGTTATTAATAAATTTGTCAGAATAATGCCCCCAAAATCCAAGAAAGCTTTTTTTTCCCGAAAAATGAAAAAAAAAAAGTTTTTGGAAGGGATTTAGTGGAGTACTGATGCCAATTTTCAAATATGTTGACAAAATGGTATGGCCAAGAGCTCTGGAACACACAAACAAACAGAAACATACTCTTATATATAAAAAAAAAAGGATACAACCATTCGCCATCTTTGATGGCTACTGTTGTTCAATTTGACCTTAAGTCAAGTATATTGAAGCAGATAAAATTGGAAATCATGTGATTATAGAAATGCCCCAGATGTTAAAAAAACAAGAACAAACATTGTTCAAAACCTGTGATGTTAATACAATTTTTGACATTCATTTCAGGCATTATTGACAGAACTACAGAGTTTTCAATATAATTTTCATATTCCATCAAAAATACAATTTCTATAGTAAAATTATTTGTGATGCACTTTATGTATAAAATACCCTATTCTGTCTGTCAATGTTCTGTTATAGGTCATGGAAAATAGATTGGAAATATAAATATTGCAAATCTTTCTCTCTCTCTCTCTCTCTCTCTCTGGATACTTTCAACCTGGGTGGGGTGAGCAGGGTTGATTTTGAACCCCACCCCCAGCTCCTGAGACAGGGCAGCACCAGTTTCAGAGGTGAAGCACTCAAGGAGCCATGCTCACCGGCCCCCAAATCTCAACCTGTTTCAATTTTGGTCGGAGAGAAAATGAATTTGGTTTTCATAGACCTTGTAATGTTCATTGCACATAGTGAAAATACATTTATATCTAAGAATGCCAGGAAACACAAAAATATAAGAATTTAGATCCTTATTTAGTAGGACAACAAGTTCTAAACTCAGTCAACTTTTTTTATAGGTAATTTATAAATAAGTACATTAATTGCCATCTTTTAATGAGGATTTAATCTTGGTTTTACTTTTCATCCAATAGAATCTTCAACCTTCAAGTGTAAGTGTAATGATCTGCGAAATAAGCCTGAAATTCTAATCATGGTTCCATAGATATGTCTTGGCAATCATTTTTACTGATAAAGAATTATCATTTTTATTATCCTGGATGATGGTGATGATGGTGGTGATTATGGTTGTGGGGGTAGGTTGAGGTGATAAAAAACATGGAATGACACCTAATATTTTCAACAGGAAATATTGCTTCCACAGCTATAAAATTCATTGATGCAGGCCAGTCCAGATATGTCTCCTACAAATGTAAAGACCTTGCAATGTTCGTTGCAGGTAAAAAAAAAAAATGCATTCATATCCAAGAAGAATGCCAGGAAACACACAAAAACATGAAAATTCAGATTCTAATTACTTAGGACAGCAAGTTCTAAACATTAAACTGATAACGTTGAAGTTAGAGGAAGCCATGCATATGTTAACAGCCAAGCTTTCATAGGACTGACAAATTGGACAGGCTGACATTAAAATAAAATGTCATTTTTTAAATTAGCTTTGATACTTTCATTCAAAACTGCATTCATCATACCTTTCTTTTTTTCTCTCCTTTTCAAATCTTCCGGTCAGAGATGGAAATGGGTATTGGGAATAAGGTGTATAGTAAAGTCTCCATTAGTAGATGCTACTAGTGCTGGCAGGCCCGGGCAATCTTGGGCATTGCCCGGACTTCCAGAAGCTCGGCTGTGCCTTGCCCATACTTACAAAATTTAATCTTAACTAATATCATTATTTCTCATTCCTTTATAAGAGGAGAAATTTTTCCAACAATGTTTAATTCATCAATTTTACCATTTGGGAAGATGACAGAATTATAAAATTTTCATATATTTATTCATTTTTTTTTTTTTGTAAATTTAGTCATTTTTCCTAATTGTCAAATTGATGATTTATTACTTGTATAAAAACCTTGCCCATCCTCGCAGTTTTCTGGACGAACCTTGACTGGGCTGGTATGACATGCAGGTACCGCCACTAGTAGACATTGAACATACGCAAAATAAACTTGAAATTGAGAAGTAGGTATACATCTCACCCTTGCATAAAACTTCCCTTCCTTTTTCCCTCCCTATTACTGGTCATTCAAATGTTAGGTTGAATCTTGTAACTGTTTCTGAGGACATGTTTTTTTTACCCCATCCCCCAAATAAGTTTTTAGAAGGGGGTCCATTCTACAATGTAAGTTTATGCTAAATCAGTCCTTTAGTTAACATCTGTTTTGTTTTTAGATTCAGACTTTTAATGAAACAAAAAGTGAGAAAAGTAATTTATTCATTGATCAACTTTTTTCTCAATTTTTTTAATTGATCACTCCAAACATGTCATGCTGACAAAAGGCATTGGTCACATGACAATTTCTATTGAATGACTAACCAGACCTGTTTTTCCCCTTTTTAAAACTTCCTGTCATTCAAATGACAATACAGTTAACTCTTGTATCCAATAGACTCGTTTCTGACAGTGTGCTGCTTTATCATGGTATGTCAAACAAGTGCATTATTTTTATATTTTGTTGTTTCATCAGCTATATTGTGTCCATAAAATCCTGTATCCGCTTGTGAAATCTAATAAGCTTGGCTGCACAAAGGTCAAACTACCTTCTTTCATTAAAATATGAATAGTAAAAATAAAACAGAATTCATTTCTCCATACAATATTATTCCAAAACTACGTGTCTCATTTCAACCTCTTTTATTAATAATTCCTATAAATGGGATTTGCTAACTTCAGCAGAACAAGTCAACCCAAGCTGGGCTTGAGAAATGAGAGTGAATTTGACAACAGTTTTAGTGTATGTCACTGTGTTGCCGTTATTCATGCATGACATCACTCTGTTTTCTTCTTTTCATTGTCATCTGTCATTGTTGTGTATGAAGATGAAGTCAAAACTCACTAGTAAGAATTCCACAAAAAAAAAGAAAGAAAGGAAAAAAGAAAGAAAGAAAGAAAGAAAAAGCCTACTGTTGAAAGCAAGAAAAAAAAAAGGAAAGACCTTTAATTCCCACAATCAGAATTTCATTTCAAAATCTCAATTAGATAAAAAGTTTTTCTAAATTTTCATTGTTTGTGGTTTTCGGAACACCAGTGCTGAATAATTCTATTTATTGATATAATTTGAGTTGTTGTCAAACTCCGAGAGTTGACTTTATAACTGTGAATTTGTCAGATCTTTGAATTTCAGATCTTGGAATTTCAGACATCAGAATTTGGAAATTTTGAATTTAAAACATGATTAAGAGAGAGGGAGAGAGAGAGAGAGAGAGAGTGAAAAAGAAAGAATTACGTCATGAGTTCATGTTCTTTGCGAGTTCTTGTAAATTTTGAATTTCTGTTATGAAAAATATTATTTTTGTAAATAACAAATACACATATTTTACTTGTTTTTCTTTTTGGTGGAAATTATCTAGCCACTCATGATTTCATTCAAACAATTAGCATAATAACAGAACTATTAAACAATGTAAAAACATGAATTTCAAAAAGGCATTCTTATTCTAGATTTTCATTGTTCATATTTTTTCAGAACATACAGTGCAACTTATAAATTGCTTTATATTATGTAGAAAGAGATGATCTCCCATCATTACACAGTTAATATATCACTCATCTTAGAAATTGTAAATAGAATAAACAATTAAAAAAATGAGGCTACCGCATGAATCGAGCCTACAACTGATAGGGTAGCTGTTTCAACGTAGTGATGCTCTTACCATTGAGCATAACAGTCGCTAGTAATTCAAAGACCAAATAATTGCTTTCAACATGAATTCTCATCTTGTTTATTCTCGGTCTATTCGTCTGTTTTGAAGCAACAGTTATGTATTTAATCAGTGGCAAGTTCAAGTCCTTCTACAGACCCATTTCCTTTATTGTATATCATATTTACTTTGTCTTAATTGCGTGATATGTTAACCATGTGACAATGGGAGATCATTTCAAATAAGTCTCTACATAATATAACGCAATTTATGATTCATTCTGTCGGACAAAATATGTCCACTTCTTAAATATACAACAAACAGTTTATATTATTTAGAAACTCAATTCCTTAAGTTTTTTCCTTTCATAATTTAATGAATGTAAAGCTCCTATATCTTGTTGGTTTTATTTTCCGATTTCAAATGAACCTAAATGACAACAAATGAAGGAAAATTTAACTGTGTCTGTTGGCTTGGAAAGTTTAGATCCATAACAGCTGTAAGATGACACATCACTACTTATCATAAAGAGGATGCACCTCACAAAAAATCAATAAGTTGATGGATGAAATATTTTAAAGAAACTGCATCGAGAAAGAAGAGCTTGTAAAAGTTGTGATTGCTGAGATGAAATAGAGAGAAAAGACATCTGCGTATATGAATAAAGCAATTTCCCACTGGTAATGAAATAAGGAAGGACATTGAATCACATGCAGAAGTAAATAAAACAAATGTCGATAGCAGGAAGACAACAAGGAAATCTTGACGGGAGATTGTGTGGTCATCGTGTGATTTGATGAAATCTTCGGAGGCTGCCATGGCTAATCACTGGCGCGAAGAATCAAAGCAAACCAGAGATATGTAATTTAGGAATTCAAGCTTCAAGTATTGTCAGATAGTCAGCTTGGGTAGAAGCAGATATCAAAGAAGTGAAAGTTACCGGACATATGGCCTAATTTAAAATGAAAAAAAACAAACAAAAACATATCACCGGAAATTGTTGATCATTTTGAGAAGCAAATTATGGATGGATTGAAAAAGCATACAATCAGCTACATTCAGGGCCAGTTCTACCTATTGGGCCAAACTAGGCATCTGCCTCTTGGTTAGGTTCCATGTTTCAGCTCCATAAGTGACTATCAGGAGAATGCATTGGTTGTATTCTCTTCTTTTTAGGATTTTTGGGATCATCTGGTTTTTGAAAGTTGAGCTTGTACTGCCGAAGGCTTGCCATCTCAGAGTGATTCTTCACTTGATTTCCTTCTCTTTTGAGGCTGAGAAGTATGCAACATGTGCATTAGAGAATCATGCTCAACCTTACATGGAGAAATCACAAG
Organism: Thysanoteuthis rhombus; assembly: GCA_963457665.1. Classification (NCBI taxonomy): domain Eukaryota; kingdom Metazoa; phylum Mollusca; class Cephalopoda; order Oegopsida; family Thysanoteuthidae; genus Thysanoteuthis; species Thysanoteuthis major. The sequence continues at coordinate 71,050,029 of OY735203.1, read as the reverse complement.
ACAGCACAGTATATGAGGAAGAAAACGGGAGTCCGAGACATCATTAAATCAACCAGAAAACTCAAATGGCAATGGGCAGGCCATGTTGCAAGAATGGCAGACAACTGATGGACATCATGACTCAAAACATGGATCCCAAGAGACCACATGAGAAACCAGGGCTGACAAAATACAAGATGGAGAGATGAACTAGACAAATTCAGAAAACACTGGCTCTGCGATGCCTATGATAGAGAATTGTGGCGAATCCTGTGGAAGGTGTATGTCCAATGATGGATGTTAGAAGACTGATGATAATGATAATGAGGCAGCTGCCTCGAGTACAGAGTTTGGAGGGGTGCAGTTCTGATCTTTCAGGAGCAAAAAAAATCAAGCCACTGGAGAGAGCAAATTTAAGTCTCACCTAGGGCACATAGAATGTTTGCTCTGACTGTTATAAAATATCTATGAATTCAATATCAAATTTCATTTAATTTAATAATGATATTTATTACCATATTTACTTGAGTACAACGCAGCCTCAAATATATGCGACCCCCACTTTGTAGCTAAAAATCTATAACATATTTTAATCCTCTTATCACAGCAAATTAAAAAAAAACACATGACAAGCTAGGGTGATCAATTAAAACAATTGAAAAAAGTTGTGATCAATAAACAAGTTACTTCTGTCACTTCAGTTGGGCAGTGATCACTAGAAATGCCTGAATTTAGATAAACAAAAAAACTAACGGTCATGAAGTAAGGGATCAATTTATATTGAACTTACATTGTAAATTGAACTTTCCCACCACTAAAAACTTATTTATGGGAAGAATTCCCCAACTCAATTTTTTGTGGACATAATAAGTTGTAATATTCAAATTTTCAGCCCTCTAGATCTATTAGTGTGGCCTGTACCCATGATACATGCATATATACATACATAGCCAGCCATCCAGATCAGCTTGAAAACTGAAGAAACCTATGGTGACAGTTTTGGTTGACGGTCACAAATAGGGTTTAGGAGAGGAATGCCCTATTCCCTTTCAAGTAATAAGACTAAGAGAAAATATGTTCGGGTTTCCAATTAAAACTTTGTAAGAAAGGGTGATCAATGAATAAGTAACTTCTCTCACTGATCACTATGAAATCTAAAAATAAAAAAAAAACAAGCGCATACAACTTAGGGACCAATTCAGCATGAATTTACATTGCAAACTGCCTCCCACCTACTAAAAACCTATTCAGGAGAGAATTTTTTTAAAAAACAAAAAAGTTTTTTGTAAACACAATAAGTAGTATATGTCTAAATTTTCAGCCCTTTAGCTCCATTGGTGCAACCTGTATGCATGACATATATATATATTCATGCATAGCCAGCCGGACCAACTCAAGAGCTGAAGAAACCTGTATTGGCAGTTTTTGGTTGACGTTTTATCAACAATTGTTCTAAATGCTTTGTAAGAAATAGTATTAGAAACCATCAAAGAAAACTGTCAACTAAAACTGTCTATGTATTTTTTAGGTTTTTAAGTTGGTCTAGCTGGCTGTCTATATACATTTCATAAATATAGCCAGCACAAAGAGAGCTAGGGGGCTGAAATCTTAGACCTTACTTTTTATCATGTCGAGAAGAAAATCTTTTTTTTTTTAAATTCCCTCCTAAACAGTTTTCTTTAGTGGGGGTTCAATTAGCAATATAAATCTATGCTATATTGATCGCTTGGTTTCTATCCAACAAAATTCACGCTTGTCTTTACAAGATTCAGACTTTTTCAAAGATCAGTACCCCCCCCCCATCCCACGCAAGATAAGTAACATTCATTGATCACCTCTTTTCCAAATTTTTTAATTGATCACCTTCAACAAAGCAAGCCTTCGGTAGTGCAAACCCAACCTTCAAGACCATGAAAATCCTATTAGTCCTCCTGAAAGTCACCAATGGAGCTGAAACATGGAACCCAACCAAAAGGCTCTGTGAACCATACAACGTGCGCATGAGAGAATCACGTTCAACATCTCATGGAGATATCATAACAAAACACAGTATATTAAAGAAAAAACAAGAGTCCAAAATATCATGGAAACCATTAGAAAACTCAAATGGCAACGGGCTGGACATGTTGCAAGAATGGCTGACAACCAATGGACAAACGGATCCCCAGAGATCAAATGCAGAACTGAGGCCGGCAGAATATGAGATGGCGATACCAACTGGACAGGTTCAGAAAATATTGGCTATGCTATGTCCATAATAGAGAGATGTAGCGAATCCTGAGGGAATTCAATGTCCAATCGCAGATAATAAAAGACTGATGATGATGATGATGATGATGAACACAGCATGCTACCAAAAGACGTTAGTCATTTGACAGTTTTTATTGATTGACTAAGCAGACCTTTTTCACTAATTAGTTTAATCACAGTTGAACAGTTCACAAAACTTTGTATCCGTTCCAAATCTGATATCTTGATACTCGTTGTATCAGAGCCATGCAGCAGATTTTTACAGACATTTGAAAAGTAGGAAAATGACATCAATAACAAAACTTTATAGACCATTATTAATTTTTGACTAGTATTTTTGTTTTATGTTAATTTTAGTAACTTTCCATTGCAAGTATTATTAGAAATCATGATTTCATCTTTTATCAGATGGAGAATTGTCAGACTTTAGTAATTATTGACTAGTTTTTCTTTATCTCAATCGAATCACCATAGCCCCACAAACTGCCTAACCAGCTCAGTGGGCTACAGATTCTTCTCTCTTTGCTCATCTGTGGGTGTTTGTGCATGTGATAGGGTGCTTCTGGTTACATTTTAGGGGCTTTCCATGAGTACACCATTAGGCACCATTTCAAAACTTTCCTCTTTTTTCTTTCAAAAAGTGCTTCTTTGGGTCCCTATCATCATTTTTGGACAATAATTTTATTGGTATTTTTTAGATCACTTTAGATAAAAGATCTTTTTTTAGATAATTCTAGATAAAGGATGTATTTTTTTAAGATAATTCTAGATAGAAGATGTATTTCTTTAGATAGTTTTATATAAAAGATCTTTTTTAGATAATTTTAGATAAAAGATCTATTCTTTAGATAATTTTAGCTGATATATTTTTTAAAATAATTTTGATAAAAGATCTATTTTTCCAGATGATTTTAGATAAAATATTTTTTTTTGATTATTGTAAATGAAAGAACTATTTTTTTAATTTAAATTTAATTTTGAAAAGATCTATTTTTTAGATAATCAAAGATAAAAGGTTTTTTTTAAGATTATTTTAGATAACTTTTTATATATTAACTTCTGGTACAAAGTAAGGTTATGATTATTCATTATGCAAGGTTCGGATATCTTTGATCTTTTTATTAGTTAGAACATAGAAAACCATTACCAATTTTCAACGAGTCTGTCTCTCATTTTAATATTAGTTGATCAATTGCAATGAAAAGCAACTGAAATGAAGATGAAAGAAACTCACAATTGAAAAAAAGACAGCGAGTGCACAAACCTTTTTAATGTGGAAAAAATACATTGAAAATATTTACAACTGTCTTCTCATGAAATATCAAATAAATCTGCATTGCTTTAATGAAGGATAGGTGAGAACTGGTCTGGTTAGTCACTTAATAGAAACCGTCACTTGGCCAACATCTTTTAGCAGCATGCTGTGTTGGAGGTGATCAATTGAAAAATTGGAAATTTGCAGTGCTGCAATCACTAAAAAGTCTGAATTAAAAAAAAAAAAAGCAAGCATAAATGTTGCCAGACAGAAACAAAGTGACCAATTTAGAATAGACTTAGATTATAAATTTGACCTCTCCCCCCCATTAAAACATATGGGGGGGTTCTAAAAAAATCTTTTCTGGACATAATAATGTATAAATGTGAACGTGTAAATTTACAGCCCTCTAGATCCATTTGGCGGCCTGTATGCATGATACATATCGCCAGCCAGCCAGAATTACTTACAAGATGAAGAAACCTGTGTCGACTTACGTTGAGAGCTTTCATTGCTGGTTTCTTAAATGCTTTTTAAAAATTACATTCTCGTCAATTCTGAAAGAATCATTGAAGCTGATTTAAATGAAAAGAATTTTGAAAATTCATGACAAATCCAAAAGTGATTGATATTTGAATTCACACACGTTCAAATTATGACTGTACAGTATTAATCGACCTGGCTAACCCGAGCGTTTTTCTCCTATCATTTTTTACTTCTTGCTGAGATATGAAATTTCACACATGAAACATAAAACCACCGATCGCAAGAACTAAGTGCAAGTAGACGATGGTGTGTTATACATGGAGTAGTTTCAGGAAATAGTGACTCATTGGATGTTATCTGGGGAAAGTTAATTTTTTGGCTGGGGAAAAAAATTTTCCATCCTTTCATTCACATGAAAATCTTATCATTTAATAACAGCAATAATGGCTGCTATTTGAGAAGAGGAAAACGATAATTGCAATAATGACCGTACCTCGCATAAATGAATCACCGTAGCTCATGCATGAACCAGAACTAATTATCTAAAAATTACTATCTAAAATTATCTAAAATATTATCCAAAAAAAATAGATCTTTTATCAAAAATTATTTAAAAGACTGGGTATTGTTGGCCCAAATTGGCCATTGAGACCAAAAAAAAACCAATTTTTTTTCAAAAAACAAAAATGTTGTTTTTAGATTGTGCCTAATGGTGTACGCATGCAAATTTTTAAGGTTGTGGCCCCCAAAATGGGAGCACCCAGTCACACACACAGACACTCAAAGAGAGAAGAATCTGTATCCCACTTGGCTGGTTGGTCGGTTTGTGGGGATACGGTGATTCAATAATCAAGACCATTATAACGAGCCTGCATAGTTTTTGCTTTGATGTTCATAAACCTATGGTGGTATTTAACCACCAAAGAGAAGCTCCAAAAGTCATACAAAGGCTCTAAAAAGTCTAATTTTTTTTATCCAAATTTCTATTTAAACAACATATTCATTTGAAATTAATGTAATAATGCAATCAAAAGCAAATAATTTGTTCTTTATCAGATTGTGCACTATGAATTTGTCAAGGCACAGTGGAAAAAATGCATCTGATATACCAAACAGACATTTTAATAAAGAACAAAAGACAGGAGTTTCATTTCATAGCTGTTTTTATTTCTGATCATAATGTTGTTTAATCATACTTTTTGATTTAAAAAAATTAAACCAATTGGAGCCATTGTATGACTTTTAGGGCCTTTCTTTGCTGGTTAAAGACCAATATAGTTTTACGTATGTTAAAGCAAAGATTAACCATGCCAAGCAGCTTAAGGGTAAAAATCTTCTCCTATTTCTATTCTGACTGAAGATATTTTCTGAAACCTTTCCACTGAATTTATAATGAATAAAGATTCATAGAATAATGTATTTATTCATTACCTTGTGTATTTGTAACATAGATTTTAAGTAGTCATGCAAGACTTATCTGTTTGACTCAGTTGGTAAGAGAGCCACATAACAATCATTTCATCATTATTCCAAATAGATAGAGAAATATTAATTCTATATATTGAACCAGAGTTTGACAAAAGTCTATCTACTTATATATCAAACATTATGATGTTCTTGGGTTTCCTGTCTGTAATAATAGACTCTCCCACTTAAAGGTAAGAATTTTGCTGATCAAGATACCCCACATGACAGTTTCTATTCAATGACTAAACAGACCCATTAATTATATTAAAAGCTATAGCATTAATGTTGATAATAGCAGTGACTGTGAGAAAGATGATGATGATCATAATAAATAATCTAGGTCATTACAGCAATAATGATAGTTTTAGAACAGGCATGAACAACCTTTTTGATCGAGCAATTCACATAAGACATTTTTCGTCTTTATTCAAGCCATACATTCACTTCAAATCTAAATTGTATTACAGAGAGTGTACTTCATTTTTATTTTGAACTAATGCATGAATTACAATTATCATATTATTGATTTATAAAGCCAAAACATTAGTAATTTCACAATATAAGATATAAAATGAACTTTCCAAGAAAAATTATATAAGATTTTAAATAAATGCCTAGATTGGCTATGAGCCACCAAAAAAAGTTGCTGGGGGCCAAATCTGCCCCACAGGCCTCTGCTTGCCTATACATGTTTTAGAATGAGCAAGCTTCATTTGTATAAAAATGCCTATCTAATCTCAAAGCTAATTAATGCATTATCATTAATTTTTACTAGTTTTTACCTTCATCCTAATTTTCAGTCGCTTTTTCTCACAAATTTAAGTCGGGCCATAATCCTATGGCAACGATTAAACAGAGCAATCAGAAAATAAAGAGCAAGCCCACAGTGAGAATCAAACTCCCACTTTTTAGCCAGAGGGAGTCCAGGATACTCCTGGCCACTCCCAACCATTCATTCACATGGACTTTATAGTTAAACAGAAGCTGATTTTACACCCTAAACCTAACCCCTTACAACCAATATTCGATACTTGTTGATGTTTACAATTGAGACATAGTAGTCTTTTTATCACAACAATATTTTTTTTTTCAAATTTATTCTTAGATAGAGAATTGGAACATTATTAATAATTTTGATTAGCTTTTACCTTCATCCTAATTTTCAATTGCTTTCATCTTGAATTCCCACTGAAGCTTTGGTAATATTCATATTGCATTAGTGTGTCACTTATGAAACACAGGATCCTTGTATGCTTTAATCAATATTGTATTCAAGTCATAGAAAGAGAAGCAGTAAATAAAATCCAAGGCAATTTAGTGAGTTCACTTCATTTTATTCCAGAAAGTAGTTGATACTTTGAGAAAAAATTCATGAATTTATTTGAATTTCTTTAAAACACTTTAAAAAAAAAAAAATAGTGTATATGTTTCAGTTGAAGAAACTAAAGTTTCAAGAGTAGTTTTATCCCTGAGTGGAAGAGTCTTCTGTTACGGACAGAAAAACGAAAACGTCACACTGTTCATTATTAAAGTAGATATTAAACTAGGCATGACTTGGCATCAGACGATCTATACTGGGAGATCCAATGAAGACCAAACCTGCTAACTATGGCCAGCGAGATAAGGTCCTGATCTACACATTTATCCAAGAGAAAAAAAATTCATGGATATTTTTGGATTTTGAGATGTTTTCCTTTTTGGCTTAGGAAAAAAAATTCTAAATTCATTTACCAGGAAGAGTCCATAGTTCGAAAGGGTGAGTAAGAAGTATTTTTATCTGCAAAATTGAAGTCCCTAGTTAGTAGACTCGCACAAGATTTGAATCATAAGAATTTAACCAAGCTCAGTTCTGTTTACATTTAGAATGTAAGTTTATGGTAAATTGGTCTCTAGTGGTGCCTCGTTGTTTTAAGGAAATTCAAACTTTTTACTGAGATATATTTAAGTGAGATATCCACTGATCGCCTCTTTTTCCATTTTTTCCAATTGATCACCCCCCAACACAGGAGTGCCTCTATTGAATGACTAATCAGACCTGTTTTGTTTTAATTCTGCATGTGTTTCTCTTATAAACTTAGCCATTTCCATTCAGATTTCTACCCTCTGAGGATCGTAAACTATTAACAATCATGGATTTCTATAACAAACTCTGCTTTTTCAGGTCAAGAGTTGACTGGTCCTACCCCTAACTCTTCACCTCAGGGAGAACCTGGTATTTCCAGGCTGCCACTTACCTCAATACCTTTATGGTCACCAGGCTTGACAATCTCTAACGAAATTTAATGATCTTACAAGAACTGGTGTTTCCAACATGGTTTGACCGTATTAAACTAATCTACCCTTTTTATTCATTGATATAACTCTTTTATTCAAATAACAATTTTCTATCCTCCCCCCCCCCTAAAAAAAACAACCCTGGTCTGGTTAATCACTCAAACTAAAAAAATTTGGAAAAGGAATCATCAATGAGAAAATTACTTCTCTCAACTTTTGTTGGGCAGCGATCACTAAAATAGTCTGAATTCTCAAAAACATGAACAGAAACAAACTAGAGGATCAGTTTAGCATAAACTTACATTGTAAACTGAACTCCCACTAAAAACCCAAGGGGATGACTGGAAAAAATTTTTTTCCTTAAATATAGTGAAGAGTGAATATTGAAAATTTCAGCTTTCTAGTTCCATTGTTACAGCCTGTAGGTATAGCCAGTCAGCCAGTCAGACCAGCTTGGAAACTGAAAGAAACCCATTTTAACTGTTTTGGTTGATGGTTTCAAAAAGGGTGAATTTGCCACTGACCTAACTTTTTTATTCATTTTTTAATTGTTACCTGAAGAGAAGGGCGATGCCATTGAAGACCCATGTTATAAAGGGGGACAGCTGTATTTAAGTTCAATCAAAAATGATTAAGAATGTTTAATTGAAATTCTTATAAAATATTTAGTATACCTATACTTGAAATTTTAAGAAAACTGAACGAAACAGGTCTAGTTAGTCACTCAATAGAAACTGTCATGTGACCAATGTCTTCTGGCAGTATGTTGGGGATGATAAATTGAAAAAATGTGAAAAAGGGGTGATCAATGAATGCTGCTACGGCTCTCTTGTATTCGAGTATGATACAGACCTTTCCGCTCTAAGACACTACGAAGCATCAAATCCACTCGTACGTTAGATTTTGCCCGTTTTTTATTTGTTGTTGAAGGCATTTAAGGTGATAAGTTTTGCTCAATTTCATGTACACGTCTACCAGGGTTGTCCTTTTTAATTTTTAGAAACCATCAACTAAAACTCTCAACTCAGGTTTCTTCAGTTTTTGAGTTAGTTTGGCTGGCTATGTATGTATGTATGTATCATGCATATAGGCTGAATCTATGCAGCCAAAGGGCTGAAAATTTAAACATTGACTCCTTACTATGTCTAGAGAAAAACTCTTATTTGTTTTTCTGTAATTTCCTCAACCAAATAGGTTTTTAGATTGGGGGATCAATTTACAACGTAAGTTTTTCCTAAATTGATCCTTTAGTTTTGTGCCCATGTGTTCTTTGAAAATTCAGACTTTTTAGCGATCACTACCCAAACAGAAGGAGAGTGAAGTAATTTATTCATTGTTCTCCTTTCTTCACTATTCCTGTATTGCTCATCCCCTACAAAGATGCAGACAATAGACTTGGCTCACCTCATGGTTTCTATTGAGTGACTACCCAGAACAGTTTTTTTTTTTTTTTAATTGCTGCCTGAAGAGAAAGGTTATATTAATAAATAGGTACAGTTCTCTTCGGGATGATACATTCTATAAAACTACAAAGATTCATATCCACTTGCAAGTTATATTTTGCCCGTTTTTATTTGTTGTTGAAGGCATTTGAGGTAATATGTTTTGCTCAATTTCATATACATGTCTTCCAGGGTTGTCATTTTCAGTTTTGATCTCGTTTTCAGTTTTACCATTATCTTCATTCAGCAAGAAAATCGATCTACTAGGTCAGCAGCAGCAGCAGCAGCAGCAGCAGCAGCAGCAGCAGCAGCTACAGACTGTAAATATATTGATTTTTCAGGGTAGAAATGAAAAAGAAAATTTGCACTGATCCAAAAATATAATCAACATTAATGGTACCATTATTTCTATTCCTCTTCCATGTACGTAAAAGCCAGCGTCTGTTGCTTTGAAATGTACAAAACAGGTTACGAGATGTTTTTCTTCATATTCAAGATTGTGAATACCAGATCAACCTTTCTCAATTTACATTCATAACTCCAAAATATGGTCGAATAAAATGGTATCTGATTTTATAGTATCAGATGATTGATGTTTCTTTGTTTCTTTGTTTATTTCTTCTTTATGTTTTAAAGACTCTCTAACAACTGCACCTTAGAGGCTGCAAATTTGTGTATAGAGGTAACGACCCAAGAATTAACATAGGATAGGTAGCACTGACTGCTGGTGACCTCTAAAAGTCTAGCCAATATCACCAGTCCGGTCTTAAGCATTAGAAACAAGACATTTCATTATCAGAATTTTCTACGGTCATTATTCTAAAGAAAGGCACTAAGCATTCTTATGAAAAAAAAAATTTTCTATACAATGTTTAGTGTTTTTTACAAAAAAAGTATCCATGTCCAGTTGTATTCGGCCATGTCAGAAAAGTATTCATCCATAAATAAAATCTTCAAAGCACAAACCATCAGCAGGCAAAAATAGGTCATGTGTCTGTGTTCATGTTCAGCGGGGTTGGTAGGGGATATATACAAAATGAAAGACCAAGTGCGGATGGTGGCATTTGAATTCGTTTTTGAGTGTGCGCAGGGACCTACAAGAGGAAGGTGTGTGTGAGCACAACCTCTCCATTAAATCTGTGAGATCTCTATAAAATATCAATCACTTTCCTGTGTTTCTAGATTTGAAGTTTCTGTTTAGAGAGTGCAAACCCAAATTCTATGAAATCATTATAGAATATCAGTTGCTTTTCTGTGTAAATATATTTGAAGTTTGTTTTTCTTCCAGGCAATGCCTGGTACCACAGCTACTAATCTAAATGTGACTCATTTCAACTTGGTAGGTACCAAAAACATAACAAATTCTGGCAATAATCAAACTTTTTTACTAAAATTTTAGAACATATTTTTATTTGGGTTTTAATTACAAGAAAATAGCATTAAGTTGGTCGTAAAAAAGTTAGTCACTTTTGCATACTAGAAGCAGGTTTTAGGTTGTTTTTAATTCAACCAGAACTGTCAAAATAGGTTTCTTCAGTTTCAAAGCTAGTCTGAATGGCTGGATATGTATGTATGTATCATGTGTATAGGCTGCAACAAAATGGAGTTAGAAGGCTGAAAATTCAAACATTTTACTCCCTATGTTCAGAAAAAAAAACAGATCTCCCCCTTAAATAGGTTCTTAGGGTGAAGTTCAATTTACAATGTAAATTTATGCTAAATTGATCCCTTGTCTGTGTCAGCTTGCTTTTTGAAAATTCAGACTTTTTCTGTTATCACTGCCAAACAAAAAGCGAGAGTAGAAACTTATTCATCGATTACCCCTTTTTCCAATTTTTTAATTCAAAAAATGAGTGCAAATGCTACTGGACACAAACTAAATTTTCAGCCCTCTTGCTTGGTTGGTGCAACCTGTACACAACATATATACATAGCCAGATTAACTTAAAAACTGGAGAACCAATGTTTACAGTTTTAGTTGATGGTTCGTATATAACATTTTAACAGATAACCTACACTACCTCCAACTAATGCTAGATGAACTAAACGGAAAAAGCAAAAAAGTCGGCCAACACATGAACTTCAGTAGAACGAAAATCATGTGCAATGATCACATTGAGAATGAGGACATAACTGTCAAAATCAAAGATGCAAAACAGGGAAAAGTAGACCAGTACATCTACCTAGGACAACTAATCCCTATGAAACCCACGAAAGAGGAAGAGTTCAAGCAAAGAATCACCCTAGGATGTCAATCCTTTGGCTGAGAGAGCTCAACCTTCAAAAACAAGTCGATCCCAATAATCTTGAAAAGAAGAGTATACAACCAATGCATTCTCCAAATAGTCACTTATGGAGCTGAAACATGGAACCTAACCAAGAGACAGACTCGCAAACTGAGAAGTATGCAATGCGCACGTGAAATAATAATGCCTAATCTCAAATAGAGATAGCACAGTATATCAGGAAGAAAACAGGAGTCCAAGACATCATAGAATCCATTAAAAAACTTGAATGGCAATGGGCAGGCCATGTTGCAAGAATGGCAGACAACCAATGGACATCACGACTCACATCAATCCTCAGAGATTACATGCAAAACTGAGGCTGACAGAATACTAGATGGAGAGACGAGCTAGGCGAATTCAGGAAGTACTGGCTCTGCGACGCCCATGATAGAGAAGTATGGCAAATCCTGGGGAAGGTCTATGTCCAACGATAGACGTTAAAAGACTGATGATGATGATGATGATGATGATGATGATGATTAATACAATATTTTATATAAAAGTACACTCATACATACATGCACACATCCACAAATCATAGTAATACATACATTTCATACAAAAGTACACACATACATACATAGATCACTACAGACTGACACCCATACATGTACACTCACTCACATACACATGCATACACGCACACATTCATACAAATCATCGCAAGTGTAAACCCCTTCAAATGCGGGGAAATCAGACATGATAGGCCCGAATTAATAAGAGGAAGAAATTCTTTTGAAAGCAAAAAAAAATTAAAGATTCCATTACGACAAATCGAAATGGGACCTATGAAATATATTAAGTGCGTCTTGGGCTCACATAAGGAGAAACGTAAAATGAAATATTTTCTCAGATGAAAAGATTCGTAGATAAAAAAAACAACCTTTTCTTGAGTTGTTAGATGTGCTAATAGCCTGTAAAGGTATTGTGTGATTTCTCTCTGAATATTGAACAATTTTCTAAACACGCACACATACATGTAAAGTATACTCTATTCTTCTATACATTTCAGGTTTTTGACATGAAATATTTAATGTACATGTATAATATATTGCAATATAAACATTTAATGCAAACGAATCATTTCTTTATATATGTCAGACATTAGCCTACTTAACTTTCATTTCTATAAAAGAATAAATAAATATTGCTTAGGTCTATTTGAAAAAATTTTTGCTTACACATTTGTTCAACAAAGGAATATAATAATGCAATAACTTTTTTTATGATTGAAATTCATTGAAAACTTTTCTAGATGTATGGACATGCATGAGAGAATATGCGAATATGGGGAGGGAATAGAAAAATATATGTCAAATGGAAATAAATTCCTGAATCCACCCCAAAATTCAATCACTTCTTCTATAGTTCACTCCCCACACTTCCATGAAATTTCATGGAAATTATTGAGAACTTCAAGAGATATTGGCTGGAACATAGCCATATGTTGCCCCCACCCTATTCAGGGAAAAAACATGTAAAATTTCAGACAAATCAAGCCCTTTGCCCCCTTAACCAAAGCCCTATGCCACCTTAACCAAAGACTGCCCATATGTTCATGATGTGAATAGATGTACAGACAGACATACAAATTGACGGACGGATAGAAAGATTGAAAGACAGACATGGGGTGATACATCTAACTCTCCAACTTTGTCGGCAGAGGTAAAAAAAACACATTACTGCTAATAGTCACTATAATGTCCCTTTATCGTCAGGAAATGGCAAATGAATTATCGTTTTAATAACTCTCTTCTTCCTTTTCTAATCACTCCCTTCTAGATAAGTGAATAGGATGGAATGAAATCACGAAACCATAATTCTCAGTTATCATCATCATCATAATCATTATTATTTGTATATTCCATTGAGATTTTAGCTCTTAAATTCATGGACTACAAGTAACTGCTTACCATACTGGCATTAGAACTCTCCAATCATTAGAATTAAAAATAATGGATCTTTTCTGTGAAATGAAGAGGAAATTCTTTCCGTTAAATCCATGTAGTATTCAAAGGGGTATTATTTCAATAAGGAGTTATTTCCTTTCATAATTTTCTCATCATGAATTTTATGAATTTAAGAGTTAAGGAGGCGTAGGAAGACCAAGTAGGTAACTGCATGAAGGATGGACTTGTCAAGCTGAGTTCAAACTCTGGCTGAGGCAGTTTGTGTTCACTTTGCAATAATGCCCTTGGGAAAGGCATGATTCCATCTTTCCCACCAAAATTATAGGTAAAATATTGCAGGGTGAAATGAGTAGGGTCACTTCAAGAGGTTGTTACCTCTGATTCTGTTTCACATGTTGTAAACAGGCCGTGTGAGTAATAATGTGATGAGCCCAAGCAGGAATGGCTGAATCGGTAGCCAGCATAAGGCAACCACTTACTTTTGCATTGAGATTTAAGGCTTTTCAAAATGTTTTATTTAGATACAGCATATACCTATTAGATGGTGTAATGGTTAGCATGTCTGCCTTACATACAGAAGGATCTGAAGTTCAATTCCCGGTATGAGAGGAAAGTGTGGTTAATGCATCATTAGGATAAATTCTTTTGTGCACTGAACAGCTAATTAAGTATCACCTTAGCTGTGTGATTAGGTTGGAATAAAAATTGGAAATGGAGTCGTGCCCTCCCCGATTTGAAAGGATAGAAAACAAAAGAGGAGCTTCCAGCCCCCCCCCTGACTGTCAGCGCAGCATGAGTCTTTCTGTGTTCTATATCTATTTATCAAGGCATTGCCATTCACCTGGTTCCCCAAAACCATTCTCATCACTGGTCACCATTACTGGGTTCTGGTAGTTTTAATGAATAAATTTACTATACATGAAACCCACAAAATGAGAAGAGATCAAACGAAGAATCACCCTAGAATAGCAAGCCTTTGGCAGAGCAAGCTCAACCTTCAAAAAACAAGTCAATCCCAATAATTCAAAAAAGAAGAGTATACAACCAATGCATCCTCCCAATAGTCACTTATGGAACTGAAACATGGAACCTAACCAAGAGACAGACCTACAAACTGAGAAGTATACAACGTGTGCAAGAGAGAATCATGCTCAACCTTATATGGAGAGATGACAAGACAGCACAGTATATAACAAAGAAAACAGGAGTCAGAGACATTGTAGAATCTATTAGAAAACTCAAATGGCAATGGGCAGGCCATGTTGCAAGAATGGCAGACAACTGATGGACATCATGACTCACAACATCAATCCGCAGAGATCACATATGAAACCAAGGCTGACAAAATCCAAGATGTAAAGATGAACTGGACAAATTTAGAAAATACTGGTTCCGTGACACCCACAATAGAGAAGTGTGGTGTATCCTGGGGAAGGTCTATGTCCAATGACAGACGTTAAAAGACTGATGATGATGATGATGATGAATAAAAAAACAAATTGTATCTCTTGAAATCAAATTTTTTGTTCTGTAACGCTCTTTATGAACAAGAAACTCCAAGAACTAGAAAACACTCAAACAGCATTTACCCTTGCCAATGCCATTACCAGGGGAAGCAATTTTGAATGGATCCACCCCAATTTTGAACCACTCCATTTTGAAACCTATTGCCCATCCTTTCAAAACTTTTCATTGGAATTCATTATGAACTTCCGGAGATTTCATGTGGACAGACATGTAATTTTGGTGGTATTATGTGGTACTGACATATAACTACGATGTAGTCAAGATAATTGTGCACCCCCAAATCTAATCATTTTTTCCGTAACCTTGAAATAAAAAAAAAATTTTGAGATATTGTGTGGACAGTCATGAACTTATCCATAAATGTATGATAAAAAAATATCTCTCAATCAGAAAAAAATCCTGGATCCACCTCAGAATTGCAACAATTCTCTCTTAACCTTTTGCCCACACTACAACAATACTTTCTGAACATCATCTTATATTTTCCTGGCCACAATTTCACACATGATTTCTGATCTCTGGGGATCCATGTTATGAGTTTTGTTATCCATCAGTTGTCTGCTATTCTTAAAACATCTCCAGCCCTTTGCTATTTGAGTTTTCTAATGGATTCTATGATATCCCTGACTCATGATTTTTCTCTGATATACTGCGTTGTTTTGTATCCGCTCCATGTGGGGTCGAGTATGATTCTCTCATCTTCATGTGGCATGGTTCTCAGTTTGAGGGTCAGTCTTTTGGTTAGGTTCTATGTTTCAGCTCCATAGGAGACTATCCGTCGTAAACTCTTCTTTTAAAAATAACGAGATTTTCATGTTCTCAAAACATTCTCAAAATTGTGCCCCAATTAATCCAATGAATCTTTGCGTATCAATCTGTAAGTACATTCATATAATTTTACTTTACACACAAAGACACACTGTAATAATATAAAGACTCCAACACATATGAACACTTTTGACAAAATACATATTTTTTTGTTTTAATGATTAAATGAATTTTTTTCCATTATGGATTTGTTTGTATTTCAATCTTCATTAACATCTTTACTGTCACCATGTGTGATTTGTATGGCAACTCCAAATCAACATGTTGTATGAAATAAAAGGCCATGATATCATGGAGAACATTCATATCTCTATGGATTTATCATTCTGTCAAACTGAACATTTCACATTTTCAAGTTAAGTAAACTTGTAGATGTATTCAGGTAATATCCTTGGCTTGATTTTTCCAACATATTTTGAATTCCTAAAAGTAAAAGTGAGAAAGGCAACACATACATTGAGTGCAAAAAGTATCCAATACATTCGAAAAAGTCCATTTTGAAATACCTGCACAGCTTCAAAATTGACAGAATTTGGAACATTATTCTTACATTAAAGAAATATTGAAACCAGATTAAACTCTGAAAATGATGGTCAAAAATCAGGAATCCTCAGTTCAAATTCTCCTAATTTTGAAGGTGTATAAGTATGTTAAAATGAACTTCTTGAAATGTATTGTGTTTTTTTTTGTTCTGATTGTGATGAATACCTTTTGATCTTTAGTAGCTGTAAATAGTATGTTAAGAATGAGGATGCAATGAACTATTCAGATTATATATTTGAACTAACAAAACACGCCTAGGATCTCTGATTCATCTTTTTGTAATTACTGATATAGATCAGTAAACAATTTTAGTTTGTGAGTTACATGAGCCAATTTTCATTGAGAGATAAGAGAAGATTAGGTTAAAAAGCAAAACGGTTGAATAAATGAATAAATCAAATTTTTAATATCATTCCTTTAAAGTGTAATGAATGAAGATTTTTCAGTAGATAAGATTCATAAAAGGGAAACGTCTTAATATGTATTTGATTCTTTCTATCTAGGACTGGTCAATGTGAATACTTTTAGGAGCTTAATTACCAGGGTGGGGTTTCCGAATAAGCAGGGAGATCGGAAAATCTACCCCAATTTAATGGGGGTGAAGTTGGAATGGGCAGGGGATGTAGGAAACTATGGTCAGCGACCTAATTTAGTAAGATCTGAACCAAAATAGAGTCATTTGAGGACTGAGAATTGAACTGAACAGTTTTTGATGGTACAAAGTTTTCAAATCACTGAAAATTGAGTACAATCAAACCTGCTTTAACCAATAGTGTTTATAAATACAATTTGTTTAACCAAGTTATCCCCCTTGCATTGTTTAGTAGTTGTCTGTATAGGTGGGGGAGGATTTTGACAAATCTGCCATTGTGTCTGTCCTCTCCCACAACTACTTGGGAGGAGAAAGTAGAGATGAACTCTCGAAAATTAATTAAAGAGGTTGGTTGGTCCTTATAAGAGCGATGGGGATGGTTCCAAATTATTGAGCAGGGACAGGGGTGGGGGACAATTAGGTACCTAAGAGTACATGAACTTTAATATATTTGTAACAAGGGAAAAATGCTTGTAAAGATCAAATAAATCTCTCCAGAATTATTGTAATGTTATTTGCAGACAAACGTGATATATGCAAATTTGAAAGTCAGAATGAAGATAATGCCAACAGGTCTGGTAAGTCACTCAATAGAAACTGTCTTGTGAGCAATGTCTTTTGTTAGCATGCTGTGTTGGGGGTGATCAATTGAAAAAAATGGAAAAAAAGATGAATGGATGAATCACTTCTCTCACCTTTTATTGGACAGTGATCTCAAAAAGAAAAATGCCCAAGCGCTACCAGACACAAACTAAGGGATCAATTTACCATAAACTTAAATCGCAAATTGACCCCCCCACCAACCTATTTAGAAAATGGTCCTCTGATATGATATGAAAAAAATTGACAGGTCTCGATAAAAACCATCGTGTGACCAACATCTTTTAGTAACATACTATATCAAGAGTGACCAATCTAAAAATTGAAATAAAAGTTGACCATTAAATAAATTACTTTTTTTACCTCTTCTTGGATCACGACAAAGTTCGAGTTTCCAAAAAACAAGCGGGCACAAACTAGTGACCAATTCAACATAAACTTACATTATACATTGAACCCTCCCATAAAAAACTATTTGAATTAAGGTAAAAAAAAATAGGTTTTTTTTAGATCTAAAAAGGAGTAAATGTTTGAATTTTCAGCCCTCTAGCTCCACTGGTACAGCCTGTACATGCAGCAAATACGTGGAGAGATAGCCAGACAGCCAGACAGCCAGACTGACTTAAAAACTGAAGAAATATTAATGTTGACAGTTTTGATAGAATGTTTCTAATATCTGAAGTTAATCAGAAGATATGTAGGAAAAGCAAGAGATGTGAAGAAGAACTAAGTACACTTTCACAAATCAAATAAAAATCCATTTCAATTGTGATACTGCCAAGGCTGGGGGAGTCAGAGTCAGTGAAAATATGCCAACTCTGACTAAATGTGAATTATGATATAATTCATTGAAGTTTTAAAATTTCACGTCCTCTAATTTAATTAACCTATTTTTTGTCTTTTCAGAATATATTTTGATTTTACTTTGAAGACAGATTTCAGAATATTACATACATATGGACTTTATGATCCTTGCACTAATTAACAGTGGCAAAAAGAGTTTTAAGAGAGTTGTCAGTTTTCGAATACTTGGTAATCACAACAGATGGGAAATATCATCTGTGGCAGGGTGTTGTAGAAGATGATGATAACGGGGAAAATATATGCGATGCAAAAATCATATCTAAAACCTTTAAACACAAACTCAAGCAGGTTAGGATGCTAGAAAAGCCGCCCGATGATCCGTGTTGACAGTGATGAAATGTCTTTCATGTTGTGTGGTTTTGATCGATATGCAGAATAGGTCTGCTTAGTCACTCAATAGAAACAGTAATGTGAGCTATGTCTATTGGCAGTATCCTAGTAAGGGATGATCAATTGAAAAATTTTGAAGGAAGGAGAACAAATAACAAATTGCTTCAGTCGCTTTTTGTTTAGGAATTGATCGCTGAAACACCTGAATTTTCAAAAAACACACGGGCACAAACTAAGGGATCAATTTAGCATAAACTTACATTGTAAATTTACCCTCCCTACTAACACTCATTCAGGTGAGGGATTGCCTTTTATGTTGTGTGGTTTCAATCGATATGTAAAATAGGCCTTGTTAGTCACTCAACAGAAACAGTTGTGCAATGTTGGGGGTGATCAATTGAAGTGTGGAAAAGGTTATAATCCATGAACAAGTTACTTTTCCGACCTTTTGGACAGTAAAAATCTGAATTTTCAAGAAAAAAACTGTGGATTCAATCTCAGGACCAATTTAGCATGAACTTACCAAAAAGATTTTTTTCTAGGCATAATATAGAGTAAATGTTCAAATTTTCAACCCTCTGGCTCTGCTTGTGGGGCTTGTATACATAATTCATAGCTAGCCAAGCTTGAAAATGGAAGAAACCTACGTTGACAGTTTTGGTTGACAGTTTCTACACCGCCATTATACATATAAAAAACGTAATCATACATACATATGTATATATACATACATGTATGATTATAAATTGTGTTGTATTGTATAGAAACTATAATTAGTCTAACTACAAATAGAGAAGTTATAGTTGAAATCAGAATCAAAGTCAACGCTACTATAAATTAAGTTGTCGTCATCATACTCAACAACCTTGATATTGACGATGATGATAGTAATGATTTATTCCTTCAATAAACAAGATCCTGGCTCCACACAAAAATGTTGAAAAATAGCAAATGTGCTACAACGCACTTTTAGAAAAAATATTTACTACCACTACTACTACTACTACTACTATTATTATTATTATTATTATTGTAGTAGTAGTAGTAGTAGTAGTAGTAGTAGTAGTAGTAGTAGTAGTAGTAGTAGTTTCCATTTCACCAATAAACCTGACAAATCAAATTTACAATTTTTCCTCATTTTTGCACATCAATGGTGAGGAGGGTTCAAATTAGGCTTATTGCAGTGTCCACCTTTTGTGATTCTCATAAAACAGTATTTACTGTTATATATATATATATATATATATATATATATATATATATATATATATATATATATATTTTTCCAGATAAGTGAAATCAATATTTCAATACTTATAGAGTACAGATATGACATCCGCTGAGTAGACAATAAAATCAAATCAAGAAGCCAATAATTCAATGAAATATATTTTGACGGTTAAGGTTCGGTGTACTGATTCCACTGCTGTGTACAAAGTATCACACAAAAATATTCTATCAGGTGAAAGAAGAATCAATGGCAGATTCAATGTACAATTAAAGTTTAGCACTCAGGGATGTCTTTTGGAAACACAAGTTTAGGGTCCTAAAAATTCAATCCAGGAAATTAAAATCAAGGTCCATATCATTAAATAGTTGATGTAGAGAACCTTCTCTAAACTTGAGTTTGCATTCATTTTTGAATCGGTTCTTTACTCTTTATCGAATCTCTGTATTTAATCAAGGGTCAGCGTTATGGCCCACAGGTAAAATCCAGTACATTGCTTTGCCTGGGGGCCTCAAGTATCCTCGAGACAATTTTATCAGCACCACATATATAATGATATAGAAATAGATTTAAGTAGATTTGATTTCACAAATCATACTTGACAACACATGGAGAAATCACAGTATATAAGAGAAAAGACAGGGATCAGAGGTATAGAATCCATTGAAAAATTCAAATGGCAATGGGTTGGTCATGTTGCGAGAATGGAAGACAACGAATGGACTTCACAACTCACAACATGGATCCTCAGAGATCATATACAAAACTGTGGCCAGCAAAAAAATAAGATAGTGTGACGAAGTAGACAAGTCATTGGCTCCCTGATGCCCATGATAGAGAGGTCTTGTGAAAGATCTTGGGGAAGGTCTATGTTTAATGACAGACAAACTTGTTATCTTAAACTTAAACTTGAGACATTCATGCTAATATATTTGGGGCACTTCCGAATTAAGCAGTTGTTTACAAACTACTTTCAAACGCTACTATGAATGTGGTGATTATGATTCTCACTGAGGGTTTTACTTGAAGCCTTGTGTTTGAAAAATACTTACACTTTAAATATTCCAATATTTCTCACAGAAAAAAATAGATAAATTAAAATAAATATCCGCACTGCTCATACATGAATCAACATCGCCCACGCGTGTACCAGAACTAACTATCTGAAGAATTATCTTAAATTATCTAAAACGAAAAGATCTTTTATCTAGAATTATATAAAAAATACCAGCACAAGATTTGGGCATTGTTGGTCCAAAATGACCATAGAGACCCAAAATAGATTCTTTTTTTTTGAAAAAATAGAAAACTCCATTTTCAGATGGTGACTACTGGTGTACATTTTAAGGTTGTAGCCCCCCCAAATGTAGCCAGGAGCACTCTCACACACACACACACACACACACACATAGACACAGACACTGAGAAAGAAAAAAATCAGTGGCCCCCTTGGCTGATTAAATGGGCCACTTGGTGGACTCGGGGGTGCCTAAGCAAGCTGAACCTTAGCACCCTTTGAAGATAATACAATACTTTGAAGAGTACTAAAGTTTAGCTTGTCCAGGGCACTAGAAATCTCAAGGCTGGCTCTGTACCTTATAAAAAGAATACATTTTTCTCGACACTAGAAAGACTTTTTTTAACTATCCTGTACTATGTTAGTTGATCGTCTTATCTCCAAAAGCCAGATATTGCACTCAGAGAGTAAATTCCTCTGCTAACACTAGTGTCACTCACTGTATACTGGGGGACATAGCTACAATATAGGAGAGGTAAGTGTGTATGGATCCACCCTTAAGTTCAATCACTTCTTCTGCGGCCCAATCCTTGAACCCACCTTTGAAGAGAGTTTTATTGAAATTTGTGGAGAATTTTTGGAGATGTATGGTATGGATATATAACTATGATGCAGGGAAAGTAATTGTGCACAGATCCATGCCAAAATTTGATCACTTCTTCTGAGAGCTCTCAGACATATCATGTAGACAGACAGACGGAAAGACAAAAAGATGGACAGACAGAGTTATACATATGCCTCTCCAATTTCTTTGGCAGAGGTAAGAGATGTAACAAAGACTGCTTCTAATTTGTCTGCAAGTTGCCAAAATACAGCTGTGTGATGATTTCTGAAAGGAAAATGGAAAAAAAATGGAAAAAAACGCAAGAAATGAGAAGAAAGAGAAACAAATACTACATCCAGTCAGTCACCCCCATGGTTTTTAACCATTGTAGGCTTAATTAACAAACACTAGTTTTTTTTTTGTTTTTTTTTTCTACGGTGAAATTCTGCAGCTGAAAATTACCAAAATAGGAACTTCAGTTTTGGTATTTTTATCTCTCACTCTTTGGATGTCTCCACGCATCTCAATAAGATGCTTTTTGGTCGGTCGTTGGTTTGTTGGTTGGTTCCAGTTACATTAAACTGAAAGAGGAAGGAAAGAAGAAATATGATGTCATGAAAAAAAAATATCTATTCTGATCAATTTTTTTATAGCTGTATGATGTCGTGAAAGAATGTGTGAGATCTTGTCTTTGTATGTGAAAAAAAAACAAAAATGGTCATTTAAGATTTTTAATGAAAATGATACTCAGAGAATATTTCCATATCACAATATTTTACAAGTGTGAGGATCAACTGGCTCAAAGAAGGACTACTTGCTCTTCTTTCTTCTCCACCAGCAACTATTACTACAGATGGTGGATGCATCTTTGAACTCATGGTTCTTGTTTTTACATAATAGTGTTTTTTACCTCCTATCCCCCCAAATCACGCACAAACACACGTACACACGAGGATGGATCAATAAGTCCATATCCTGACGCAGTTATTAGATGAATTTTGATTTGAAATTTTTAAGGTATAATGTTTGATCCATATGATTCATAATCGCTACTGGATTAACTGCATTGACAAGCAAAGAGATTATGTTGAAAAATATTTGTTATCTAACATAAACACATTTTCATAATTAGGCAACAGACTCATTTATGTACATAGATGTGCATAAATATATATACACACACACACATATATATGTATATACATGGCAGGGGTTGAACATCTGCCTCTGGGTCTGAAGTGAATGCTTTAATCCTACCCTATGGTACTGGAAAGGATATTGTATAGTCTATAGCCACAGTGAAGAGTTGTAATACAACGAAACAGCTGTCTGTGGATGACACAATTATACATATATATTTATATATATATATATATATATATATATATATATATATATATATATACATATATGTACATATATATATACTTATTTATTTATGTACATTATTAAGTTGGTGCAAAAATAATTGCTTTTTTGTTCTTCTAAACTTTGATGCTTATTTTGAAATAAACTATTATTTAACTATGTTCAGGGAATGAAGCATTTTAAAGCATGAATTTAGCTTCAATTTTTCAAGCTGAACATTTTCTTTCCACTATCTATTCTGGTTAATTTGTCTACGAATGTACATTGGTTCCAAAAATTTCAGATGAGAGCATTGAAGATGTGGAGATCGATCCAGGGAAAACAACCCCAGATATTGCTGAGGAACTAAACGTTGACCATTGAAGAGTTGGAAAAGCAAAAAAGCTCAACATATCGTGTGATTGCTCCCCAACAAACTTTCTCTTTTCCAAGCATTCTCCAACAACCAAGTAGCAACTCAAATCACTTTCAAAGAATCCATGGGTTCCTGGACCCCAGAATTGTATGCATCTGAAATAAGTTAGTTTGTTTCTTGTTGACAAAAATGAGTAGATTTTAAGCTGCAATATGTTGCTTTAAAGGTGGAAAATTGCTATCGTATGTATGAAAAATGGAATTATATAATTATATATATATATATATATATATATATATGTATGAATATGATTATGAATTGTGTTATATTGTAAAGAAACCTATTTTGAATGATCTCCCATCGTGACACGGTCATTGTATCACTCACCCCAGACAACGTAAATTGGATAAATAATTAAAGAAAATGGGGCTGCTGAAGGAATAAAACCCACGGCCGATAAGGTAGCCTCTTCAATGTAGCAATGCCTTTACCATTGAGCTGAACAGTCTGGCAGTAATGCAAAGGCCCAAAAGTATGCTTTCACACTAAATTCTTATCTTGTTTATTCTTGGTACATTCTTTTCTTTCAATGCAACAGTTATATATTAAGAAATGGATATATCTGATCCTACGGAATGATTATGAATTGCGTTACATTATACAGAAACTTATTTTAAATGATCTCCCATCATTACATGGTTGATGTATCACTTGCCCTTGATAACGTATGAGAATTTGATGTGAAACCAGTCATTTGGGCCTTTGCATTACCGGCGGGCTATTTAGCTCAATGGTAAGAGCAATACTGCATTGGAGCAGATACCCTGTCTGTTGCATTTTTGATTCCTACAGCAGCCCCATTTTCTTGTATCGTTTATTCTATTTATGTTGTCTAGGGCGAATGATACATTAGCCGTGTAATGACACGAGATCATTTCAAATAAGTTTCTGCATAACATAATGCAATTTATAATCATTCTGTCGGATCATATACATCCATTTCTTAATACACACATACACGCATATATATATATATATATATATATATATATATATATATATATATATATATATATATATATATATATATATATACATATATATATATATATATATATATATGTATATATATATATATATATAATCAAGATATATTGTATGAATATAATAATATGAGCTCTATAAACACATACATACAAATTTTATTTTATTCATCAGAAAGTCATTGAAAAATTATGTGAAAAAATGTATTAATTACTTCTGATGATTAAAATCAAATTTTTAAAAAGTATTTTCATCTGTCTTAAAGTATTCCAATCTTTTCAAGAATGTAAGAAGCAAACACCAACAAAAAAAAACAGACTGATTTTGTTAACATGTTTATTTCTTATGAATAAAAAAACTACAAAAACCAAATAAGTTCTAATAGACAATATTCAATCAACTGTTTGAAACAAAAATAAAACAGGTCTGGTTAGTCACTCAATAGAAACCGTTGTATGACCGACGTCTTTTTGCAGCATGCCATGTTGGGGATCATCAATTAAAGATTTGAAAAAGGGGTGATCAATGAATCTGCTTTTACTCTCGCCGTTTGTTGGCCAGTGATCACGATAAAAAAGTGAAAGCTGCTGGACACAAGCTAAGCATAAACTTACATCGCACTATAAAACATATTTAGGGAAGGAATATTGAAAGAAAAAAAAATTTCCCCAACTAATAAAAATTAAATATTTAAATTTTCAGACCTCTAGCTCCATTGGTGTGGCCTCCATGCATGATACTTGACCAACTTAATAACTGAAGAAACCTATGCTGACAGATTTGGTGGTAGTCTTGGTTGATAGTTTCTAAAGTGGAATTCTCAGAGGGATGAAGATCATTCAAATGGTATGTCTCTTACGGAAAGATTGTGAAAATAGTTATTTCAAGAAATCTCAAGGGATTATGTGAAATCACTGAAATTTTGTGGTTTCACAATCAGCGTAGTAATGGTTAACAAGCTTGTGATGCTGACCATTATTATTAGTAATGAATTTGATCCTCACAAGGTGCTCTGCTCTAGCCTTGTGTCAAGCTAAGCTAAACTAAACTTAAACGTTATGCTGAAACGGAGAAATCGCCTTGTTGGAGTGATTTACACCTTTTTTTGTAAATAAAAGTTTCTGTTCATTTTGATTACATAAACTTTTGATTGTAAAGAATAGTTGTTCTGTATCCTTGTTTTGATTGAATGAACTTTCGATCAAATCAATCCTACATATTTACTTATTTTTTTTGTAAAAAGAGTTGAAACTACATACATACTTATTTATTGTAAAAAGAATTTTGATTTCACAAACTTTTCATTGTAAAAAAAAGGTCTTTTATTTATCTTTGTTTGGATTAATTGAAATTTTGATCAAATTAAAACTATGTATTTATTCAGTTAAAGTTTAAATTTTGCCAATTAGTAATTTCACCGATTCAGTATAACTTATAGATTGTAAATACTGAAGCGTATTTTGGTGGAACAAAATTCTAACATGGCCATATCTGGCAGATGTCTTGTAAAAGAATGAATAAGTTAAAGAAAGAGTTTTAAATCTGTATTTTGTTTATGTTATAGAAATAAATTCTAATAGTTTGGCATTTTAGAATCCTTTCATGTAAAAAATATGAGAAACCGATATTGTGCTAACAGAAATAGTGTTTTTTTGCTCTAAAACCATTTTAAATTTACCTCATTTCAAAGCTTGTTTTTGATCTCTGATCATAACTCAGGTAATTTATAATGTGTGTTTTCATAGTGTTTCACTGTTCTGTGTCTGTCTAACATTTTAAAATATATTCCAACTCTTCACACAGTACATTCAAACATTTTTCTGACAAATTTTCCTTTGAGAAGAGTCAGTCAAAAAATCTTTCAGGATTCACATTACCAACGAACAAAAAACAAATTTAAAACTTTCTCTTTAACTTATTCATGCTTTTACAGCAATGTTAAAATATCGGAGCAGAATATACTCGATATCTACTGAACTCGTTAACCATTTATTGTGAAAGTGAGGATTTCGTAAAATTACTGAAATATTCAGAGACTTCACAAAACCACTAGTTTCACAATCTCACTGTAAGCAATACATGTACAGTTTCCTACCCATCCTACCGACTGCCAATTTAAAAGAATTCAAGCTGTTGTTTAACAAGAAATGCTTTCTGAACTGTTTCTGAAAGTACTTCAAAATTTGTTTTTTCTTCATTACAAGCCAATCCAGCTGGAATGTGTGTTCGTATTCTTGGTATGAAAGGTAGCCATTGTTTTCTAAAATTGAAAATTTAGCACATTTATGTTTCCATTCTCAGAGAAATTTTTTAAAGTTTTTTTTTTTAAATTTCTCATTTCACAGCTGAAAATTGAAGAGAAGTTTAATAAAAAGTAAATAAATATTTGAATAAATAAACCTGGCCACATCAATGAAATGATCATAATTTAAAATTTTTTCTCTTTCAAGTGTTGTTCAACTATCAACAGTGTTGCCAATTTAGCACTTTTTGGCCTTGAATTAGCACATATCTTGTTATGGGAGTGCAAAAATCACCCACTTAGTGTAGTCGTTTGGGCATTCTTGGCCATTTTTAACTTGTGTTCAACCATTCTTAGCATCTTTTTGGTGTGTCTAGGCCTTTTTTGGTAACTTATTTTTTTTTGGCACTCTTTGACATCGAGCTTGCCCAAAAATATTTCCCAAGTTTACGACTCTGCTTATCAGACTCACATCTGGAATGGGTTTCCTCCAACCTTAGTAAATCTAGAATTACTGCAGATATGACCAATTGGTAGAATGATATCCACGCATAATTTCATTGGATATTTTACAGGTTTAAGCCTTGAAGGAGCTCTATATTTTAGTGGGGGCTCAATAGTTTTATCAAAACAGTACAACTTGATTAATTTCATCGATTGATTTATTCACAATGTTAGAAATCAGCTTTTTTAATAGTTGTATTTTTTGTTTGTTTTTGCTCCTTGAATTTAGTCCGTCTCTGCCATTTCCAGCTTTGATATATTGTCCCCTTTCCTCAATGTATGCGATTTGACTGACATAGTTAATGCTTAAAATTTCAACACCATGGCGTCTGCGTACCCTTGGACTATTAGTAGATCATCGGGCTACTATGGTTCAAGTCAGAATTTCAATTGCCACAGTCCTACTAACATTTATACATTGATTTCCTTTGAAATCTCATGACAGAAATTAGATTTGCCATAAAAAAGCAACAGAAAAATTAAGTTGGAGGTGAATAGTAGTCATAAAATTAATGATAATGATTTGTAATACTTCATCTGATAAAAAAATGAGTGATAAACATAACAGGTCTGGTTACTCACTTGATAGGAACCATGACAGGACCAGTGTCTCTGGCAGCATAAAAAATCAGGAAAAAGGGGTGATCAATACATTTTACTTTTCTCGCCTTCTGTTCAATTACTGAAAAATTTGAATTTTCAAAAAATAAGCAGGTACAAACTAGTAGCAAATTTAGCATAAACTTACATTGTAAATTGACCCCCCTTGAAAATCTATTTAGCAGAGGAATTTTGAAAAAAAAACCTAAAATGTTATACTCGACATAATGAAAAGTAAATGTTGAAAATTCCAGCCCTCTAGATCCAGTGGTGCTGCCTGTATGCATAAAACACACATATATTCATCGCCAGCCAGCCTAGACCATAAACCAGCATAAACTTACATTGCAAATTGAATCCCCCACTAAAAATTTATGTAGGAAATGAATCTTGAAAAAAAAAAAACGGTTTCTCTTGACATACTAGGGAGCAAATGTGTGAATTGTTAGCCCTCTAGATCTATCGGATTGGCCTGTACACATGATATGTAGCCAGCCAGCCAGACAAGCTTGAAAACTAAAGAAACCTATTTTGACAGTTTTGGTTGATGGTTTCTAATTGCTGTATCAGAGTAAAAGCTCAAAGTTGTAATGAAAGAAGCTTTATCTATATATATATAAACTCCAAATCTGGCAATACTTTGTAAACGACTAAATGCTTATGTCAAGTTAACCTATGAAACAATTCAAAGTCCGGGCCAGATCTTAAGAGTTCTTGTATTAGTGCAACCGTATGGTGAAACAATTGTGCACTTTTTGATAAAAGCATGAAAATTCACTCAATAGTACTTGAGGGTATATAGTTTAGATTCAGCCTGAGAACCATCTCTTATTTTTGGGTTAAGTGTGTATTCTGTCAACCAGATAACCGGGTATGATGAAACAATAATGATTAAATAAAAACCAAGGTATTAAGCTTTTTTCTATTAAAACTCAATATTAAACATTCTAAATTAGTAATTTTGAAACTTGGAAAACTCAAGGATACATTCTATAAAATAAATTTTTTGGCAGACCCCTATTTTAGGCATTTAGTTTTTAAACTAATTAATGAAGTACAATAGAAAGAATTTTTTGACTTTGAAAAATCATATTTTTTTGAAATGGATTACATTTATTTGAATTCTTATGTATAGTGCAGGTCTGTGTACAATAATAATGTTTTTGATAGCTGTGCAATAGACAATGTTTATCTGTTACAAGATTCGCTATGTCAGGTTCAGAGGAAACACTGCTGTGGGCCCCGAGTATTATTCAATGGACCTCCAGGGGTCTATGGAGCCCAGTTTCAAACCACTATAATTAATAATTAAATCTAGAATTATAACTGTAGATGGTTAATAATTTCGACATATTTGAGTTTTTTTCTGGTTAATTTTACTATTTATCACTAACCAGGTTTTGTAATTCACAGACCAGATTTTTTATTCGTGAATGTGTTATATTATTTGAAACTCTATTTGAAATGACCTCCTATTGTTACTTGAAAGATGAGTCACTCGGTCAAAACAGCGTAAATAGAAATAAACAATTAGTGAAACAATGACTTTGGTGATTATCAAAATTAAGTCATCCAAATTAACTTCAAGATAATCAGGTTTCATATTTCTGTGAATTAGGAAGTATTTTAGATTTTACTGACTAGATTAGTAAAATGGATATAATCAGAAGAAAATCACTAATACATATTAACATTTCTCAATCATAAAACTCAAAATTTCCTAATAAACCGTTTAGACACATGGAATGATTACTAAAATGTGATTAACTATTAGTTTTCACAAACAAATCTTGAAATTTACAAACCAAATATAATTTGCTGAGCAAATCTCATTATTTACAGACCAAGAAAATTAATGTCTAAATTAAATTATTTTCTCAACTAAGTCTTCCAAATTAACTCTAAAATGATCATTTATTTCATATTTCTTTAATTTGGATTCAGTAATAAATAGTTTACTCATATTTAAGTATCTAAAATCATTTATATGATTTGAAGGTTAGATTTTGTATGTAAGGGTAAAAGCAAAGTATACCTGCTAAATTTGAAGATTAGCCACATTAAAAACAGAAAGAAAAACATCCTGATATCACAATTTGAAAGAGTAAAAAGAAGAAAATTGAAAAAAATTTGAAAAAATATCACTTTATTAAAAGATTTAACCAGTATTTTGGTGGAACAAATTATTTAATTATACTCACCAAATTTAGAATTTTTTGACCAAGTATCCATTGTCTATCAAATATAACAAATAACAAATAAATTTTTCTCCAACAATTTGAATCCAACATTTTGTCTATTTTTTTATCTCTATTCTCTTTCACACTCACTGTAACAGTTGCTTAATTTTGTATATGGAAGGTCATCGTCTACACATCTACCACTCTACGGCTTTTGTCTGGGTTACAGCCATATTTAATCAAGTTTCTTATCCCAAGAGATGCCCCTGGCATAATTGTCCAGAATTGTACAGAACCATCGTCCCAAGTTGAAGAAACATTGCAAAGGCAATAACCAGCGCATCAGTATCTACCATCTGAATGATTATCTTTTGGCAGGATTTTGTCGTTTCATGCGCATGCACAAAAATTTGTGTGTCTGCTTCTTCATGTGTACAAGGAGAAAAATCAGTTAGGGGTGCTTATGGGCAACCGCTATCTGTTTTCTAGGAAATTCAAAAGTGTATATTTTCAGGGATAGGGGGTAAAAGGATATTTTCGGCATATATTTTAGCAGCAACCTTGTTACCAGTAAAGAATAATACCATCTTTTTATATGGATACACCAAGTTAGGGTTACATAAAACATTTGTACAACACCATTAACTTTTATTGACAATAAGGTATCAACTGCCAAACCCTCTCCCCCTATGTAAGAAAGCTGGATCCAGAGGTGGTCAAATACCCTTTTAGCACCCCCCCCTCCCAGCAGGTACCCATGTTTGTTTTTTGTAATAAAAATAATTTACCAACTCTTGAATTTTCATCCTCTGGAGATGTCTTTTTGAGTAGATAAATTATATTACTTTATTATTGTAATTTGAGTAGAGTTAATGAGTTGTAGGACTTTTGTGGGGGTGGGGGCCAAAGCACCTTTTGTTCATTATTGCAAATTGTTTTTGTATTGAATGTAGACAAGAAAGTCTTCCTGTTATCGGTTGTGGAAATCTTCCTTCCCATAAAGAAACCAAGAGGTTCACATTTGTTGGCATCAATATGCAAAAACACCGCTTAATTGCTCGGTGCCTGAGAGGTTACTTTGAATCCAACGCCTTTCCCCCTTTTTCTTACGTGCAGTGGACTTGAAACTGTTTTCCAAATAACTATTGAACCCAATATCCACCCTTTCACAGTTTTCAAGAGTTTTGGGGATGTGTGGCATGAATATCTCGTCTGTGTACTCTTGAAAGGGGTTTTCTTTTTTCTGGGTTTGATTACATTGACAAAAACTTTCCAACTCTTGAGCATCAACATCCAGAAGTGTAATTCTTTTTTTATTGTTACTCAAACTCATTATTATCAAAAATTAACATTACCATTGAATTCAGGGGCCTAAGATAGATCTTTATTCTAATTTTCAGCCAAATCAGGAGAAATCTTATATTTTGCCCCTTTTTTATTTATTTATTTAATAATTCATTATGTCTCTTTGGGTATCAGACAGGTTCAAATAATATCCTTATAAGCTCAGGCTCTTTCCATAATTTCTAAACTTATCTAAATCATTTTCAAAACTCTCTCCACTATTGTGATTTTGAACATGACTAGTCAACTTATTCCGAATATATATTACTCCATTGGAAAAAAAATTGTTTAGTAGATTTGGTTGTTGAAATCTGTCCTGTCAATAGATTTCCAGTTTGAGGAGAGAAATTAAAGAATGTTATATCAGATTTAGAAATTCCATTGGTTATTTTTAATGACTCAATTAAATCCAACCGCATTCTTCTCTCAGGCAAAGTTATTAAACTCAAGGATTCCAATCTTTCTTTATAACCAAGATCTTTTATTCCACTAATTAGTTTGGTTACTTTTTTCATTGTACGCTATCCAGTTTCAAGATTAAATTTCAGTTCCTCTGCCAAGCTATCCGAACCTAATCCTGAGTACAGTATTCTACACGGGGTCTAATCAACGTTTTGTATATCCAATAACAAATGAAATCATCCAACTAATTTTCTGATTTTTTCTTGACACAATTGATAAAATATTATCATTAAAATTTAAGGGATTGTTAAAAACCAATTCAGAATCACTTTCTCAGTTATCTTTTCAATATTCCTTATTGTTTGATTCATATTAAAACTTTGTATTTTGCAAAACCTATCGGGCATTTAAGGACTGGCCTGCCTGAGTGTGCTCACACAACCTGCATAGATATTTTTTGCACCAAAAAGTGCCTAAAGAAATTTTATTAACAGCTGTAAAACATTAGTATTTAGTGGTTTTGGAGCAATTGGATAATTTTTTCAAGGGGGATGTCCCCAAGCTATGCTAAGACTCAGTTAAGCCAGATACCCTGAAAATGAATTTGAATAAATCTCCCTTAATCTGCTGCTTGATTTGATCATTTCAAAAAATTTTCAAAATGTCTTGACTTTTCATTACACAGACAGCAATATTTTCATGAAAATATGATTTTGAATCCAGTAGAAAAGATGCTGAAAAACATCCCCAAAAGAAAGATTTGCTTTTTATATCCTAGTGTATAACAAAACAAAAAAAAATTGCTTTTTATTAAAAAGTACACAATTAACCCTTTTTTCTACACAGATTTGCAGTGATTCTGTTGAATGTAAAATTCACAGTGTCCAAAGGCTTGGAACAAATTTTCTACCTTGCGGTGTTCAAACAATATAAAATGATATATCTAAAAATGCTTATGTATTTCACACAAACTATTTATCTCCATCTCCGAAAAGTAAAGTAAAAAATCAGGGTTTATTCCCAAAAGTGTTTATGACCATCCTCTTGGCAATAAGCAAGTCGATCGAGGGAACACCTCCACTCTAATCACACAACTTAGAGTGTACTCAATTAGCTTCTTATTGCGCAGGAAAAATTTTTCAAATGAAATGTTTTCCACACTCCTTGGTTATACCAGGATCAGTCTGGTTTTACCTTCAAGCGGGCTGTAACTGATAAAGGTCCCCTTGAGGAAGCTCACAACTGGACCAGATGGGAACATATCTTAAGAATTTATCTTTTCCTGATTTTCCTAAGTGATGTTGGAATTTCAGCCAACAATCTGAACTTTCGGCCCTATTTTCTCAACAACTTATCCAGAAGTGATCTCTGCAGTTTTTAAACTTTATCTATCCCAAGGAAACAAAACATTCTTTTTCTCATCAGGCCAGACAAGATATTTGACATTGTCTATGAATTAGTTCAGTTCCAACTACTTACATTTCACATTATCTTTCAGGGAAAAAAACACCATTCGAAATCCCGACTTTAGTTGTCCTAACTTGTAAAATACTAAATGCTCAAAGGTTCCTGAAGTGCTTTCGCAGAATTGATTCATGAAGTTAACCACCCGTGACTAACCATTGTATCATACCTGTGGAAGACTGAAATAGATTTTCAATAGGTTTACTGTATTAAGTTGACAACAGGGAAAAATAGTGGTCTTTAAATCAAGTTTATTATAATAACATGTTTCACATTCATCAGAGTTGCAATTTCAAATGAAATAATATTGAAAAGTCCTTTTATTTCAAGTAACAGTGTTTCCTGATATCTTAAATGCCAAGTATTTAGAAGTATGAAGAAACTACGATCCGAAAAATTGATCCATATATTAGAAAAATCAAAATTAGTGGGGCGCATGCTATTAAATGATCAGTTACTCAGTGTGTGTGTGTGTGTGTGTGTGTGTGTGATTGTTTTTGGATGTGGGAATTAAAAATTGTTTTGTCTACTTCAAATCGATTATGAGCACATTTACTGATCAATATTTAATGTTGTTTCAGTATCAATTTGGATAGGTGGAGGAATATATTGAATTTCCTGGTCTTTGTTCAATTGTTTCTCATTCTAAGATTAATGCAGGTTCTATACATCTATCCAAATACTCATCAGGAAGTTTACTGCAAGAACAAATCTAAGACAGAAAACATAAATCAAAACTGTCAACATGTATTACTCCAGTTTCCAAATGATTCTTGCTGGCTATCTATCTATGTGTGGTATGTGTAGGCTGCATCAATGGAGCTAAAGGGCTGAATACTTGAATATTCAATCCTTATCATGTCTGGAAAATCCACCCTCCCCAAATAGGATGCAATATAGATTTATACTAAATTGGTTCTTTATTTCCTGTATTTTTTTGTGATTACCACCCAACAGGAGGCAAAAGAAGTAACTTATTTATTGATCACCCCTTTTTCCAATTTTGCTGATTGACGTTGTTCATGTGACAGTTTCTATTGAGTAACTAACCAGACCTGCATTTTCATTTTTTTTGCTTCTTTCATGAATTTGAATTTGTTTTTTATACTAATGCCATGAAATAAATTCCTGCACTGAAAAAGTCTTTTTGTTTTCCTTTAATTTACCTACTACATTTGTACATTGGTTGATCAATGTGTCAGTAGCTTAATAGTGAAAAAAGCATTTGTTTTGTGATGAAACAGACCCCATTTAGCTAGAGACTTTATCTGATGACAGAATGGACGAAATATGAATGAGCAGGATGATCATCGCCATCATTTAAAAATTATTTCTACAATTACTTCTAAACCTGCACCATTGAAATATCTTTTGGATAGAACCATTTTTGGGGGATAGAATGCAATTCTCAGGGAGAAATTTGGATTCAACTACTTTAGGCAAATTTTAATTCTATGAGATATTCATATCACTGACCAACAATCATTCAAGCCCCTCTCAAAGCACACCAAATTTCTACTTCTAGTAATCATTTTATAAATCTATTTAATACCAAAGCCTTGAAACTCTATTGCCAAAAATATGAATATGTTACCATCTAAAAAGTAGTACTCCCCATACGAAACAATATTTTTGGCAACAGAATTTCAGTGCAATAGAGTTTGGTCCTAATTTATACCCAATAACATTTATTTTGATTGCATAATGTCTGAATAGAAATAACAAAATCCTGCTATGTTTGGTTCAAATGAAAGTCAACTTTCAATGAAAAAAAGTGGTCGGTTGCACTCATTTATTGGTGATACGGTAGATATAAAGGAAATGAAAGGCTGCTAAGGTTTATCAAAGTCTATTCCAGTACTGCACAAGGTGTGTGCATTCAACTACGTAAGGTTTCTGTATAATCACATTTTAGAAAGAAATCATTTTTTTTCTGAATGAATGCATTACAAAACATGGCATGATTTAATTGAAATGTCCTCACAAGCCATGCATGACATGAAAGTTCCGTCAATATATAAGCAATTCCCTCCTTTTCAAACCACAAAAATGCATGGCTATTTCGATGAAGATAAAGGTCTTTTTTTTATGAGGATTATTTTAATGGAGACTACTCACTGTTTAACATTCAAAAGTTATCTCCCCTGACAAATGTTGCAGACAGAAAATATAGCTAATCATATGTAAGTAATTGACTACCTGAAGCATATGTGAAGAAGTTTACGGACGGAAAATATTGACAAAATTTGTTACAGATCAGAAAATATATTTTCCTCAAGCCAAATATCTGAGGGTCATGAGAGAATCATGCTGAACCTCAAATGGAGAGATCACAAGACAGCACAGTATATCAGAGAAAAGACATCATAGAAACTGTTAGAAAACTCAAATGGCAATGGGCTGGACATGTTGCAAGAACATCAGACATCATAACTCACAATATTGATCCCCAGAGATCATATGTGAAACTGTGGCCAACATAAAGTAAGTTGGCATGACGAGCTAGATAGATTCAGAAAGTAATGGCTCCACGATGCCCACGATAGAAAGGTTTGGCGAATCTTGCGGAAGATCTATGTCCAACAACGGATGATAACAGGCTGATGATGATGATGGTGATGATGATGATGATGATGATGATGATGGAAAAATGTCTTGAAACATCTAGATTCTAGAGAATGTAGATGTTGTTTCCATTGGGAAACATCTAAAATTGAGAAAAAATGAAATAAAAAAAATCTAGAAACATCTAGATTATTGAGAATCCAGATGTTGATTATAAACCCATCAGATCATCATCATCATCATCATCAGTCTTTCAACGTCCGTCGTTGGACATAGACCTTCCCCAGCATTTGCCGCACTTCTCTATCATGGGTGTCGCAGAGCCAGTACTTCCTGAACATGTCCAGCTCGTCTCTCCATCTAATATTCTGCCGGCCTCGGTTGCGCAAGTGATCTCGGGGGATCCATGTCGTGAGTCGTGATGTCCATTGGTTGTCTGCCATTCTTGCAACATGGCCAGCCCATCGCCATTTGAGATTTTTAATGGATTCAATGATGCCCCTGACTCTTGTCTTTTCTCGGATGTGCTGTGCTGTCTTGTGGTCTCTCCATGTGAGACCCAGCATAATTCTTTCATGTGCACTTTGCATGGTTTTTAATTTACGGGTCTGTGTCTCGATTAGGTTCCATGTTTCAGCTCCATAAGTGACTATTGGGAGGATGCATTGGTTATACACCCTTCTCTTTAGGATTAATGGGATCTTATTATTTTTGAAGGTTGAGCTAGCTCTGCCAAAGGCTTGCCATCCTAGTGTGATTCTTTGCTTGATTTCTTCTTCTTTTGAGGGTCTCATTGAGATACGTTTTTTTTAGTAGATGCAGTGATCTACTTTCTCCAGTTCTGTGTCCTTGATTTTGATCTTAGTGTTTTTATCCCCGATGTGGTTGTTGTACATGATCTTCATCTTGCTGAAATTCATGTGTAGGCTGACTTTCTTGCTCTCTTCATTCAAAAAGGTCAGAAAAGCTTTATTTTTTCAAAAATTAAAAAAAACATTTTAGAAGGGGTCTAGAAGAGCTGTTTTTCAAGTCTGTTGACAAAATAGTATGACCAAGAGCACTGCAACACTCAAACAAGCAAACATCAGAGGGCTTCAAATCAAAACTTGCTATGGATCGGATACAAAGATAAATTTGCATCGAAGCAATTAGGTCAACTCTCTTCTTTCCATAAATCTATTCCACTAACAAATGATTGTCCACCAGTCTAGGTTATTTCCTGCAGTCATAAACAAGTAAAATGCACATTGAGATTTGATTTATTCTTATTCCAAGGCAGAAGTAGAGTTGAGGTCGAATGTAATATTTAATGTCCGTCGGGAAAGAGGGTCTCTTTTATTGGTGGTTCTTTTTGCTTTGCACCAACAGAGAAAGACACTGATGAAGAGACATTTTTTTTCTTATGGACATTACGTATTACACTAGAAGCAGGCCATAGAATGAATTGTCCGAAACATTGTGTTAACATCAAAGTTGACAAGAAAGGGTTGAATTGTCCGAACGAAAGTTATTTTGTGGTATATTGACATTAGATAGCTTTGTTTTCATTAGGCAGAATGGCAAACTGAATGAGAAGAAATAGAAAGAATAATTTTTTACAAATAATTTGTTGTGTTTTCAATCTGTAAGACCTTCATTTTGTCAGTTTTGAAAGAACTTTTTTTTTAAAAAGTTTCAGGCGAGGGCTGAGGGGTTGTATTTACAATGTAACAATAATGCTAAACTAAGCATGCGCTTCTTGTTATCTTCACTAAGTGAGGCTTCAAAGTTTGTGGTTACTTCCCTTAACACGTATGTGAAAATTAAAAAGAATGGAAAATGAAAAAAGGGTTTGTCTGTTTTGAAAAAAATTAATTCTCTAAGGTTTCAAAGGTTGGGAGTTCTATTTACAATGTAGCTAGAATGTAAAAATTTATTAAGGTATCGGGAGCCTACACAGAAGTGGGACTTATCATTTTCAGTAGTGCCGGCGTAGTCCTTCACATGTTTTTCATATCTATCAACTTTTTTTCTTCTAGATCTAGCCGATTTTTTCCCTATTTAGCTGATAAAAATCTGCAATAGCAGATATCTGAAAAATATGGTCATTTCAAAAAATGATTAGCCGAATCAATTTCATTCAATAACGAACTCAAAATATTATTTCTAGCCATACTGAAAAATTTGGATGATTTTAGCGATTCTTTGAAGGTCAATCAAAGCAGATCAAACTTCTGAGGAAAAATAGTTTTTCATAATTCTCATCATCATTTTACTTAGATCAATAAATCAAATTTTAAGCTAATTACTAAACTTCACCTAACATCACGTGACCAACGTCTTTTGGCAGCATGCCGTGCTGGAGTGATCAATTAAAAAATTTGGAAAAGGAGTGATCAATGAATAAGTTATTTCTCTCGTCTTTTGTTGGGCAGTGATCATTAAATAAGTCTGGATTTTAAAAAAAAAAAAAGGCAGACATTAAGTAAGGGATCAATTTAGCAGAAACCTACATTGTGAATTGAACCCCCACTAAACAACAATTATGGAGGGGAATTACCAGAAAACAAAAAAATAATTTTTCTCTAGACCTCATGAGGAGTTAACGTCGAAAATATCAGCTCTCTAGCTTTATTAGTATGGTCAGTACAAGTGATACATTACTAGCAAGTCGGACCAGCTTAAAACTGATAAAACCTAGGTTGACAATTATTTACACTGCACAAGGGTGTCATAAAATTCAGAGCCGTAAATGATTTGATTGTTATGCACTGATCACTTGGGCAATTCATTTGACGTCACCATAACTATTATGTCAACTGGTTCATTCATGCCGTCAAAATTTGATGATAGCATTTCTACGATGATTTGAGAAATCTTCGTCTGTATGTATGTACCACGATAACACAACAATTGGGCCATTGTACAAAGTTGATAATGGCCAGATATCTTGTTCCATGCACCGGACACGGCAGTGACAAGTTTGAAATCGTTTGAGTCAACGGTTCTCGATAAGAGGCAGCTGCTCGATTTACAATAAAAGTTTAGTTAGAAAAGGATGTAGTTCTTCGCCAAAACATAGAGTATGGAGAGAAAGAGAGAGAGAGAGAGAGAGAGAGAGAGAGAGAGAGAGAGAGGGAGGGAGGGGTTTTTTCAACCAAATTTTTTGTAAAATGAGATATAAATTATAAATTAAAACATGGTTTGATGATGTAACGGCAATATCAAAAATTTTTTGGCTTCAATTATTGCTATAGACGACAACAGGAATAGAGGACAGGATCTTATCATTTCAAGTTTAAATTTCCTGAATATTTCCATGAAACCGGATGCACCTTTTGAACAGGCGTGCCTTAATGCAAATAATTTTGCAATTTGTATTGTACTTGAAGGAAAAAAATATCAAAAAACATAATGTTGCTCTGTATTTTTCAGTTTGTATTCAACCGGAGTGAACCCAGAATTTTCAAACATTTGCAAATAAATCAACAAGGGAGACTACTCTGTAATTAGCATTTGATAGTTATCTGCCTTGACAAATATCACAGGCAGAAAATATAGCCAATCATTTGTTGTATTACATAATTATAAATTAATAAATAATGATTACATAATAACATGGAGCAAGAACATGCCTGGCTGCTACAAGGTCAAACTTCACTCAAACTTCTATTCTGACTGAAGATGATTACAGCAACTTTTGTATTGTATTTGTAACAATCAAAAAATCATAAAAATATAATTGGGTGGGGGGGGTATCTATTTATTAGAATGAAATAAGCCCTTTGGTATATCTGTATAATAAATTTTTTTATTGATAACTGAGATTTTTCAACTTCACTCAATCAGTAAGACTGCCTCCTGGCAATCAGTTAGTTATGACTTTAAAATTACGGTAGGGGAATATTACTTTTATTTATCGATTTACACCCCTCATTTTGGTGAGGATTGTTCTCATTGTTCTTGTTACAGTATGAAAAACAAAGTCAACTCCAGACCGTGGTTTCACGAGAGTGACTTTCCTTGTTATATTATAAGAAAGTAAAATGCATTATCGAGAGATATTGATGAGTGATTTTCAAAAAGTTATAGAATTGAAAGGAAGGTGCTGAAATGATGATTTTCAGGTGTGTCCATGCATCCCTATAAGACACTTTTCGCTTGGTCTGTCTGTTGGTTGGTCTGTCAGACTCTAATATGTTAAGTATTAATTTTCCTCATCCCTATCATGTTGGACCTTTAGGTGAACCATCTTCATATACTTCCTTTACTTCCTCTTTCTCCTCCTGCTATTACTACAACTAGTAATGCTACAACTTCTACTTCTCTCTTTAGAATCCCTCTGAAATCGGAAATTATTTTTCATTGGGAAAATCAAT
The DNA here is from genome assembly GCA_963457665.1 of Thysanoteuthis rhombus. Taxonomy (NCBI): domain Eukaryota; kingdom Metazoa; phylum Mollusca; class Cephalopoda; order Oegopsida; family Thysanoteuthidae; genus Thysanoteuthis; species Thysanoteuthis major. Next base: position 71,009,899 of record OY735203.1, on the reverse strand, counting down.
CATGCACAGCTCCTACAACTTCTCCTCTACTCCCTCTCTTTGGAAGCCAGCCTCTCTTCCTCCTCTCTTCCCTCCTCTTTTTTTTCTTTTCTCACAGAGTGAGGAAAGATTTGTGACTTTTTAGACTGTTTCAAGATAGATTGATTTGAAATCTAAAGATTTCCTGAATAGTAGTCCACCTACTGCATTTTTACAGACAAATCTCTCTTTGTTGGAGGTGCCCCTCAAGGAGCAAAGCCTCTCGTCCCCAAAATACCTCCCAAACTCTAACTATGTTTATGCAACAGATTTCAATGCAACAAAAAAAAAATCACTTAAGCCATTTCCAATAAGTATAGAATCAATATACATGTCTCATATCTATTCATTCAAGTTATTTAATTTTGTCTGTAAAACAAGAGATTCCTGACATTTTTTGGTAAGATACTTGGTTGCAAGCTTCAACAAACCGATCTTGCCTTTCATAACAACTCACAACACTTGAAATATCACTTAACATAACAATCACATGAGTAATAATAAGCTTCTGTACAAGATTATAATACAAACAGGTCTGGTTAGACACTCAGTAGGAAGCGTCATGAGACTATCTTTTACCAACTTGTTGTGTTGGGGGTGATCAGTTAAAAAATAGGAGTGATCAATTAGTAAGTTACTTCTCTTGCCTCTTGTTGGGTGTTGATCACTAAAAAAGTCCAAATTTTTTCGATAAAAAAAAAAACTGATGTAAATGCAGCCAGACACAAATTAGGGGATCAATTTAACATAAACTTACATTGCAAATTGAACCCTACCTCCCTAAAAAAATACATATTTAGGGGATGAATTTTATAAGAACAAAAACATACTTTTTTTTTCTAGATATAGTAAAGAATAAAAGTTTGAATTTTCAGCCCTCTAGGTCAATGGTATTGAAACGTGAGAATCCCTTCTAGAAAAGAAATATTTTGACAAAATTCTATTTTGGTATTTAGTTTTCTACTAACTCTACAATAATAAACAATTTTTCATCTTTAAAAATCATACTTATTCTAAATAAATTACATTTATTCAAGTTCTAATATATCGTACAGATGAGTAGACAATAATCATGTTTCTTGATAGCTTTGCAACGGATAATGTTGCTTCTCTGCGACAAGATTCTTAATGTCAGGTTGAGAGGGAACACTGTTGTGGGCCCTAAGCATTGTTTGTCAGACACACAAGGGTTCACAGACCCCAGTTTCAAAACTGTTCTAGCTCCATTTTGTGGCCTGTACATGTAATATGTACATAGATAGCCAGTCAGCCAGAATGACTTGAAAACTGAAGAAACCTATGTTGACAGTTTTATTTGACAGTTCCTAATACTTTCAATTCTATCCGTAGTAATATAATATCTATAATTATTTTTAAAAAGTCTGCTAATTGAATATGTATTGAGTAGAAATGGATCTTTTAATAGGTATTAATTATGTAAATGTCTTCCTTAATCGTTATTTTGTATAGAGATGTGGCTGAAAGAGATGCTACTTGAAAACGCCCCTCTCCCCGGTCCCCAATGGGGGGATCTCCAAAAAGTTCTATTAATAGTAGTTAACCTACAGCACTTCTACAGAAATCTCACTAAATTTCAGAGGGGGGCCCCGTTGAGGAGCCAAGCCCTTCCCCCTTCGATCTTTATTAGCTGTGATTGATAATTTTAATTAGTCAGAATAGAAAAGTGGAGACAATTATGATATTAAAAAGAAAGGAAAAACAGGTCAGGTTAGTCACTCAATAGAAACCGTCAGGTGACCAACATCTATTGGTAGCATGCTGTGCTGGGGCTGATCAAATAAAAAATTGGGATAAGGGTTGATCAATGAATAAATTACTTCCCCGGCCTTTTGATGGATGTTATAAGTTCAAATTTTCAAAAAAACAAGCAGGCACAAACTAGACCAATTTAGCAACAACTTACATTGCAAATTAATAACCCCCTTCTCGACTAAAAACTAGGGGATGGGGTGAATTTTGAAAGAACAAACAGAAAGTTATTTTTCAGGCATAGTAAGGAGTGAATGTTAAAATATTTATCCCTCTAGCTCCATCCGTATTGACTGTACGCTTGATACATTGCCAGTAAGCTAGACCAGCTTAAAAACTGAAGAAACCTACTTTATCAGTTTTTGTGACAGTTTCAATTGATGGTTACTAAGAGCCTATTATTTTGCATAATTTTTTTCTCTTTCAATGAAGTATCAAATATCCTTTTACAGCAGTTCGTAAGAAAGTGAAATGGAGGACCTGCTTTTTTTTTCTCTTTTACTTCAATCAAATAGAAGTATGGCAACATTAAACACCAAATTCAAAACTGCAAGACATGTAATCTAAAAATAAATAAAGCTATTTTCAGTTTTTGAATAAATAACAAATCTATGAACAAAAAAAAATTAATGGGAAATAAACACTGTTGTTTTTGAGAGGATTTTTTTAAAACTCAGACTGACGGAAAATAAATTAGAGTCGAAAATATTGAAAAATAGTCGAAAATAAACAAAAAAAAAAATTCCATGGTGTTAGTTTTTTTTTCTTGTTACTTATCATACTTAGCTAGTTTTGAAAACCCACTTTTTTCATCAGTAGTCAGTTATGCAGTGTTTCAGATATGGAACAACTTTCACATTCCCAAGGTATGTCAACTGCCTACACGTAGTATCCTGCCTATTAGCAGTAGAACATTAAATTAATATCTGTGTAGCCAGAATAGAAAGATCTTATTATTCTTTGACATGAGAATGAAAAAAGAATCTGCAAACACTACTACTGCTACTACAACTATTAAAACTACTAGTTCTGTTATAACTAAATGATTATAATAAAAGAAAAAACACCACCAGAAACAATAAAGAAATTGAGCCTAAAACAAATACTTCCTTTCAACAGTGAAGTATTGTGTCAGCCTCATATAATGTAAAGTGGTTTGAATATGAATTGAAATGACTAAATCACTTTTCATGGTGAAATCGTGAAGTAGCGGGTAGAGTTGTTGGTGTGTGTGTGGGGGGGGGCTATTTGGAAACGCACCCCCTCTGGTTTTTAGTGCCCTCCCCCCAAAAGATTTTAAGATATTTCAAAATATATCTATTACTGCATTTCTATTGACAGATCTCATTAAATGTCAAAGGGGGTTCCTCATGGAACCAGTCCCTCGGAGTCCCCCTAATCCCCCCTGTAACCCCCCAGTATCCAGGTAGACCTCTGTATGTGTCCATCAATACTGATAAATTTTGCTCTGAAATCTCAGAAATATATATCCGCTACCTGATGCATAGTTAAAGATTTGGGGGGAATAGGGGGCCCGGGAGGGGATCATGGCTCCATGAAGGGCCTCCTTCAACATTTAGTGAGATTTGTCAGTAGAAAAGAAGTAGCTGAACTACTCAAGCTCTTTTTTGGGATCCCCCTCCCTTTATTTGGGACTCGGGGGGGTGCTCTTGAAATAGCACCCCCCTCCTCACGCCTTAGTCAGCAGTATCAGCCTCATAACATTCGTTGGTTAAATGACATCTATACCGGTTAATCAAATCAATTAATTTTCAAATTCTCTTTTCTTCTCTCTTCCTCGCATATTTATATTTTATCTGCAAACAAAAGATTTTCTGACATTTGTTGCAGTAATTCTTTCTCTATATTTCTCTATCTCCCTCTGTCTCTCTCTCTGTCTCTCTCTGTCTCCGTCTCTGTCTCTCTCTCTAAAAACCCGATACGTCGTGAACAGTACAGATTACAGATTACAAACATGCTGAATCATGCTTTGATAAATTACATCCTTGCCTTGAGATTAAAACCAAAAATAAACAAACACTCTGGTAAGCAAGTAAACAAAGAAGAAAAAGAAGGCAGAAAGAAAAGGGAAGAAATCAACCAGCAATTCTGAGCCATAGTCTGAAATATAAATCTCACAGTCTATAGTCATTATTTTCAAACAATAGATTTATATGCTTTCCTGTCCATTTTGATAAAGGATTTATAAAAAAGCAGAAAATATTAGTTCTTAACTACTGGTGGGAGGGGGGTGTAAATCCCCCCCCCCTACCAGGGTGTGTTATCAATTTCAAGAAGGGGTGCGAGTCCGCAGGAAAAATGTTGTAATTTCACTAATTATTCCAGGAATTCTCTCAACAAGACTTCGCATAATATTGTGATGATCGTAACGTATCTAAATTCATAATTTTCATTTATTTACTCTACTCATAACAAACTGACCATTCGGTTGAAGATGTGAAGGAATAAGTGTAAAAGCAAGGGGCTAGGGGCCAATTTGGGTAAAAAGTTGTCAAATTTCAAGGGAAATCTTTGTAGTTGAGGCAAAAACCATGTGAATTTTCAGGCAAAACAAGCCCTTTGCCCCCCCTTAATCAAAGAGTTCTAACATGCTCATGGGGGCCGGGGGGTTTCATGGGAGCACAGTCCAATGACTAAAAGGGAGTATTGTGGTAAAAAAAGGTAAGAACCACTGACTGAAAAACTGTAGATATATTTTTATAGAAATTTTACACAGCAATTAGTAGTTATTCAAAAACGTTTGCATTTTACATGTTAAAACTGATTATTAAGAGAAACACACTCTAAAAATTACTTACATATCAGTTGATGAATCATGCAGGAAAAAATTTTGCTCGCTTGAAGATACTGAAAAATATTGAACAATATTTTTGATTTATTTCCAAAAAACTTGACTTGTATTTGATTTTTTTTTTCAATACTTATATCAATCTTATACGTCTACATGTATATCTGTAGATATTAGAAACTATGAAACAAAACAATATTTTTGATTTATCTAAAAAAAATCTCATCTTCTATTTAATTTTTAAAAAAAATACTGATACCAATCTTAGAGGTCGACATATGTCTTTAGATATTAGAGACTGTCAACTAAAACTTATTCAGTGATCACCCCTTTTCCAATTTTTAATTGATCACCCTTAACAAAAGTTGTTGGTTGCATTACGGTTTCTATTGATTGAATTGAGATGTGTTTAATTTTTTTTTTAAATGCTTAAATCAATCTTGCATATCGACATACATGTACTCACACACACATATGTATTTGTTTGTATATATATACATACATAGACATATATAAGTATGTATTTAAGAAATGGACATACTTGGTTCAACAGAATGAATTATAAATTGCATTATATAATATAGAAGTTTATCTGAAATTATTTCTTGTCATTACATGGTTAATATATCATTCAGTTTAGACAACGTAAATAGAATAAACAATCAAAGAAAATGGGCTGCTGCAGGAATTGAACCTGCCACCGATCAGTAGCCGCTTCAACGTAGTGACCAGTTATAATTCATTCTGCATTGGAAGAGATGAAAAAGACCAAGAATAAACGAGATAAGAATCTTGGTTGAAAGCAGTTATTTGGCCTTTGCATTACCAGTGGGCTGTCTAGCTCAATAATAAGAGCATCGCTATGTCAAAGCCGCTACCAATCAGATACAGGATCAATTCCTGCAGCAGCCCCATTTTCTTTAATTGTTTATTCTATTTACGTTGTCTAAATTGAATGATATATTAACTGTGTAATGACAGGAAATCATTTCAGATAAGTTTTGAAATAATTTAACGCAATTCATAATTTATACATAGATCTATATTCATAGATATTTTTATTTGTCAGGTCTGTAGCAATGTTCCGTTGGAAACTGACCTTGCAAATCTTTTGGCTGAGAAATAACATCATCTAACACACAGAAATCGAAAAATGTGATTATTGTGCATGGATGTGTACCGTGTATCAGAATTCAATAAATGTCATCCATTTTAAATAAATATGATTTTTGAAGGTTAAAAATTGTTCATTAAATAGTCTAAAAAGAAACTAACTGCTGAAAAAAATGCCAGAACATCTCATTTATAGTTGAGTTTTCAAAGTTTTGTTATTGCTGATCTTATTATACAGCCTGAAATGCAAGAAATGAATTTTTACCCCAGGGAAAATAACTATTTCAAGCCTTGCTGCTTCAGGGTCTTTCTTTCTTCTATTCCAACTGAAGATGATTTCTGCAACTGTTGCACTGTATCAATAACAAATAAAATTCTACAGTAAATGCATTTCTTTATTAGAAAGAAATGAGCCCTTACATATCAGTAGGGTAAAATTTTGTAGATAGGTAAGACTTGTCAGTTTAGCTCAGTCAGTAAGACAGCAGTCTACCAATTGGTTGATCCTGATTAAAAATCATGGTAGGAAAAGGCTAATTTTATAGTAGTATTCATTTATTTGAATGAAAGAAATCTTTGCGTATTTCCAACATACATTCTCGCAGATACACAAAAGATGTCAATTTAGCTCATTCAGTAAGAGAATAGACTACCAATCAGTTGGTCAATGTCGAGGAATGTTGATTTTTAATCCCACAAATTTGATGAAGAATGTTCTTGTCATTCTCGTCGCTCTTGTTATGATAGAAAAACCAAGTCAACCCCAGGTTTGGACTGGAGTTCAGCAGGAAGAGAAATCACACTGCGATTCCAAGTCGCAGTTTGAAGTATAAATCTTACAGTCTATAGTCATTGTTATAAAACCATAAATAAGTATATGCTTTCAAACCAACTTTAATAAATGAGTTTTATAAAGCTGATTTTTAGGAGAAAAATTCATCTGTAAAATTAGCTTACATATCAGCGAATGTTTCACTCAGAAAAAGAATTTGCTCATTTTGAGATACTGAAAAATATTTGAACAAAATATCGAACAATATTTTTGATTAATTTTTAGAAACCTTATCTCCTATCCAGTATTTTTTCGAAATGCTAACATCAATCTTATATGTCTACATCTGTAGATATTTTTATTTGCTTTGTAACGGTTAACAATTTATATTTGTATGGTACACTCTAGTTTGTAACTGTTATGATGTCTGAAATGCAAAGAATGAATGTTTACCACAGGAAAATGACTCTAACATATAGCAATCAATCAACCAATAAAGAACTAAATGAGAGCTTATGCATTCAACATTTATTTATTCATAAAAGATAGTTTGAATCTTGTTGTGAAATCTTGAAGACTTAAATGAAATAAGCAACAGTCACAGACAGTAGAGGCCTGTAGCTCAAAATCCGCTCAGACGTTCTCTACCTCAGTCTCCTTCGATCCTTTCCTTCTTATTTCTCTCGATATTGCGACGTACACCGCCAACTGTTGTGTTTCACAAACTAAAGTAAGACATCTCTGAGTTGGTACGGCTACCCGTGCTCTCACGTCCGCACTCATCTCTCGCTTTTTACAAACGGGTCCATAACGGTAATTTTTTCCATATATGTTGACGACCAGCTATATCTTGCAAACCCTGGCACATGCAGGCTCTTCAGCTTTGCAGATGAATGCACATGCACACTCGGGGCCACTTTCATTGAGGTGAGCTTATTTTCTTCATTACAGATCACTCATTCGTTCCTCCTAATGAACATTAGTGCCTCATAGCGGCATTAACATGTTACCCTGCTTTTTTACATCCTGCTTGGCACTCCCGGAGAAAGAGACCAGAAGCATTGACTCTCTTTTGCATATTACACCTGAAGAAGGCCGTAGAATGATTCAACAACACAAACAACAAGGAGTTCAATTATCCAAAAATTTCTCTAAATGTTAATGAGCCTACTTAAAATTATAAACGGTAACCTTTCCATATACTCGGTTATCCTAAAATATTGTCTTCATTAAAAAAAAGTTTTGTGAAATTCAGATCACAAAGAAAAAATACCATATCAATCCTAAAGGTATACATCTCTCTGCTCACAGACATTTCTTTCTTTGTCTATAAGCAGATAACTCTTGAATTCATATAAGAAAATTTGAATATTGATTTCAAGGGAAATAACAACTGTTTAAAATTACCTCTCATCCAACTGCAGACAATCTTTTTTTTACTGAAGAGTGCTATTGTCAATTAGGAGTGGAATCAAGCGGTTTTTATGATATCAAGAGTTAATTCTTTCCTAATTCCTCAACATGATGGACTGCAAGTAATTCAGTTTGGCATTTAGTTGTACAAATCTTTATCACAAATGCTTTTTATGTAAGGTATAACCAAAACTGCTGCTGATAAATTGAAACCTCCTCCCTCTTAGCATTGTATTCAGTGGGCAAATGAATGATAGTTTCTTTGTCAACAATTTTTAATGAAAAAACAAATAATGATACTAGAATTCTTATCCCATTCATTTGTATATGATCTTTAAGTAGCCAAAATGGTGCATTTTAGCCAGTTTTACAGAATCAAGGTAAAGTTTGAAAATGTTTGATCTTGCATTAGGAACAAAGGCCTCATTTAGGCCATACGCAGGAACGAGCAGGGGGAGGGTTTTCAACTGGTAAATGAAATGACAGATGCAATATTAATTAAGCATAAGATTAATTTTTTATTTTGAAAAAAAGAAAAAGAATCAAACATTTAAAAGAACTTGTATCACTTTGAAACCAGCTTAATTTCCTGAGATTTAAAAGCAGTGAGCAAAATTTTGGATGTCACTTCCCGACTGAATTTTGATGCGACTTGTTTGAAACGACAACATCTGATAATAATAGAACGCTTCAATAGAAACATTCTGAACAAAGGAACAATAAAAAATAAGGACAATTAATTATTGTCAAACTTCTCCTACTGCTGAGTTTTTACTTTATTTTCGTATTGTAACTCAGAACAGTAACATTGATTGAGATTTTAAATAAACAAGTCTGCTTAGTCACTCAATAGAAACTGTCACATGACCAACATCTTTTGGTAACGTGGTGTTGGGGGTGATCAACTGAAATGTAGGATAAATGGGAGATCCATGAACAAGTTACTTCTCTCACCTTCCGTTGGCTGTTGATCCCTAAAAAGGTCAGAATTATCAAAAATAACTATAAATGCTGCCAGACGTAAACTAAAACTTCAATTTAGCATACACTTACATTGTAAATTCAACCCCCCTCTGAAAACCAATTTCGAGGGGAATTTTTAAAAAAACAAAAAGGCTTCCAGCCCTATAGCTCTATTGGTTCAGCCTGTGCATGCAATAGATACATAGCCATCCAAACCCACTTAAAAACTGATGAATCTCATATTGATGTTGGCTATGATGATGCTGACAGTCTTGGTTGATGGTTCCTGATATAAGTTTAAAGAGAAATTACATACACTGTGGCATATATATTATCTTAGTGTTCACGAGGACCGACACGCACAGATTGAAATAATAGAATAAAGAGAGACTCCTAGCACAGATTAGGAGAACCATGATGGCCCTCACCAGGAGCCAACTAAAACTAAAAAATTAACCTGTTTTGGACCTGACTTCTCTCAACAAGTACAAGGTTTTTACTTCATTTTCCAATCAATTTTCATATGGATATCACCTCTTCCTTAAACTTGCCAAATAAGTTTTTATTATTGTTTTATGTCTGAGTGCTTTTTGAAAACTCTTATTGTCAAGCTCAAACTATTCAGTTTCAAACTCATTTTCTTATGTAACAACAATAATGGATGACAATGACCAGACCAAAACCCTGTGACTTCATGAAACAAAATACGGTGACGTACATGAAAAATCTGATGACAAATTCACTCCTACTTCTGAAGCCCAACTCAGGTTGACTTGTTTTGCTTGAGTTGACAAATCCCATTCACAGGGATTGTCAATAAAGGAGTCAGAATGAGGCACATAGTTTTGGAATAATACTGTATAGAGAAATGAATTCTGTTTTATTTTTACTTTTCAGATTTTAATGAAAAAGTAGTTTGACCTTAGCGCAGCCAAGCTGGTTATAATCATAATTGTTATCATCATCATCATCATCATCATCATCATCATTATTATTATTATTATTATCATTATTATTTTTATTATTATAATTATTATCATTATTATTATTATTATTATTATTATTAGTAGTAGTAGTAGTAGTAGTAGTAGTAGTAGTAGTAGCAGTAGTAGAAACTGTCAGCAAAAACTGTCAACATGGGTTTTTTTCAGTTTTTAAGTGTCTCTAGTTGGCTGGTTATGTGTTTATGTATACATCACATGTGCAGATTGCACAAATGAATCTAGTGATGTGAAAATTTAAACATTGACTGCTTATAAGTAGAAAAATATGTTTATTTTGTCTTTTTGAAAATCCCTGCCCCCAAAGATATTTTAAGTGTGTGTGTGTATTTGCTGTTTAAATTTATGCTAGATTGGTCTCTTCATGAACCCTCTTACTGGCATGGCTGCAAGCAACAAGACATGAATGAATGAATGATTACATTCTGTAAACTTATTCTTTTTCTCCTCTGCCTGTTCTACCACATGTGAGCTACCTTTTTCATCTAAGTAAGGCATGAGCAACGTTATTGATCTAGCAGGCAACATAAAAAGTTTTCATTTTTATTTGAGCCGCACATTCACTTTGGAAATAATGATTGTATCACAGGAAGCATGCTTAATGTTTTATTCTAGACAAATGTATGAATTAAGATTATCATATCTTTGAATTGTTGAAGCCAAAACAATTGCAATATCATGATAAAAATCATAGAATTGACTTTCTGAAAAAATTATATAAGATTTTAAATAAATGCCTAGATTGGCCAGAGATCACAAAAAAATATTGCTGCAGGCCACATCTGACCCATGGGCCAACAGTTGCCCATATGTGATCTAAGTCTTTGAAAATATGTTAAAGTTCATACTATGTATCATTATTCATTCATTTGTGGGTAACAGTGCATTATTATTCTGTTGTAAAAAGATAAGTAAAAAAAAGATTCTATGCAAAGACTCAATTTTATTACCTATGATAATCAAGTAGTCTTTATTCCCCCTGGAACATCAAACTTCAATAAGATTTTCCCCATTATTTAACTCAACCTGTGTTAATCTGTTAAGTATGGCAGCCACCTTTGTTGTTACTTGCTGTACTTGGTGATGATTAGATCTTTTTTGTCTCTTTTCGAGAGAGCCACTTCAGGAATCAATACTCTTGTATTGCATCTGCATTTTAATTTTGTTGATACAGCAATGATCCACCATTTTTAGAAACCATCAACAAGAACTGTCACCAAAACTCTCAACATAGGTTCTTTCTATTTTCAAGTTGGTCTTACTAGCTGGCTCTCTATCTATCCATCTATTTATCTATCTATCTATCCAAAGTATGTGTTGTGAGTACAAAGCACCTCAATGGAGCTAAGGGGCTGAAAATTTTCTCCTTCTATATCTGAGAAAAACTTTTTTTTTTCTACATCCTCACCCCTCCGCCAAATGAGTTTTTTGGGAAGTTTTAATTTGCAATGTAAGATTATGCTAAATTGGTCCCTCAGTTTGTGTCTGGCAGCTTTCAGGCTTGTTTTTTGAGAAAATTCAGAGATTTTTAATTCTGACATTTTTAGTGATCACAACAAAAGGTGAGAGAAATAACTTTTTCTTTGATAAGCTTTTTTCCAAATTTTTTAATTAATCACCCTTAACACTGCACATTGCCAAAAGCCGTTGGTTACATGACAGTTTCTATTGAGTGACTAACCAGACCTGTTGCTGATTTTTTTTTTGTTTGTTTCTTGTTTTTTGTTTATTTCCACAAAGATGGATTCCATTTGAGATATTTTGAAGGAGTAAAAAGATGGCAGAGACATTCATATTGTCTTATTTTTCAAAAAACCAAATCACATCAACCATCTTACATGTCTGGTCTTTTGTTCAACAACTAATCTAAGACGTCTCAACCAACTCTCAGACTATTATTGAATTTTCTCATTCATATCTACCACTCAAAATATCTTCAATTCTTTGAAACTTCACGTCTATTATCTTTCACTTGTACACCTGTGTCGTAAAAAATGATAGCAGCCCATTGTATACATTCAACCCATCCACAATTTGTTTCACCAATTCAAAGTGATCTGCGATCTCGGGTGACATCAGACAAAAGATTGAAAAAAAAAACCTTTGTCAACAGTTTGGATTGAGGCTTTCTAAAAAATAAAACTGTCAATCATTTTTGACAACGCGGAAGACAAATCCAGGACAAAAGGCATCAGAACAAATGGACAACAGTCAAAATGCAAGCAGTATAGTTCGGACTACTGCAAGTTACAATGCTCACTGTTCAGAAAGCATCAATTGAGAATGTCAGCCCCATGTTATGAATATTCTAACTGAATTTGTACTAATTAAGCAATTTAATTATTTTCTTTTTATATATATTTCAATGAATAAATATTTCATTGTGATTTTTTGGTTTTGTTTTGCTTCTTTCCAAATGCCACAGAAATTAGCAAATAATGAAATTGAAACATTGTCTTTTATATCGGAAACAACCGAATTAGACCAATCCTGCAGTAAAGTGAAGATGGATGCTTTTTGATCAGTCAGCCGACAGAATCACCTGACAAACACCACCCGGGGTACATTAGTCTTTGAGATAATATTGTTGCTATTCTCTTGACTCAATCGGTTGATACAATGTGGTTTTTTTTTTTGGTTTTTTTTTCACTGCCTTCCACCAAATTGATGAAGGAGAAAACTCATTGTCTGTACAATGTTGATTTACAAGTACAAAAATGGGAACAGTCAGTTGTGTTTTATTTTTATTTGGTTCAGAATGGATTAAAAATTGAGTCTGAATGATGGGAAAAGATTCAGTGACGTTAACTCAAATATATTACACCTTCTACTGATACATTACGTACAGACTAGAATCACCAATGCAGTGGTTCTCAAACTATGTGCTATCGCATAATAGTGCGCCACGACCAGGGTTGGATCCCATGTCTCTTTGTCCCTGCTATTGCTTTACTGAAAAAACTTGTAAGAATGAAAAAATTCCTGAAGAAATTAAAGTCATAATCATTCAAAATACATCAAAATATTCAAGAATTATACATTTTCCTACAAAAATATTCTGTTTCATGAAACTGAATCTTCATAGATATAACTTGTGTTTGCACAATCACCAGTTTCCTGCAATATAATGGTATTTGTCTGGTAAGTTTAATCATTTGGATATTTAATCTAACTCTATAAGTAACAGAAAAAATCAAATTTCAAATTCTAATTTTCATGTTAAGCAATTTGAACAACTTAATAACTCTCTGGAAACTACAAGGAACAAATGATATCCTCTTCTCTTTTTAAACCCTTTTTATTTTGCTTAATACTTAATCCAGGCTTGACCACAACTATATCTCGAGTGTGTCATGTAAATTTTTCCAAATACAGAAAGATGTAATTTGAACCTTGAACATGTCCTGTATGGTTATTATGTCTGTCCTGCTTCCACCACAGAGTAACCAATCTTGTGGTTTGACGCTAGATTTTGTGAGATCTTTATGGGGTCCTTTGTAAAGACATATTGAGGAAGAATCCCCATAGATCTTCACAATAACAGAGCTCGATTTAATGAATTTTGGCTTTAATGAACTCCATGGATCCAGTATTCTCTGTGTAGCAGAGAGGAAAACATGGATCAAGGTTTGTAAAGATGGAAAATCTGTTACTTGGACTCATATATGACGTGGTAGACAATTATGGATCTTGATTTTCAGGTTATAAGGCATCCCTGCAACTACTAGCGGACATTCATTATAATAAAAACTAAGGAAAGACTATTTTATGTTGAAGAAGAAATGAGAGTTTGCCTGTCAAGTCTCCCTTCTAATATAATGCAGATATGAACCGATATGATTTGAAGTCACAATAAACTGTCCAACTGATTGAGCTAAATTGACAAATTTCAGATATCAAAGAAAATTTATCACATGGGTATACTCAGGCTTATTTCATTCTAATACATACATACATTCATACAAAAATATACATTTTTTTATTTGATATATATACAACACAAAAGTTACAGAAATCGTCTGTCAGAATTGTAGTTGGAGAGGAGTTTGAACATATGGCAGACATTTTGATTTCTATTCAATTCACCGAAAAGTTCCATTGTTTTTAATTCTATTCATTGAAGAGTTCCACTGACAATTAAAACCAATCCAAAAGGTAAGCAGTGTACTATGGTCAAAAGGCGTCAGTCAAAAGGACAATAGTTTAGTATGGACTACTGCAAGTAATGATTGAGTCAAGTCAATACCATAGCACAAATATTTTAACTGAATTTGTACTAATTAAGTAACTTAATTTATTTTTTTTTTCAGACATTTCAATGAATAAAGGTTTCATTGTGAACCGTATATCACAGGAAGAATAAAATTAATCATAATTGAAATTTTTATAGTAATTGGTAAAGTAAGCTGAGAAGATATAATGCCTTTTTTTTTGCTTCTTCTATGCCAACTACAGAGATTTCTTGAGGGATTTTTCAATCAAAAAAAAATATTTTAACCTTTTTATGCAGAAATTACCCAAATATGCTCCATAGGATAGGAAAAAAAAATCCATTTCCATTGTCATAACACAATGAATTCTGCTATTATATACTTCGAAGATTAAAGGTTTCAGTTTAATTTTGATTTATCGATCTCCTAAAATCGAATCAAATCAGATAATTTGTTTTTTCAAATAATCAGCCGATTTAATTTTATTTTAAAAGATCGATGAAGTGAATTAATAAGTTTTATCAACTCAACTTCAACTGGTGTATGAAAATGGAAATTAATGTTTTTTCTTTTTTTCATCCCTGTAGGCCAGGCTTCATACAAAGAACCGAGGTTGGGTAGTTTTAGTATAAAATACAATTAATGATAACTAAGGTGATATTTTTTCATTAAGTGAAAAGTTAAGTTATACTGTTATACCAAATTCTGGATCAGATCTTGCAATATTACCATATTTGACAGCAGGGCTATAGCTAGAGGTTTTTGGCCGGATAGACTTGGCTCCCTCAGGAGCCCCCCTCCTACATTTTCAAATAGCCTCTTCTCATTTCCAACTTCAGCTACGACTCTAAGAGTATTATTAGACCAAAAATGTCCCAAAAGGTAAATGTGATTTTTGTTGTCCAGTCCCACATTGGCCAGAATTTGGGGAAGAGTCAAAAGCTGGCTGACAAAAGAGAGGAATTCTGGGAAATATATTTTCTTCCTTAATATTCACACTGAAATAAAAGGAGTTTTATATGCCACCATTTACAATACCTTTAAAAGTAGTTCAATGATCAAATTCGTGTTATGACATGTTTTTGGTACCATGACGGTAATATTTACATTTCATTTTAAAAACTTGTAAAACTATTTTAAAAATTGGGGAATTTAATTTATTTATGTTTATTATTTTATTAATCCTCTTTGGGCATCTAAAATTATACACAATATTTACTCATCAACTTCCAAACAAATACAAAATTCATAGAAACATATTCAATGTACAAATTCAAGCAAAATCAACAATTTAACACAATTCACAGATCAGACTCTCTTGAAAATCTCATCAGTCAGATTCCTAAAATGACCTTGTGAGCTCAGGCTCTTTCTATGATTTCTGAACTTATCTGAATTATTTTTAAAACTCTCTACACTATCGCTATTTTGAACATGACTAGGCAACTTATTCCAAAAATATATTACTCTACAAGAAAAAGATCCAATATTCAACTTCTACCATTTCTAAATATAAATACAGTAAGTAAATAAACTTCAAGGCAGGTAGGTGGTATTCGGATGATATAACAGCAATACTTTAGCATAGCTAAAGGTGGGATTTGAAAATGACCCCCCAATGCCCCAAATCGAGGGGGGGTCCCAATGAAGGAGAGCCCTGAAAAGCTTAGTAAATAGTAGTACACCTACTGAATTTTACCTGAGAAATTTCATGAAATGCTGACGATGGTCATCAAAAGAGCCAAGTACTCTAGGCCCCCAAATCCCACCCCAGATCTCAAGCTGTGCCTCTGCAGCTATGCAAATGATGGAAAAAAATAACAGGTAGCTCCTTACAGATCACCAAACAAACAAAATAATGTCTGTATTTTACTTATCTTTGGTTAGAAACATTCATCCGTTTCAAAATCTTACACAGCATTGGGAGGGTTAAGACATAGAAAATTTGACAGAGAGAAAAAAATCCCTAAATGTAAAGGTCACTGGCAGAAAGTAGTTGAAATAAAGAGAGATAGTGACAATTGGTTCTTCATTACGATGATCAACACTGAAATACCCATGTTTTTTCATTAAAACCATTAAATTCTTAAAAAAACAATCCATTTTCAGTTATTAGGTGCCCTAAAACCTGTAAAACAATTTTCATTTTAATCGGTTTGGCAGTTTCAAAATTCAATATTTTTGGATTGTTGATGTATGGTTATTTACATATGAAATGTAAACAAACAATCAGAGTAACTGTAACTCATCATTTTTCAATTCCTGTGATTTTGTCAACAATAGAGCCGAATTACGGCAAGACTGGTCAAGATTTGAGAAATTTTTCAAATTGTAATAAAAACAAGGTTTTTGCTTATAAAATGTAAACAAGCAATCAGATCAGCCATAACTCACTATCCCCTCTGATAGAATCTCTCCACAAGTCTACGTACAAAATTTCATTGAAATATATTAAGAAATAACAGAGTTATCCAATTGAGAATACAACACAATGAAGCCAATGACAAAACCACTGTAGTGAATGATAGTTCCTGATAGTGTTGCCCACTGAAAAGATATTTTTGCACTAGTTACACTGCCAAAAAGTGCTAAAATGAAAACATAACCAAAAAAATGCTCAAATGTCCCCACAGAGTTGTTAAAATTGCCAAAATTTTTAAGCTCTTCCTTGGTAAATTAGCGATCTTCACACCGCTGAATTCAGAAGTGCACTAAATATAGCACAAAAAGTAGTACTGGCCTTCTGTTAAGGACAGAAATAAGTCAATAAGTATACCTATTATCTGTGGCTGAAAGACTTGAAAAGAGGTTAAAAGGGCAGATTCCATAAGCTTAACACTGTATGACAGTTAATTCTCATTGTAAGTCAAGCAAGAAATTTGATAGTTTAATTAAAAGATAATGTAGAAAGGGGCATTGTCCCTGCAATGGCCTGAGATCTTGATTTACTGAGACAATTGCTCAAGGGGGAATCAGATAAGCATAAAACACTTGCTGTCAACTTCTATTTTCTATACTTACAGTTATCCCTTTGCCAAAGCTGGTGCTCCCCCACCCCAGCAATTGTGCTAAATCCTGCAAATAATTTTTGTTACCTACCCACTCCTTTCTCTTTCAGTCCCCAAAACCCATAAATCTAGTATCAGAAGCCCTTTGGTAGACAAACATTTTACCATTCCCTCATTGTAAATGGACAAATAAATAAATGAATACTGTAAAGCATATGGTGAAAGTTGGAAACTCTGCTCCATTTAATTTCATGACAGATCCAACAATTAGGGTGGAATTGTTGTTTTTTTAGTCAAAAATGTAAACATGGCTTCGCTCTGCTCAAAAATCCCCTGTGAGTGCGCACAAGTATCACTTTCTTTTTTACAACTAACTTTAAGCAACCCTCTTGCAGTTATAACCAAAATTAAACTTTCAAAGATATTTATTTATTGTAATATGTTTTAAAAGAGTGTCGAAAAAATATGCAGTAGAACAAATACTGAAAGTTCAATGAGGCGTCTGCAATAAAGTTTAAGTACCATTTTTGCCAGAACATGTGACTCTGAGTAGGAAATGATTTTACATGAGAAACATCTTCATTGAAAAAAACACCTTACTATCAAGTTTTGAGTAAATCTTACCCTGAACAATGGATAAAAATCAATTTTAAAACATTAAGTTTAAATTGCATTAATATCTGATCATGTGACCCTGAGTGGGAGATTTTTGTAAGTAAGAAGTTTCTTATCAAGGGACACATAAGTTTCACATAAATTTGACTTGAATCAGCTGAGAAAATTGACTTTTCCTTGATTTTAAAACTTAAAGTTCAAGTGTTAATATTGCCAGATTACATGACCCTGAGTGGAAGATTTTTCTTGGTAAGAAACATCTTAGCAAGGGGCACCTTTTTACTAAGTTTCAAGTAAATCTGACCAAAAACAGCTGAAAAACAATGTGAGGAACAGAACTATCAACCAACCGTCGGACAGATGAAGAGACTGAGCTTCTTATAGAGAGGCAAGGACCACTCTATAAAAATACACAGTTGAATACCGAAAACTAAATTTTATAAAACTACTGTACAGTGATCATTAACAATTTATATTTCCTTTTCATGCAACTATTTCATCTAAATATTTTTTTGGCTTTTTAAAAAAATTCATCCAGTCAGAGAAAAGTTGTGGTGAGAAGCAACAAAAATATTAAAAAGGTAAATAGTTGCATAAAGATAAGAAAATTAATAACAATTTATAATTTTTCATCTGCTAATGAATAAATTTGTTTACAGTACAGTGAATACAAAAGAAAAAAATTAATGCCTGAAATACCAGAGTGTAAGTTGAAGTTTCCAACTCGGTTTATATTGTCTATATGAATGATTTTGATTTGATAATTTTCTACAATTTGTTCTTATTAATAACACAAAGACTATTATGATGCATTTATGATTTCCTAGACTTCATCTCCACTTGAACCCTCAATGAGGGTGTCAAGGGGTTAGATACACTTGTGCAAATTGTTAGTAAGACCCACTTCCAGCTTACCAGACCAGTCAGAAGTTTGCTCTGTTTACGGCAGCCTGTATTCAGAAATGGTCATTCATTAGGTATTGACCCTGCTCCATGTTGCTTAACTCTAGTCGTCTTACGATAACCAATGAATCCAACATGATCAAGCCATAATTCCAGCCTGTATTCAGAAATGATCACTCATTAGGTATTGACCCTGCTCCATGTTGCTTAACTCTAGTCGTCTTACGATAACCAATGAATCCAACATGATCAAGCCATAATTCCAGCCTGTATTCAGAAATGATCACTCATTAGGTATTGACCCTGCTCCATGTTGCTCAACTCTAGTCATCTTACGATAACCAATGAATCCAACATGATCAAGCCATAATTCCTTTATCTCGAAGAGGGTTTCCCCTTTCCTAGTCCCTGTGTTCATTGCTTAGCAGAAAGGCATTGAGTACCATTTTTGGATTGAGTCCTAGCCTACCAAACTGGAGGCAAGCATTGTACAGTGATCAGTTCTATATTCTTTGAGAATGAAAAAAATGTTCTTATATTTCCTGTCCATAATTCAAAAATAAAGGAACAATATTTGATAACTTAAAAAAAACCTACACTCCCTTCATTTCCCAACCTTTTCACATGAAATGATTTAAATATTATTTTTAAACAGATTTGGTTAGTCATGTGACCAACATCTTTTGGCTGCATGCCATGTGGGGGTGATCAATTAAAAAATTAGAAAAACAAGTTATCAATGAATAAGTCACTTCTCTTGCCTTTTGATGGAAAGAAATCACTGAAGAAATCTGAATTTTCAAAAAACAAACATGACCGCTGCTGGACACAAACAAAGTGACTAATTTAACATCAACTTACATTGTAAATTGAACCCCCACTAAAAACCTATCGGGGGGAGGATTTTTTAAAAGAAAAATTTTCCTGGACATAATAAGGAGTAAATATTTGAATTTTCAGCCCTTTAGCTCCACTGGTGCAGTCAGATGTGACACATACATAGCCAACCAGCCAGAAAAAATGAATCATGATGAATAATAATTTTAATCAGCATTCATCATTACTGACATCATTTCCTCTTTGAATAAGTAAGATTTTAATATTATCAAATACTAACACTCAAATAACTTGATCTCAAGAATATCTGCCAAGTGGAATGGATTCTCTTCAGAATGTTTTACCAGTGGGTAGAATCTCAACATTTTTGAAACCAAAGAATGAACTTTGTGCCTTACTCAATGTTAGTCTGTTTATTCTTCATTTTAAACATATCATGTTTTAGTGTTTCTAACTCTACAATTTTAACATCAATAAACTATTTCAATGGTTTTTTTTTCCTTTTACTAGTCTGAATTCTCTGGCATAAATGATTCCCTCCTTACGAACGTTTTGACATGAAAAGCATTCGAAAGACCAAGCTTAAGCTCGATAAACAAACAAAAAATTAACAATCACAAATTAACGATAATATTCTAATTTCAAGACTTTAATCTCAAAGTCTGGAATTTTTCTCAATTTTTACTATTTTTCTCAGTCAGCAAGTTCCCTTTACCTAAATTTGAAGCCCGAGTATCCTCTATGTCGCACAAATTCCTTTCTTTATAACCAGCATGTCTATATAACTGTTGGGGGATTTCTGGCCTGGTGTCATAGCAAGGGTTCTCAGAGCCTAGGGGCAAAGACATGGCCTGGGGGTAGATGCGCTCTATCCTAGGGGAGGGCATAATTATTTATTAACATAGATTATAGGCAAAAGGAAGTTTTATGCTCTTTCACACCTGCCAATTCCCATGCCCACCCCCCTTGTTCTGCCTCTTCCCTGGCCTGATGCAGGTAAAGCTGACAGGTGCTAATGTTACCTAGGAGGCCCTGGGAAACTAACGAGACAAAGATTTTTCCCTCTTAAGTAGGTTACATAAATACATATATATTCTTATTAAGAAATTATAATTCAATTTTACTTATTCAGTAATGTCACAATGACAGCAAGTTGTTTTCAAAATGTACATAAATTATAAAATCAATTAATTTAGTCTGTCAAGCATACAGTAATAGGTATATAAGAGACCATTAACCAAAACTATCAATATGGGTTCCCTCAGTTTTAAAGTTGGGCTGGGTGGATAGCTAGCTGGGTAGGTGCTTGGGTGGCAACCTGGGTAGCTAGCTGGTTATGTATGTAATAGGATACACCAGTTAAGCTAAAGATTTTAATATTTCAACATTTACTCCTTATCATATCTTGGAAAAACAGTTTTTCAGTTTTTTTTTAAAATCCCCCCCGCCCAATAGGTTTTTAGTGCTACCAAAAGACGTTGGTCATGTGATGGTTTCCATTGAGTGACTATCAGGACCTGTTCAGATTATTCAAAATCAAAATAGAAAACGATTAAGACTGGCCTCCACGTCTTCTCAGTGCTAAGGGATACCTGCTAAGAATACAAGAATCATAATTTGATCTTATTTTTCCATGAAGAACTGGAAATTTATGAATAGTTTTTAAACTTCACGGTTACTGATAAGTTTAGTCTAACAGAATAGAGGGACATGGGGCAAATTACTGAATGGCGCTGAGCCATTCTACAATAAGCAGCAGAAGGAAATGCGTTTTAGTAAGAAAAGAGAAAAAAACACAAAAAAAAAAACTGGTCCAATTCCTCATTTTTTTCATGCATGTCACATAAAAATTTTGTAAGAAAATCTGAGCGAGAAATTGAGCTTGTGCTGTATTCGGAGGTGCACAGAAAATTTTGATAGCCCTTTCAACCCGTAAGTCTGATATCTCGAGCTGAGCACTATTTGATCAACCATATGCCCATTTGATAACAAAGGTGACCCCCCCACACACACACACATACTTCTCGAAGAAATATACGGTTGATGCTACAAACCAACTGCAAAATGAACTTCAAATATTTCTGTTGTGATAATAATAGTAATAATAGTATTCTGAGAAAAGGGCTTAGTGATCCTCTTTACTAGATTCTAACATATGTCAATCACTTTGTATCTTGTTCTGTGATCAGATGGTATTGTATAGAGATTATCAGAGTCATAAATAATTCCTTTTTGCTCCCACGGTCTGTCTCGGTGGTTTTTGAATGTGTCTAGGCTAGGTGCCCCACTATTGCCTATCATTTATGTTATTTTATTTGTTGAAATCAAATTGTAACAGATCACAACATAGAAAAAATGGGCACTTATTGTATAACTGCCTAAATTTAAAACATTAAAGCAGGAAAACACACAGGACTGCGATTCTAATGCCAAATTGAGCTAATTACATAAAAATCTTAAATATAATACCTTACAATTATATCAAGTACTGTTTTTTCGTTTAACAGATCAATCTTATCTATGATATGGAGATCAACATTGAACCATAGCTGCCTGTAATTTCCGAGGGAAAAAATGAATGAGAAATTGATAGAATAACAAAAACCTATCAAAACTTCTTATTCGGTATAAATTGGCCGCCATATACTGACAAACAGTATTAAATTGCAATCAAAATAATGAAAAAAGTGGTGGACAAAATGTTTCCTAATAGTAATGACTCTACAATTATCACACTCTATAGTATAAACATTTTTTTTTGGATTGCATGAATAAAATTTATTATAGTGATTATATATTCGTGTTACCATAAAACTTTAGGAGTCCAATGTGACTTTCTATGTTTACCAAAGAAGCTATTAGAAAAAGCAAAGAAGAAAAAGAGAGTTGTGAATTTTTAAACGTGCCTATTTGCAAAAATATTCAATCGGAAATCAATAAAAATGAGATAATGTAATTTTTTATGCTAGTTGTATGTTTTATCGGATATTTTCCTGATTGTATAACATGAAAAATTAATTTTCTGGAAAAGATCTTTTTTCTGTTTTTTTTTGCGTACTAAAATTTGTTACAGTTATGGGAAGGAAAAGAACCTGAAAAAATCATTTTGAGGATGATCGTTGAAAAAACAAGAACCATAAGTTCTCCTTCCATGGTAGTCGTGGCAAAAAGAAGAAAGAACCATAAAATATTGCAATATCAAAATATTCATCCGATCGTAGCTAAATAGAAAACAAAATTGTAAATGGATATTTTTGGCATTTTCTGGCTCTTTCAAATGCAAAAATGCCAAGCCAGTTCATTCTAATATGGCATCATAGCAATTGGTTTCTCAATGATGTCACGTCTTTAATGACATTGCGTCTCTTCTTTCCTATTTCTCTTGTTTAATGTAACTGAATCCAACCAACAGACCAACAAAACTACCAAAAATCATCTCATTAAGATGTGTAGACATGTCTAAAAATAAAAGCAGGTCTGGTTAGTCACTCAATAAAAACCGTCAGTTGACCAACATCTGTAGACAGCATGTTGCGTTGAGGGAGATCGATTAAAAAATTGGAAAAAAGGGTGATTGATGATTGATTTACTTCTCTCGCCTTTTGTCTGATCACGAAGAAGTTTGAAAGTTTGATAGCCAACCAGGTAGAATCACTTTGAAACTGAAGAAACCTATGTTGATCATGTTATCAGTTTAGGTCATTGGTTCCTAATAGTAAAACAGAGGATTATAAATGAAATTATAATCTTGGAACTATTCAGCAATGATTAAATGCAGTGACATACTGATGAGGGGGATTCGGCTCACCCCAGGTGACACCATCAGAGGGTGATAACATAATGACTGTCTAAATTCATTTTTCAATTCTTATAAAATATATTTGATAAATCAATAAATCATGATTGGACTTGCTAACTCTGAAGTGATATGCAATTATTTGCTTTTATCTTCTATGGACCTTTAATTTAAGGTTTTGTGGATTCTTCAAAACTTTAACATGGGACCTCTAGCCAATTTTTTGCTATTTCCTAGCCATTTCAGATGAATCTTGCCATTTTGAACTATTCAAATAGCCCCAAAAAGGCTAACAGTATTCTGTAGTGCATTTTGGTGGTTTTTGATGCATTTGGGAGGTGAAATAAAAGCAAAAAAACTTTTTTGAGTTGACCGTGGTGGGGGTCACATCAGCCCCAGGTACACCTCTGATTAAATATATAAATATTTGAATAGGGCTTTATTATAATAAGTGGATAACTATTTTGTAAGCTTTTCATCAATCTATAATATAAAAAAAAATGAATTAAGATAAGATAAGCTAAGATATATAGCAAATAAAATTATGCATGTGTTTGTGCTTCTTGGTGATTATTGTTGAAGATGAAGGACTCTATCTTTTTACTCTATGTATATGTGTTTGTGTGTTTTGGTGCCCCTAGTCAGACCACTCTGATTACAGACTTGAAAATTGGCATCAGTTCATAAGTCTTCCCCTAAAACTTCTTTAGGGATTTTTGGAAAAAATGCTTTTTCGACTTTTGGGGGGACTTACTCTGGTAGGTGTAATTGTAATATCTAGATTCCAGAGAATTACTTTGGAATCTGGATGTTTCTAGATCTGTTATACTGTATTTTAGCTATTTTGAGGCCATAAACAAGATTTGATCTAACCACAATTATTCTTGGATGGAATTTTTCGTATAACTTCAAATTTTGATGCTACAGTTGACCAATTATATACTGTGAGGGTGAGTATCCTGCTTTTCCATTAAAGAGTTGTTTTTTTTTCTCTTTTCAAAAGATTTTGATTTATCGTCTTTTTTTTCGTTATTGATATTGTAATAATTGTATTTATTCTTGAAGTTATTTACTATTTCAATTTCTATTATTCCTCGGTCTTGATTCATTATGTGTTCCAGTTATTGACTACTTTTTTGTTTTTTCTTGAATTTTCTTATGCAATGTTCTTTATATATATATTTTTCGTTTGATTCACTGTAAAGAATTTTTTTGCTGAGACGTTGTTGATGCCTTTTATTATTATAAATGTTTACACCTGCTCATAGAATGAAAAATGTAAACTTTCATTGATTAATAAACATTAAATGCTAAAAGTGTCATTTAGTTCTTTATTGGTTGATTGATTTGAAAATTTAATTGAAAACAATTTGCAAAATTTGGGCCATTAACAAAATTTCAACCAAAGCATTTGGGAAACACATTTGGTCAGAATTCTGTCTGATGAGGCACAAAATCTCTTTAACATAACCTGGTGTAAAGTGATATTTAGAAAGATAGTCTTGCTTTACCATTTGCTAGTGTTGTGAGTCCGATCCTCATGGGTTGTCCCACACGTATGGTCTTGAGCTAGACTAAGCTAAGCCAGGTACCCTTGGCAAGCTGAACTAAGGTGCTGTTTAGCATATTCTATTATCTTCTATTCCTAAGAAAATTACTTCACATCAAGTCATTTTTTTAAAGAAACCTCAATCAAAACTGTTTACATGGATTTCATCAATTTTCAAGCTGGTCTTGCTGGCTAATTGGCTATGTATATATGTATGTATCCCACATGCAGGCTGCACAGATTGAGCTAGAGGGCTGAAAATTTCTTCATTTATTCCTTATCATATCTAAAAAGAATGTTTGTTTTTCTTTAAATCTCCCCATAGGTTATTTTTTGTGGGGAGGAAGTTCAATTTGCATTGGAAGCTTATACTAAACTGATCCCTTAGTTTGTGCCCGTCAGCATTCACACTTGTTTTTTTGAAAATCCAGACTTTTTCAGTGATCACCATCCAACAAAAGATGAGATAAGTAACTTATTTATTGATCATCCATTTTTTCAAATTTTTCCTGGCCAAGGCATGTTGCTAAAAGACGTTGGTCAAGTGACAGTCTCTACTGAAGGATTAACAAGAACCGACTTCATTCTGTTCAATTAATTCCTTTTTCAATTTGTATCTGGAAAGTCCCACTGTCTCAGACACATGATAGGCATCCCCTACCACTTGGCACCCTAGGTGACTTCTTGCATTGCCAGTACCTAAGGCCTTCTGTGACCATACTTGCATCATATTTGAATCCACAACAGTCATGTCTAAATGATATACACAGGTCAGAGGTCAGTAGAGTTGAACATGGAACCATTGTGTCATAGTCACTAAAAGCACATGGGTCTGGTTAGTCGCTCAATAGAAACTGTCACATGACCAAGGCCGTTCAGCAGCAGATCGGGGGAGGAGGAGGGGGTCAGTCAGAAAATAGCAAAAAGGGGTGATCAATAGTAGACTAAAAACCTATTTAGGGGGAATTTCCCCAAAAAACAAAAAAAAATGGTTTTCTAGACTTTACGAGGAGTAAATGTTAAAATTTTCTGCCCTCTAGCTCTGTTGGTATGGTCTGTATGCATTATACATACATATGAATAAACATACATACATATCCAGCCAGACCACCTTGAAAACTGTAAGAAACCTATTTTGACAGTTTTGATGACAGTTTTGGTTAATGGTTTCTAACAAGACTGATGTTTTATCATCTCTTACACACCTACAGAATAGACCTGGGAATGTCTTCTCGCCTGTTTCTTGGGGGCGGGGGGGTTGAATGCTAGGAGAAGGAGAAAAATAGAAAGGAGAAGAAGAAAAAGAAGAAGGAGAAAGAGAAGCAGAGGGAGGAGGAGAAGGAGGAGAATGAACGACAATGAAGAACAAAGAAGGGAGGAAACTGAGATAATTGGAAGGCCCGAAAATATCAGATGCCGTCCCTGTGTCTGTGTGTTGGACTCCAAGCCTTAATCTATTATAAAGTGTCAATAGCCTCAGTAAGTCCCTTTGGAACGCTTTCAATAAATGAACAGAGGAGATGAAGTGCAAATTATAGACAGGGAGAACTGGAGAATTCAACACCCGAAGGAAGTGGCACGCATACTCAGTTCAATCTAACCACTTAGCTGACTTAGTATCGATATCAATAGCATCTGGAAACCTATCATCAAAAAAGGCATCCCAGGAAAAAACAAACAGATCATCCAGTGAAAGCCACTAGGAATGTTGACAGCGAAAACCCAACCCAACCCAGACATCAAGGAAATACAAAAATAGTGCATGCGCTCTAAGAAGTAATTCCCCATTGTAGAGCCAGGAGCACACGATGAAGGCCAAAGGATACACGGCTGGAACATTGTGAACAAATGAACTCATAGACAAGGAAAATAGACGGACCATCGGCTTTTTACATTATTTATCCAATCATGAAAATGAAGTCCTAAGTTTACCCGACCATCAATATGAAAGTCACTATTTCTATTACAAATAGATTTAGGGATTAGTTCATTGTTTTCACAACTTCAAATGTTTTTAAATATCTTAGAATTTATAACAAAATTGTACCTCACTGAAGTTGAGCAACATCAAGCCTGGTCATTGTCCAGATAGATGACCATCTGTGAACACAAGGTGCCTCTAGCAGCTGATGGTTTCCCATGGCAATTCAGTTGATCCCCTAAGGAGGAAACCAATCTCCATACTAAGCTCAATAATGCACACCAAAATGCACCCCTCCCCCATGACCGGCTTGGTTGTAAACAACAAGAAATGACTGAATTGATATCTTTGATGTCTCAAACATTTTTCCTAGTCCCAGGTAATACCAAATAGCATTGCAATTTTGATTCTGGCAGTTGCCTTACCTGGCAAATATCACTCTTATCCAGGTACTGGCAACATAGGCACTTGTCAAGAGTGCCAAGTAATGGGGTTACCTGTCAGGAATCTGAGACAGTTGGGCTTTTCAAATACAAATAGAAAAATCAAAAACAAATAACCAAGGCAGAATAAAGATAGTCAAAAAAAGAAAATTCCGTGATATGAAGTTGGATTTTTCAGGAATATCTGACAGTTAAGTAATTTCTGTTGTGGTGAAACTGCAAGAGACAATTGGCAAAGGAAATTCTCATGACTGACATCAAGCTTAATCGGGCTTTGAAGTTAGTTCAGTTTGCTCGGGCGCCAAGAACCCCTAGACCAGCCTTTATTTATTTTACAACCAATGCATCCTCCTGATAGTCACCTATAGAGCTGAAACATGGAACCTAATCAAAAGATTGGCTCTCAAACTGAGAACCATGCAATGTACACAGGAGAGAGTTATGAAAAAAAGAAATAATGATCTATAATACGTCATAAATAATGAATAAAAGATATATATAAAACTTTATACAAAGCTTTTACAGTTAAAACTAATATAAGCCTCATTAGTCTTTGAAAAATTATTTCAGTCTGGCGGTCATGTAGGTATAAACAAAATATTTTGGCAAGAAAACCATACCTGAGGAAAAAAAAACTTGTATAAAAGTTATTTTTATCATCAAAATTTTTGTGCCATTAGTCAGGAGAAATTTTGTTAGAAATTCCAATATAAAAAAATATTTGGGTACACTCTATAGAACTGGGGGATACTTTTCAGAACTGATAGTGTGAAAAGTTGTTTTCAAACAAAAATTAATCATTACAATTTGTATTAAAAATTTTTCGAGTGAAAAAGGTTTTGATTTTAAAAATCTGCCAAAAATACACTAATAATTTGATTTTGATAGAATTTTCGGTACTTATTCATTAAAGGATGAAAATAGTTATTCAAATTGTTTCAGACAAAATCATAAGCAAATTTTTTCTCTTCATCCTTCTGTAAGAGGTCAATGCTATTGTAACCAAGGTAACAAAGAAGCAGTCCAGTTATGAACACTAAAGACAACTTGTTTTTTCTATTTCTTCAATGAAAGCTTTCCATCAAGTCTGACAGGTTTATGCAAGGTTACATAACCAGTAGGGGCATACACACATGTATGTATATAATATCCAGAAAGCTTTACAGCTTTCAACACTAAGCACTTTGAAAAACTATCTCTCAAAATTTTTTGGTGTCACTTCAGTCACTTATTTCCCAATATCTGTCAATGCAATTTATATGATTTTCTAGGTCTTTTTTTTTTTCAAATATGTTTTACACATACTTTAATGCTATGTTACTCTGCGCAAATTTTCTTTTTTTGGATTAATGGTTGTTTATCATGTAATAGTTTAGAGGATTTAAAAACAAAACAGTTATATTGACATAGCACCCCAGCCATGTTGATCAAACACCACCTCTCAGTTTTCAGTTATGATTTTGATATATAGCTTACATCATACTAGATGAAGTTTGTTATTTTATATAAGGTATCATCATAATATATTGTATATGGATGTTATATTATACTATATATAATTCCATTTTTCTCAAACACATGGCTCACTTACGTCAGTTACCCCAAAAACGTATTTGACATTTAGCGATCAATAAGTATAACAACAGACGTGACTTGTTGTTTGTGTCACTTCTATTGAGCGTTCACCAATGTGAATATTTAATCCGTTGTGCCAGTTTTAATCTCAGACTGCACGCAAACCAACATGATATAATCTTTAAGAACGTTAATTACACGGAAAAACTTCTTCATGTTGATTTACCGCCTACACATTCAACTAAAGAATTTGACATTTTTTTTTCCTTTTTCCCCTAACCTTAAAATAAATTTTTTCACATATACCATGTTTCTTACATCAATTTATTCATCAAATAAATCAGTCTTATATACATTGTTGAAATGAAACGAAACCACTTTCTAGCAGGTAGTTACATCTCAATGAGTGATTCCATTAATATACTTGAACAATTTGTTACTTGGCATTCCATGTTCATTCTCCCACCCCGCCAAACAACCTGTCAGTCAGACAATTGGACCAGACCCTAATGTTTTCCCCTTTCCCTGGTTCTAGTCAATACAATGGTCTTCCATCTACAAAAGACTAAATACATCTCTTTTGGTTACCAAATTCCCCTTACATTTATATAAATTTATCTTATTTGATATACATTATTCATCTATTCTATTATATTCTTTAATTTTCATTATTATTTCATCATGGCCAAGCAAATAAGATTTAAAGGGATCAGGATGTCTTGGCTTTTTTTAAATTGTCTAAAAGTCTTACTAATTTTGCTGCTTTGATATACATATATATATATATATATATATATATATATATATATATATTGGTATGGATTCCTGGTGGATTCAACTGTATCAAAAGACTTTTTTCTTCATTTATTTATTCTTTAATTCTTTACTTTTATGTTTTGCTCAAAAACATTGAAACAAAAAATCTTAAAAAGTTTTCAGATATTGTCATTTTACTTTCATATATATATATATATATATATATATATATGATCAGACATTCAGCCTTGACAGCTTGAATGAAATAAACAATTTTTTAAAATGGAGCTGCTGCAAGAATCAAACCTGCGACCAATAATGTAGTCACTGCAACGTAGCATCGCTACAGTAAATGAACAAAATGAGAGGATTAGGGGTCAAGCAATTTTTTCAGGTTCTTGCCTTTTCGTCAATTTACCTTTTGCTGTTTAGCTTATTGGTAAAGAGCAACGCTACGTGAAACAGCTACCTTATTGGTTGCAGGTTCAATTCCAGCTGATTTTTCTCAAATTGTCTATTCTATTTATGCTGTCTAAGCCGAGTGACTGATTCTCAGCATAACAACGGGAAGTCATTTCTAATTGAGTTTCAAACTATATGATACATTCATCAACATATATATATACATGTATATATATTAGGGTGAACCAATAATTATCCTTAGTTTTGGTGCTATAGTATATTAAAACAAAAGTGCAGATTGACTCACCTTAATACTTCCATTGTACAAAGAACTAATGAGTTGAAAAAATACTTGAACATCATCCCTTTTCAAGAATGGGCTACAAGGTATTGACTGCTCCCCACCCCTACTCTGGCTACGTCACTGATTACCTATCTCCTTATAGCTCCTTAATAAATGGAGAGTGTGTCTCAAAGTTACCCTGACTGAGTTCTGTATGCATGCAATGAATTCTTCTCTGATTGAACTGTTATTAAACTGGAATCAGTCCAGAGAAATCATTTGATACTGTTATTACTGTTGGTCATTCCAATGAACTTTTGGGATGGACTTTATTACTTTGATATACTTACTACAATAATTACTACTACCTTTGTAGTGATCAATTTCTGCTTTGAAAGGAATAAGACTAAGCTATGCTCCAAGTTTATAAGTATTACGTTTACTAGTTACCCTTACCATCAAAGAACAATGACAATATTAAAGTAATTTTGTAATTGCATTTTACTTATGAAATATCAAAAACATCATGTTGCACTGCATTTTCTTGCTTACGTTCAATATTTACAAAATGTTGAATTGAACTCAAAGTAAAACCAGTGGTCATTGCCAAAATAGAGGATTGTGGTAGCGATTCACAAAAACCTTTGCAATCAAGCTTTTTCTTCTTTGTTCTTTAAAGGGGTTTGCCAGATTAAAGGAGTTACCAGATTAACTAGAGTTAATGCGTACAGAACCACAATTTTCTGTTGGTGTAAATCAAACTAGTATAAAAACAGAACTAAAACTCAATGACAGGATTTAGGTAATGAAAGCTAAGTTGGTGGAGAAAATTGCATAAAGATAGTGATCTGCTAACATGATTCAAATAAATTTTGGAAGAGTCCAATACATAGAAATAGGGGAATTGCCTATAGCCATGCTTTTAGATGTGTCCGCATATCTCTATGAGATGCTTTTTGGTTGGTTGGTCACTTCTGTTTATGTAGACAACAGAAAGAGGAAGGAGGAGAATGTATGACATCATTAAAAGATCAATTGATGATATTTCAAGAACTTGTGTTGTTAGGTATCGTTAGTTATTGATAGCACAAACTGTTTAAAAAAGTGGTTAGATCTATCAAATTTTTCAATTACCAACCAACTTTATTCTTAAAAATGGTATATACTCATTCAAAACTCACTTCTTAAAAGAATAACCATACCCTAAGAATCTAGAGCAAGTAATTGATAAAAAATTGTACATTTACTTTGAACTAAACTTACTAATAGCTTTTTTAATTGCCAGATTTCCAGGTGAGCTATCCTGACATGCTATTACTACCATAAATAGTAATGCTTTTACTACTTCATCAAAAATCCTTTTTGAAATTTAGAAATTGCAGATATGGATGTAAGGATGGTGGACACATGATTGAATTTATAGTTCTTTTTTTCTTTTTCATGTTGAAAAGTGTTACAAACAATATATGCATTCATGTAAGAGAGTAATGATGAAATATACCACTAGCGTGTGAATATGTATTAATGTATTTATTAGCTCTTAGTCAAAAAAAAAGGGGAAAATAAGTGCTCTATAGCATCAATACACCAGTTATAAAATGAGTGAAACTTCTTTGAGGAATCTAATTGAAAACTTCCTGCAAAGAAAGGTTGGATTTCTTTACTTTCAAATCATCTTTTCTCTGATTGAACATTTTTATTTAAGTTCGTGCGAAATTGGTCCTTTGGTTTATGACATTCATTATCACATTCATTTTTGAAAATTCAGACTTTTTAATGATCCAGCAAAATTCAGACTTTTTAGTAATCCCAAAGAAAGAGAAGTAGATTATTCATTGATCATCCCCTTGTCCAATTTTTTAATTGATCATCCTCAACATGCTGCTAAAAGTTGTTGGTAACATGACTATTTCTATTGAGTGACTAAAGGGATCTGTTATCATCCCTTTTATCAAGTTATTGCTTTTTAATGAGAACAAAAACTATAAAATGATAGTCTATTGCGTTACAATGATCACCATAATATGTGATTTGTTATCATATATAATTTGTTAAAAATAGGCCAATAGTGCGGCCTAGGTGAAGAGATGGTTGCCATTGCAGTGATTAGTTGATTATTGTGTTAAAGTGTTGACACATGGATTGACTGAATTTTAGTTGGTAGTAATAAAAGATGGAAACACAACCTGAAGGAATTGAATTATTTATTCATTTTGCAACCAATAAGACATACTTTGTATGTAAATGTCCTTATGTGTTTTAGTGTTGTATTTGAGGATAAAAGCTTAGTGGTATCTATGTTAGGTAGAATTGAACAATGTATTTACATATTGGATTAAGAAGCAATCTGCTCATTCTAAACCGTGTATCCTTATAGACGCCGGTCCAAAAGGGCACAGTGAGAAAGAAGTGAGTGGTCTAAAATGTCTGAGCATTGCTTTTTATAATCAGGAGAGTTACAAGAAATAGAGGGACTAATTTCAGGTCCAGAGGATGTAACATTAGTAGGTATTATTTTAGGGCTGATATCTACTAAATGAAAATGATGCTACTTCTAATTGATTATTAGTGTTTTGGTCACTTTGAATTATTAGAAATCGTTATGAATCAAATCAAGTTATTTTCATCACAATTTTACTGAAATTTATTTGTTGAATAAATATTGAGTAAGCACAGCCCCACATGGCCTGCCTGACCAACCAAGTATGCCACAGATTCCTCTCGTTTTACTTGTCTGTGTTTATATGCTTGTGTGTGTATGTCTCGGGAACTCCTGGTCACATTTTGGGGGTTACAACCTTGAAAGTTTGCATGAGTACACCACTACGCACCATCTAAAAACTTTTTTATCATTTTCTTTCAAAAAAGTGCTTTTTTAAGTCTCCATGGACATTTCGGGAGCCTCTATAACCAAATCTTGCGCTGGTATCATTTTTTATTTTATTAGATAAAAGATGCAATTTCTCTAGATTATATCAAATAAATGTTTACATAAGTTCAAGTATATGTGCAGGCTATGCTAATTCATTTATTGGAGGTACAGATTTATCAGAAATAATCAAGCATGAAATATAATGGTCATTTGTTATCGAGATTCCATTTTAAAATGAAAAATATTTCCATGTTGAACAATTCATAATGATCTCATGCATTTTATTTGTGTTTTACTCGATCCAAATAAATGACTCTTTTCCAATTTCAAAAGAAATATTATCAACAAGCAATTCTTGCTTACAACCAGAAAACATGGCAGCCGCCTTCGGTGCAGTTAATGGTATGTTTGTGTAACAAGTCATTAACAATGAGTTGATTCTCACTGGAATCTCTATTGAAATGTTTCTTTGTCAGACTGAGCTTGAGTTGAGTTAATCCCTCCAGTCAAACTTCTGGGCATTGAAAACTGTCAGTATCAATACTGTCAACATAAGATTCTTCAGTTTTCAAGTAGGTCTGGCTGGCTGTTTATCTGTAATGCATACAGACCTCACTAATGGAGCTAAACAGTTGAAAATCTGAACTTTCATTCCTTATCATGTCTGTAAAAAAAATTTTTTGTTTTTTTCAAATTGCCCCCTGCCAAAGATTTTTAGTGTGGGTTCAATTTACAATGTGAGTTTATGCTAAACTTGGATTGTGTCCAGCAGTGATATTTTTTAGTGATCACTGCCCAACTGCCCAACAAAAGGCAAGAGAGGAATCTTATTCATTGAACATCTTTTTTCAATTTTTTAATTGATCACCTTCAACATGGCATTCTGCCAAAAGACTTTGTTGCATGACAGTTTCTATTGAGTGACTAACCTAAATGTCAAATAACTATTCTAAACCTCCAGTGCCATGACCTTAATGGAGATTTGATGAATCGAAAAATGTTAGGTTCAAGTGTTTTACAGAAGGGATTTAAAGAAAACAAGCCGGGTAGCTGCAGGGTCAAACTCTACTCCTATTTCTATCCCGACTAAAGATGATCTTTGCAAATTTTCTATTGTATATATAATACATAAAAATTATGAAAATATACATATTTTTCTGTATGAATGTATCTATTTGTTAGAATGAAATAATTTTCAAAAACACGTTTGACTTTTTCTCAATTTCGAATCAATGTTGGCAAATGTTAATTTTATACAACGGTTCGGTTTAACATAATAAGACAGACAAATGGTGGAGAGTTCACTTCCCTAAATTAATTGAGAATTGTTCTTGTTCTTGTTGTCATGGTGGAAAAGCTTTAGATTCTCTCTTGAATTTGAGCTTGACAAAATAAAGTAAAAATTGGATAGTTTGAAGGAAAATCTTTTGACTCTTGTTTAGAGTTACAAGTTGTTTTCAAGGAGAAACAAATTAATTCATTTTTACCTTCATCCTAATCAAGTAGTTGCTTTTTTATTGCAACTTTTGCTCAGACTGAGCGCTCGGTGAACAAACGGCGTCAATCAGAAAATAACAAAGGTGGGATTCGAAGAAGGAGCACAGTTTACCCCTGCCTGCTCTACCAACTGAGCTACCAAGACTCTATCCGAAGGCAGGAGTCCAAATGAGACCCTTGATTGCATCCTTTACTCATATTGACGATCATCCTTGCTCTAGTTGTTTGAGCTTTTGAATACATTTTTTTTTATCTTGAATCATTATTTCTTATTTTTTGAGATAAAAGATAATGATCCATAATATTTTATCTAATGAAAACAAAGGAAGTAGTTAATTATTTGAATAAAAATAATCCTCGTAAAAATCATTCCAGTGGACTAATTAATCCAAAAATGTTCAGACCCTATCAACTATAGTTCACATTGGAAATTATGGATATACACTTGCACAGACATAGTTTCCTCTCTATAAATCTATGTGTGTGTGTATCAGTTCAGTGGGGTCTAGTTTCACGATTTGATAAAAATTACTGACTTTCCTTTGAAGTGTACTTGGCCAGACAAACACATAACGTTTTGGCACTCACTTGAATATTTCCATGCATAAATTAAGTAACGCCAATCACATTTTTTTTTTATGATACAAGATCGAGAGCACTTCAGGAACATTAAATGATAACAAGATATTTTCTTCGATTCACAATTCTATTTTTATTCATGCATCAGAAATAAGTGATCACAATTTTTAAAAACATAAGACTTTCTTAATGAATGTTTATGGTTTTTCGACATATTGACTCTTCTACAAAGGTCATTTGAAATGAATATAATTTTTGATGGTAAAACGTTCTTTTTATTGTAGTTCATTGATTATAGCCTTAAAGTTATGTGCTAGATATAGGAGCCCACCAGAGTATTTCTTTTATAGAAGGGGTCCTTGAGTTTTCAAAGTTTCAAAACCCCTCACCTAACTTCATCGGTAAATGCAATAGTCAGGGGTGGATCCAGCCTGTTGAGCTGACAGTCTTCCAAAAGTCAGAAATTCCAAATTGCTACGGATCTATCATCCAAATTTTAGGAGAAAAATATTTTTCCTAAGTGATTATACCCCAACTCCCTTTAATTCATTCGATGATTTATATTACTTTTAAATTTTGTCCCATCATGATTTTCACACATATGAAAGATAAGTCTATGGAAATATAAATTCAATGCCTCCCTACAAAATATTTGCCCAAGTAATGATTAGAAAAATTTATCTTTATGGGCCTCTAGCCACTTGAAGGGAAACAAGGTTGTTATGTGCTGAGATAAAGAGAAAACGGTATAAATTTTTGGATAATTCTGAGGGCTTTTTCTGATTTAAGGGTGCCGTGAAAAAAATCCTTATATACTAAGAATACAGTGTTCCCGAAAGGTTTGGGCATCACTGTCATAATGGATAAGTGTTTCAGGTACTTTGATAAAAATGCATTTATAATACATCCAGAATGCATTAAAATTGTGTTTTTTTTTTAATCATTTTATGACAAGTTTCTGCTCTTTTTACTATTCTACAAAAGGTCACTTTGTTTTATCTTGCTTTCATTCTTGATCTCTTCTGTATTAGAAAACGGTCCCATAA
Source organism: Thysanoteuthis rhombus (assembly GCA_963457665.1). NCBI lineage: Eukaryota > Metazoa > Mollusca > Cephalopoda > Oegopsida > Thysanoteuthidae > Thysanoteuthis > Thysanoteuthis major. The sequence continues at coordinate 70,973,747 of OY735203.1, read as the reverse complement.
AATGATCAAAATACGTTTTATCAGTTTTTAACCTTGTCTGGCTGGCTATGTATGTATCAATCACACATACTGGCTGTATCAGTCGATTTAGACTGATGAAAATTCAAACTTTTACTCCTTATTATGTCTGGAAAATTTTTTTTTGTTTTTTGAAAATTCCCCTCAACTCAGGGATGGCAAAGGAAATCCCCATGACTGACAACAAGCTCAATAAGGTTTAAAGAGATAACCTTGCCTGGATTGCCAGAACCCTAGGGTCAACCCGGCCCATATTTTATCATTCACAACTTAGCTCCAAGGTTATTTCTCACATCATTTCACTGTTTTTTGTTTATTGGAGTGAAGCAGAGATTTTCTCTCAGAACCCATTTGGCAAAGGAATCAGATTGAGCGAAAAATTGGTACAGAAGACTTTGGGAACTAGGCATAACTTTTGTATGTATTGAATTATCAAGAGCGCCCTTATGCTGGTAATGGTTTTTGCCGTTCTTGCTTAGAAAACTGACCCCCACCATTTCAAGTGTAGAGACTCTGAAACAATGAAAACCAGCTCTAAGTACACTGAAATATTTGAATGTATAGAGATAATTGAAAAATATTATTCTCTTTACAGGTGCAAGGAATTAAATTTATGCAATCATTTGACTCCGCCTCTTTGATATGAATCAATCTGTTACTATGTATTGAAGTGCTTGGTTAATTTAGTTAATTGTGTTGGGAATAAAACCTGATTTTCACCAAAGATTATTGCTTGGTTACTGGTTATGTAAGCTGTGATACTACCTCAAAAGGGAGAACTTGAGTTGTGACTGTCTAGTAATTTTTGTCCCAAGCAATGTTCCCACAAATTTTTTCATTAGCTTTAAGGGACCAAAAAGACTGTAAACAACTGAAGGAGAGGAATGTGCAGAAAATATTTTTTTCTTTCAAGACAATCATTGATTTTTGTCTAATGTTTATGAAACAAAGGTCAGTTACGTTTAACAAAAAGTCTATTGATTTTTCTTTATCATGAGAAACTGACAACCAAAACTGTCAACACAGCTTTCTTCAGTTTTTAAGTTAGTCTGGCTGTATATGTACATATCACATGTTCAGGACACACCAATGGAGCTAAGGGGATGAAATTTCAAACATTTACTCCTTACTATGGATTGAAAAAACAGTTTTATTGGTTTTTGTACTTCTCTCCAAAATAGGTTTTTAGTTAGGGAGGGGGTCAATTAACAACGTAATTTTATGCTAAATTGGTCCTTAGTTTGAATGCGGCTTCATCCATGTTTGTTTTTCTGAAAATTCTTCAGAAGGCGAGAGAGATAACTCATTCATTGATCAACACTTTTTGATCACAAATTTTAAATGATCACTCCAACACAGCATGCCACCGGGAGATGTTGGTCAGGTGACAGTTTCTATTGAGTGACTAACCAGACCTGTTCATTCATTATTTTTTAATCTGATATTTTTGTCTTTATTTATGCACCAATTTGTACACGTAATGAAAATACTCAAGAGATTCCAGACATCCTGACCTTTTTCTGTGTGCAGAAAATATTTTTACATTTAAGACAAACATTGATATTTTTGTCTAAAGTATATGAAACAAAGGTCAGTTACTTATAATAAAAAGTGTACGATAAAAAAAATGAGTCATTTTTCTTTGTTATAAATTCATCACAAGAATATACCCGTCAAAGATGACGGGGTTATTTATGTATGTATCAGCACTGAGAAGCCTAAAGCTATTTTCTTATGAAATTTATTTTTAATAATTCAAGTATCCTGATTTTAAGTCTTTTTTAAAAAGTCACAGCTCAACTTAAGCTGTTTCAAAGAGTGATTGGACATAAAATCTTACAACAAAATATTATGCAAGAAAAAACACCACTGATATTGTGCAATATAAAAAGTCATAGGAAGAAACTTATCTCATTGAAATATTGAGAACTTATATCTTTAAATTATTTTATTTTGAAAAATAGAAAAAAATTATAGCCAGATTTGCTTGTACACACAGTTAATACATAGCCAAACTGACTAGAGAACTGAAAAAACCTATGGTGATGGCAATGTTGCCAACTTGAAAATTTTTTGTGTTAAACCAACCTAGAAAAAAGATGTCAAAAAATGCCAAAATGCGCGATGGAACACTGTTAGCCATTTTATGGCAATTTTCAACAGCTAAAATGAATATATTTGCCTGGAAATGGCTCAGAAATAGCTTAAATTGCTAAAAAATTAGTGCCAAAAGAGTGCTAAATGATGAATTTTCATGCTGCAAACACAAAAAACACACTAAATTCAGTGCAAAAAAAAAGTGCTAAATTGGCAACACTGGTTGACAATTTTGCTGAAATTCTTGACTCACAGTTTCTAGAAACATCCTTAACCTTGTACTCAATCAACTACCTTTGCTATCACTACAGATCCTGGAGATGCACAAAATCTTATTGGCTGCCTCAGCTTTCACCAGTTGAAAAAAAAAAGCATGTTACCTTAGAGCTCCTACTTGAGGAAAATTAAAATCATTTCCTCTAAAGTGATAAACAAAATGTTTCTCTTTTTTTAGACAAGTTAATACAAGTGGATACAGATGTTGAATTTGGTGGGCTTTTTTTCGCTTATCCGTTCCTTCCGCTACAAACCAACATCATTAATTACATTCTAGTGATGAGCGAGAATATGATTTTTAAAAACATTAGTATAAAGAGTAGCTGCTGACAAAAAGAAGTTGTACAACCATTGCATCCTCCCGATACAAACCTATTGAGCTGAAACACAGAGCCTAGCCAAAAGATTGTCCCTCTAACTGAGAACCGTGCAACATACCCAAGAGAGAATCATGCCCAGCATCTGATGGAGAGATCACAAGACAGCACAGTATATTGGGAAAAAAAGAGATTGGTGTCAGAGATATATTGTAGAAACCATTAGAAAACTCATTAGAAAATGTCAGAAAAATGTTGGACATCGTGACTCACAACGTGGATCACCCATTAGGGAGTGAAACTGTGACAACCAAAAAATAAGGTGGTGCAACAAAGTTCAACTTCAGTAAGTATTGGCTCTGCAGCGTCCATGATAGAAAGGTCTGCGGAATCTTGGGAAAACGTCTACATCAAACAAGGGATGCTGAGAGGCAAATGATGCCGTTGCCTGAAAACAAGCTTCTGAAAGAGAGAGGATTCAAGTTAGAGTCACACTAGAAGCTTCTTTTTCTATTTCTTATCTGAGCTATTTACTAATAGCCAGAGAAAAATGGTCTGATAGGTTGCAATAAAAAGCAACTGAAATTGAGTTGAGAGAAGTACTAGTCAAAGATTAATAATAAACAACTAGCAGGACCCATGGAAATTCCACAAATGTTGATAACTAAGATTATCCATTATTTCATGCCTCTGCTCTTCTTTCACTCTTTGCCAGGATTTTATTGTTCTCTCCCATATCCCTTCCAAATGTTATCCAATAAAATGGATTTGTTTCATTTATGAGGAAAGGAGTAAGGGATGCACAAATATTTGTACCATATCCTCTCTTTCTAGATGTGTCCACTTCTGTTGGTTGGTCAGTGAGTTGGTTCCAGTTACGTTAATCAACAGAGAAAGAAAGAAGGAAGAGATGTGATGTCATCCAAAAAGTGTGTTGTAATTAAAAGAACATATTCTAATCAATTTTTTTCACCAGCTGCTATGATGTCATGATAGGATGTACAAAGTCCACATTTTTGTACTTAAAAAAAGCCTAAAATGACCAAAAACACCAAACGTGTCCATTTACAAATTTTAATTGAAACTCCTAGAATGTTTCAAGAATATTTTACAAGTATTAAAAACAATTGAATCAAAGGGAGACTACATGCTTTTCTTCTCCTTTCTCCTGCTGCTACTACTATCATGGATGGTGAACATATCATTGAAATTATGGTTCTTGTTTTTGCTCCATCATAATGAATTTTAATGCAACATAATTTTCACGCCTTTCAATCTGTACCCACCTTTCAATCTTACATTCACTGTCTCTGAATAACCAGCCAGCAAGTCTCTCTCTCTCTCTATGACTTCCTTTCGGCTCCATTCCTCCCCACTCTCTATATATGTGCATGTACATATATATCTATTTTTTCCTCTAACCTGGTTGTCACTAACTTTCTCACATCTTGATTTTCCTCCTTCGCAGCCTATTTACCCTCCTCCCTTGTTTTTCCCAATCCCTCCTCTCATAATATTATTATGTAACTGACTCCAGCTGTAGATCGCGCAGATACTACACTCTGATACTTGGTAGAAAAGCGTAATGGCTGTGCATACAAACAAGCAGAATAATTGTGAAGACCAGGGGTTGGCAAACATTTTTGATTGTATTAGAAATGTTTTTGTCTTTCAGACTAACTAAACAAGAAAAAATGAAATGATGACAATACAAGGCTATGAAAACAGCTAATTTTTTTAATTATTCTAATGTTTTTCAGTTTAGAAGTGTACACCTGTTAGTTGTCTCTCTTACATCAGAGTAGCCAATAGAGTTACCTCCCCCCTCAATGTTATATGTGTCACATGAGAACAATAGATTGGCACCCTTTCAAATTTAATAGCACAATATGGTAGTAGAAACAAACTAAGATTATGGATTACAGATTCCATTTTCAACAGACTTATGGATTGTGTTTGAAAAAATAGAAATTGGTTTACAATTGTTTGAATAATTGAGTTTTAACTAATCTATGAATACAGATCAGATTAACGTGGCTTCTTTGAAGTCACATCCTCCTCTGGGGGACAAAAACAAACACGGTGAATGGAAGAAGGGTTTGGAAATTTGGCACAAGTCTACTGATCTTGACCAAGTAAAAAGAGTTCGAGCTGTTCATCTTCAAATAACTGAGTATTCCAGGGAATTCATAAGGGATCTAAAAACGTGGACAGTTTAAAAATGATAACAGACAGTTAGACACCCAAGATTTAAAGAATTCTATGATTGTTGGCATCCATTGGGCAGAAATATCACAGAATTTCTTGTCAAATCTGAATATTTATACCACCAACCAGGAAATTTCTACGTGAATTTACCAGGATGTGTTCAAGCATTTTTTTCTTCTGCCGGCAACAAATGTATCTGAAGAAAATGAGCACTTTGAACGAGTTCCTTCTTTCCCAATAACAGATAATACAAATGAGTGAAATCAGAAAGTTCTTAGCAATCCTGTTGCAACTAGAGGGGAGGCTTATGCACGCTGTTAATAAACTATAAGAGAGACTTCTAAAAGAAAAGGTGATGAGATCAGAATGAGGTTTGATTTAAAGAATAAGAGCGCAGTTCCCCCAATAGAGGTGCTGCCGGAGGAACTAAGAGCTATTTCGAGTCAAATAGTAATCAGAGGTTTAACCCTGTCAGGAAAGAGGGCAAAATAACACTTGTTGTGGTTCACCAAAGCATTTGGTCAGACGTTGTAAGCCATTAGGAGATATATATCATGTTGTGAAATCAAATATTGTGAAAAATGAAATTCCTCTCTCCTTAAGTAAAGCATCACTGACTCTAAATTTTGATAATGGTTCTTGTGAAATATGAGGTCAGAAGGTGAAGTTGCATTGTGCATCTTGAGGGCAAAATTGTATCCCTCTAATTCAGTGGTTTCCAAACTTATTTTGTTGCTGTACCCTTATATGATTTCCCTAGAATTGTGGAACCCATTACATAAGTTCCAAAGACAGCCCCGGTCACTGTAAATTTAATAAGACATTAAATGAAACAAAAATTGTTTTAGAAAGAGAATTCATTCACATAAAAACATATGATAAATGAAACATTAAGATAAAAGCCACTTGGATTCAACTAACATGACAATTCACGTTGCCTAACTTATTATTTTGAAAAAGGTGAAACTATTTTTTTTAATAAAATGAATTTTAATAAAATTTTATCAAAAGACATCTCATCTCACAGACCCCTAGAATTCTTTTCATGGAACCCTGGAGTTCCACAGAACCCACTTTGGGAAACACTACTTGATTTAAAACATTTCACTGTCATGTTTTCACTAATTCTATTGTTTTATAAACCACATGAATAAAGTACTTGTCAGATGAATAGTAATAGAAGAAAGTAAACAGTTTGCTAATGCATCCAAGGAGAAGTTATACAAATTGGTCAAAAAAAGTAAGGATTTTCCTGATGAAGGTTTTCTAAAAATGATCGAAAAGTGTTGATTCATGTGAGGTGCGCATGGAATTCAGACATCCTCCTCTCCGCCCTATGGTCAGTTTACCATTAGCAAATACATTCAATGGTATTGTGTGCATGGGTCTAAAGGAACACATTCACGATTAGTCTTGGATACTGCAAATTATCGATTCTGTGACTAAGTACATCAGGATATGATTGTCCACAGTATCTATCTAATCTGGATTTGTCATTTTGTTCCCAAGAAAATTTTTGACAGACAATGGGGGAGAGTTTTTCAAAGAGAAGTGTAGAGAGATGAATGAAAAATTGAATATTGAATCCACTACAACTGCTTCCGAGTCACAATTTATTAATGGTATTGTGAAGTGACACCATCTCAAACTAGCAGAAGCAAATACAATCAATCAATAAGAACTGTGTATTTGAAAAATGTTTTTCATTTGAATAGGTTGCTCTACATTTCAACATTGAATTTTATTGTTCATAAACTAAAGTAATATTAGGAAACAAAGAACTCTTGCTTTTGACATTACATATTCATTAAGGCAGCTGGACAAATGAAATGGGGCCCATGGGCTGGTTTTCGCCCATGGGCTGGCTATGGCCCATGGACTGGTTTAGGCCAACAAGCTAGTTTTGGCCCACTGGCCATAGTTTGCCGACTCCTGTTATAGATTATCTAAAGATCAGATATAGATTTTACTTTGAGTCCTGGGTAAACTCTGCTAAACCTGTTATATTTTCATGTAAATCTATCCATATAAAAGCCACAAATGCTAATTAGTATGTTTAATTACATAGTTGTACGGTTAAATGTATCTCTATTTTGTCCGATTCCTGCAATAACCTAAAATTTATAAAATGTATAAAAGTTTTGTGAGTTACAATGGTTGGTCCATGTGAAATATATTAAGACAGCTAATAATAAGATTTAAAGGGTTGTTACGAAATGAGATAGGCTTATGTGACATAACCATAAAGAATACGTCACAAAAAAGTTTGTTGTTTGGAAATGAAATAAAAGAAAAAAATGAGTTTGTAATTGATTGAAAGATATGTTTAATGTTCAGTTGTGACTTGAAAAAACTTGAAATCAGGATACTTGAATTATTGAAAATCCATACATGAATAACTCTGACATTTTTGATGGGTATTCGCTAGATCTTCTATAATATTCATAGTTTCATTTTGATTTTGAATTGTTCTTGTGATCTGACATTGTTGGTGCCAGAAAACTAAATCAAACTAAATAAATAGAAGATAAGTAAAAAGCAAAAAGTTGACGTTAGTTTTAGCAGCATTCCTTTGATCAGTCAAAGCAGAACACATCTTCCAAATACTGTTAGTTAATCTAGAGATAACCAGATTTTTACAAAAAGATATTTACAGCAAACATGCTGCTATTGACAAATCTCTTTGGCAACTATGCAAAAGGTTTCATCACCATAAGCATTAAACTAGTGGTTCTCAAGCTTTTTCAAATTATGGCACCTTTAGTGTATAAGAATTGTTTAATCAGGCCTCTAGTGAGAAAATATTGAACTATTTATTTATTACATTTTTCTGTTCTTTTCTATTAGATGGAATGTTATAAATAATCATTATTTTTTAATTTTTGACTGCTTTTTACCTCCCTCTTTAATTTTATTTGTTGTTTTTTATTTCAACTTTTGGCCCAGGACGATTACCTTCCGACAGTGAGTATATAGGGTTGATCAGAAAATGAAGGATATCATCTAGTAGAATTTGAACCCACATCCCCCAAATAGCAAAGGGGGAGGGGCGTCTGAAAAATATATTAGATACTGTAATGACAATAATGTAAACAAACATGGCTACAATCAGGATAAAGAATAGGTTTAAGGGTGTTAATTGAACTTCTGTGTCCAGTTGAAATCTTGGTAGCTCAATTATAGAGCAGACCAGGCTAAATGGTGCTTCCCCTTCCTAAGGGAATAATTCTGATCAATGCTAATCACAGACTCCTGGGTCTGAGCAGAGAGTTGCAATAAAAAGCATCTGATAGAATTAACATGAAGGTAAAAACAATAAAAAATTCGAAACTAATAATTGTATTAATGTAAAGGTTAGTTAGGTAAAACAAAAAATGAATCATACAATTTCAGTGAGTCCACCAAGAATTTGAAGTTATTTATGAAAAACTACTATGTACCAAGAATGTTCAAGGCAGTTCTAGAATGATCTGGAATGTAAACCTTGTTTATCAGTCGAGCGCCATTTAATGCTGAAACATGAAGTTCCATTCATTGGAATTATTATGACTGCCAGAAAGTATTAAAATTTCCAAACATCCCTCAGTTAGCTCCCAGGGGTACCATGGAGCAGACTTTGAGAATCACTGCAATAAATTGCGTTTTTGGATGGTATTTTTTTATCATTATCAACTAAAAAACTACATCAATATTTGGAAACCATTTTGGGAAAATTCCAAATATTCCTTGGAAAAACTAAAAAGGAATAAATCATAGTTCTTTGGTGTAATTTTTGTCTTGGCACGAGGTCTATCGAAAAAGTATGCAGTCATTTAATATTAACAGTGAAAGCCAACCTAAGGCAATTGTGCCTTAGTCTTCTTTAAAGTATTCTCTTTAGGATCACATGCACATATCTCAGCATTCCTCCTACTTTTCAAAAGTCTTAAAAGTCTCCTTTCAGGATCACTATCTGCTGCCTAGTCACATTCTCCTTAATCTCATCCATGGTCAGAAATCTCTTTGGAAAAGCCAAAAGTCACAGGGAGTCAATTTTGGACTTTAGGGGGGGGGAGAGCTGGCAGACTGAGTGACTCAATGAAAGAGTGTATGTTCGTGCATGTGCAGTAAGGTCCTCTCTGATTGATTATCGTTACATCAAATCTGCACAACCTTTCAAAATGGTTTGATACTTCTCAGACAGACCTTGTACATAGAAAATATTCAGCTTCTTCGATTGAGTGAAACATTTTCATGTATGAATGTTAGAACTATTTTCATTGTCTATATGTTCATATGTCTGCAACGTTTCAGCTGTGTACCCTCCAGCCTTCATTTGGTTTCCTTGTTTTTTTTCTGAGTTCACGCATTCATATTGGATTGGACACATCACATCCATTTTTTGTACATATATATATATATATATTACTATATATCAGTATTGCATTTTGATGTGGAATTACAAATAGCTTCCCTTCCATTGGAAAGAGCTGCTTGTTTTTACCTAAATGGCCTTTTGGATAAGAGGTTACCAAATGCTATTTATTCAACAGATTCATAGCCAATACTTTGTTCATGTCAACAAAAGTTTTCAATATTCACTCTAATTTTTGTAGTCAATATGCACAATAGTCATAAATTGTGCAATTTTTTTCGTATGACATAAGTATGTGCACAGTGTAGCAGGTACTATTTTATCAAGCAATCAGACTTTAAATGTATTTAATTTTTCTTGCATATACCAATTTTCTTGGTGCACTTAGAGTAAAATGTATACTTCTGGGGGAAAAAAATGGACTAAACCCACAATGACAAAAAAAAAATTGGCAAAGCATGAAATGGCAAAATATTAAGACTTAAAGCTTATAAATGAAACTAAGATTGATAGAGCTGGGAGAGATCTACAGTATGCTGTGTTGTGAGTCCCATGGTAAAGCAAAATATCATGCAGGGGTTGTTGTCTGGAACTACATAGCAGGTCTTTGTCAGGCCAACTATTGCTATTCTAGAATTTATAGAAGTAGAGTAAATGCCTGTTTCTTTTTCAGATATAAACAGAATAGGTCAATGTTTTGAAATGATAAGTAATGTAGCCAAAAAAAAAAGGATCTGAAACACCCAAAGCTGTGTTGTGCGGGGAAAACCACCTGTTGAGATTTACAGTTCTCAAAAAGAAGAGAAGAAAGCCTACAAGAATTCAAGACTTCAGAAAACACAACTCTTTTGAGGAGAACAATAACCAGAAGATTAAGGAGTACAGGTTTTATGAGAAGACAATGTATTAAAAAGCCATTGCTGTCTTCACATCAAAGTTGAAGTTCATGTCAGACTGTGGAAAGTTTGATTCATAATAGTTCAGCAGAGTTATGTGTTGTGATGAAACAAAATTTAAGTTGCATAGTGATGCCCCAGAGAGGTGTCTTTGGAGATCTGGTGTAGAAAGCAATAGGAAATGCATTTCTATTAGAGTCAAGCATGGAAGAGGAGTCCATGGTGTGGCCAGTACAATCTGAAGTCCATTAATGTTTTGGAAAATGGGAGAATATTGCAGAAAGGCTTGCTTCCAACAATCGAAAGGCTTTCTGAAGAGGAACAATCAGGTGTTATTTTTTGATAAGACAATTCTCCTGCCCACACAGCAAAGACAACCAAAAAGTGGCTTGAGAACAAGTTCATGAGTCTCATGTTTTGGTCTATGTAGTATAACCACGTGGAAAACGTGTTTTTATCGTGGCTCAAAAATTTGAGGAAAAGCTGTTGTGCATCATGGCATACATGGAGGTGCAAGGAAAAGCAATATGTTTTTAAATATGGTGAACTAAACAGTTTGTTGAATTCATAAGAAGAGTTTTAGAAAAGCAAAGATGAAAACAATATATGAAAACAACAGCTAAAGATTTGAGAGGGAAATGAAGGGTTCAAATCAGATAGGAGTTGAGTCAAAAAATGACTTTTTTCTCCCAGTAATCTGATACCTACTTCCACTGAACAAAACTGGCCTTTACTACTACCCAACTGCCTCACTAGTTGGTGAGGAAGAGATCTGTTGCTTCTGGAATCTTTTTCCAAGCTGACTACTACAATTTCAATTTTCATCCCACTGATGCTATGTCTCAGGGTGCCTTTGTCTAAAGAGTCAATCAGTGAGAAGAGTGGGCTTCTTTTAAGCTGTATGCTGGTTGGTTAAGCAAGTCAAAACCCTTTGTAAAGGAGGCTGCTATAGTCCAATCAAACTGAAACTAATTACTGTTAAAACTAATGGTCCCCTTTGTTCGATGTGTGGACATATGTTTCACTATACCTGATCAGAGTCCAGATTTGAACCCTATAGAGAATATTTGATCTCACATTGAATACAAACAAACTAGCAAACAATTTTCAACTTCTCATCAACATTGAATGGAACATTGACTCTTCTTTCTGTAAAAAGCTGTCAACAAGTTTACTGATAAGGATTAAAGATTAAAGAAATCAAAGGGAAAAGCTATCCCATATAATGTTACTCTAACAATTGGTCTAATTCTTGCTTATTTCCTGATCAATAATATGCTATTATGACCATTAAAAGCCTACTATTTTGTTATTTTGGGCTTGGCTATTTTTTTTTCGCAAAGGAGTGTATGTGCATGCACACACATGCACAATTAAGAAGGGTCAATAGTCATAATGAAGAAATAAGTTGATTTTCCGAGAGAACAAATACTTGATCACCGATTCACAGATACAAGATGTTTTCCTTTTCTTTTTCCTTCCATATAAATAAGAGTGCCGCAGATATAGCTGACATATCTCTCTATACAAAGCTACTGTTGTTTTAGAAATTACAATCAAAATCTGTTTGCTTCATCTTGGAGTAAATGAATAACTAATAAGATAGAATCCAATAAAAACAGATGTAATCTGCAATATATATGAATGAGAATGCAAAAAAGATGTGAAGATCTATTTACATATACAGCCTCCTGGCAATAATCAAGGGTAATGTTTATTCCCTTTGTTAAATAATGAAGCATGGAGATATATGTACCACTTGAGTAATAAAGGGTTTCCAAGTATCCCAACAACTGCTTTAAAAAAAAGGGTCTACAACTCACAGCAAAAATTATGGAATCACCACACTTGGTGGATTTCAACCCAGCTTTACTTCAGAGCAAACAAACAAATCACAGATCGGACACAAAAACACAGAATGAATTCTGTTTTATATTCAGCTTGATATTCCATATTTTTTCCCTCTGCTTAATCCATAAAAAAAAACTATTCAAATTAGCCTTCCTCTGGATCGGGCCTTCCCACCCATGGTCAAGGTGTTAAAAAGTTGGAACTTTGCAGGGAGGCCGGGGTTCATGGAGTCACTATGAACAGTGACAGCTTAGGATGAGTTACAGCATAGACACTCCCAAGTCCCTTACTTGACAACCAACATCTGGATATATCTTTTTGCCCACCCTCTGGAAAAATGGCAGCAGACACTTATGTCATTTTGTTTTAACATTGTTGAAAGAAGAAAAAAATATGTGCAGATGTCTACTGTCACAATAATGAATGTAATAAATAAAGAAATGATAATGACTAGAATTCCAAAGGAAATTATCAATCACTGCCACTCATTTTCATCATGTAAATTTGGCATAAACTTATATTGTAAATTGGACTCTCCATTGAAAACTTGTTGGAAGGATTTTAAAAAAAAATGAAACAATGTTTCTTCTCCTTGAGGAGAGAGTGTGTGTATGCAGAATTTAAAGTTTCTACTCTGAACGTTAAGAGCTAGGCAAAGTCCAGATACATAGATGTATTGAAGAATAGATATGCATAATTGTCAGGACACAAGTGTTTAAACCAGTCTGTTGTGGGTAGTGGTGATTAATGACACCAACATCAATAACAGTTACATGCATAACAGATATGAAAAGGTGTTTCTTTCTCAAAATCCAGGTGACCAATGACGTGTCGGGGGTGATCAAATAAAACATTGGGAAAAAAAAGGGGATCAATAGATAAGTTACTTTGTTGAGCACTAAAACATCCAAATTTACAAAAAAGGGTGGACCCAAACTGAGGGACCAATTAAGCATAAATTTACATTAATAAATGAATTTCTCCAGTAAAACCTCATTTTGAACCGGGGTTTGATAAAAACAAAAAACATTTGTGTGTATGTACAAATTTTCAAGTTTCAACATTATACATATATAAAATGTAATGTGTATAAAAGGCTATTCTCCAATCTCACTGCAATGCAAATCTCTATTATCCACTCATAAAATTCAATGTGTCTCCATATATTTCAGATATGCCGCTATTCTTGATAGTATCCGTCAAATTAGTATGAAATATTGCAGGTGGACTTGTGAAGTGGGAAATTTTTCTGACTCAATATAAGTCACTGCATTCCTACTCTACAATAAATTAAATAATCTTTATTCATATAATTTATGGTAATAATGGTTTCACTTAATGTTGCTTCTGCAAAAGCAGGGTAAAAAATCAATCCACCATCATAATTTCATAATTATTATTATACAGGGTGTCCCTAAAATCCTAGTGCACTTTCAAAAATTCATTTTCCAACATGCAAAAAAAATAGAACAATGCATATGAAATATCTAGTTATATCAAAGTAGAGTTCAATCTTCAATCTTTGACATAACCGTCATCATTCCCAATGCATCAATCAAACTGATTTGCAAACTCTCTGGAAACACTATTCAGTTTCTACTCTGTTATTGTTTGAATTGTATTTGTAATCCTAGCTTTGAAGTCATCAGTTGCTTATTGCGTTTTCATGAGGTGCATCTTTTCCATAATGAGAGAAATTCTTCTTTTCTCGCAGTTGTTACCAATTCCAATTCTACCAGCCACAGCACACACTAAACCTTTTTCTTCTACTGCTGCCATTTTTGATCCCGTAGAGAATCTGTAAAACAAAAGTCATAATTAGTGCAATATTTATGAAATTCAAAATCTGTATTTGTTGGACTTTCACTTGCTATTTACTGCAGTATTTTGATATTTGTATATTTCTAGTTTTATTATTGTTTAAAATGACCCAAGGAATTTAGGGACAGCCTGTAAAAGAAACATGAAATCTGTTGAAATGAGTCTTTCAAAGACAGATAATCGTTTAAGATGGTCATAAGACCTGACCAATGAATCTGGCACTTAATGATTCAATTATCTATCTATACTTACATTTAACACTTCCTCCTATCTTTCTTTTTTCTTTCTTCATTCTATTACTACTACTTAAGTTGTTAGATTCTGAGATCAAGTATTTACATGATTCCATGTGCGCACACACACACACACACACACACACACACACACACACACACACACATACACACACACACACACACACACACACATAACAAAGTATATGTGAAACGGAAAAACACTGAAGAAAATTACATGAATTGCATTGATATGTATTGGGAAATCAGTGACTGAAGTGACACAAGAAATCTTTTGAAAAAGTTTTTTAATGTTCAGAGTTAAAAGCTGTAAAGCTCTCTAGACTATACACATACACACACACACGCACACACACACACACACACATACACACACACACACACACACACATATATATATATATATATATATATATATATATATATATATATATATATATATATGTATATGTAACAGAGTAATGTAGACAAAGTAGATGTACATATAAGTGAAAGAAATTACAATTTCTCCTCTTTCATATTGTAAATCAGGTTGACAGTATACAGACATGTTTCGGCAAAGGACCATTTTCAGTGTGGGATAAATTATATATATGATTATTTGTATATAATACACACTCATGTATAAATCGTAACTAATTATGAGCTATGATATCTTGGGAAAAAACAACTCTCGTGTATCATATGCACTGACTTTTCAGAATTTTTAACAGTTGAATGAAACTTTTGTTCGACTTTTTACCCTGTTCATATCAACTAAAAATAAGATTTGATGTAATTTACATTATGTTTTGAAAAAGACAGCAGTGAAGCGGACTCATATGCGTCTATGTCAATGAAACATTTCAAACAACTTTTGTGTTTGGTTTGTGATTTGAACTCTTAGTTACACATTAGTTAGCTTGGACAATAGATATGCGTCCTGGATATGGCTTCGTATTTGGCCAGGAAAAAGGGTTTACATCTTGTGTATAATACGCACCCGAATGTTTTAGCTTTAAAAATCTGATAATAAATACACAAATAATCACGGTATATAATCATAAAAGTATCTTCATTTTTTGTTACTTTCCATTACAACCATTTTGAATGATCTATTATTCAGCTTTTAAATCCAGTCGTAGGAATTTAGGATCATGACGCACATATTTGTTAAAGATTGTGAAATCTCTGTACATATTTGTAGTTTCATGTAACAACAATAAGTGTAGCAATGATTAACAAACTTGAGATGCTGACCATGATTACAGTAATGAGTTTGATCCTTACTTGGCATCCCATTCCACTAGCCTTGAATCAAACGAAACTAAACTTAGCAAAACATACTGAAGCAGAATATACTTGATATTTACAAAGTTTAGCTTAGTTTGATATAAGGCTACAGCAGCGGGACACCCAATGAGGATTGAACTCATTCCAGAAGTAGAACGTAAATATTAGTCCCAGATTAGAAATAATGGTTTATGAAACATCATCTAATAAAATGAATAATAAAAATAATTCCTGCTCTAAAACTGATACTTCCAGGTATAAACAAACATGGCAACGAGAGATTGGTACAGACGATTAGTTTGTAGTTTGGACATCCGTTACGTTGCTGGGTTCCGTAGCTGAGATAGCATGAGCAGCACCTGACTTCCCTTCTGGGATATGAGTTCAACCCTCACTGGAAGCCTATTCCTTATTTCCAATCAATGCCGTTTACTCACTGCTGGAGATGAACAGATTCAGAAGAGTCACGATAAAAAATAACAGAAATAAAATGAAAGTTAATAGCAAATAAAAATTATGATTTTTAATGCTCCATCTGATGAAAATAGATTATAAACATACATTTATACTGCTACAAGTCGATATTATCTTGAAAAAATTATCTAAACTTATCCAAAGAAAATAAATTTTATCTAAAAAATTATTTTAAATTATCTTTGAAAAAAGATCTTTTATCTAAAATTATCTTGAAAAAATTGATTTTTTTATCTGAAATTATCTTGAAGGTTGAGCTTGCTCTGTCAAAGGCTTGCCATCCTAGAATGATTCTCTGCTTGATTTCTTCTTCTTTTGAGGATTTCGTGGAAATTCATCGCTTTTCATAGATTTTGTTCTGCATTTTTTATTTTTGCGTTCATTTACGACGTGAATGTTGCACATGACCTTAGTTTTGCTGAAGTTCATTTGAAGACTAACTTTCTTACTTTCTTCATTTTCCACCTTCTAGCTCCATTACCTATGCAGGTGATACATACATAGCCAGTCAGACGGACAGACCAATTCAAAAACTGAAAATATCTATATTGATATTTTGCTGACAGTTTTTGTTGACAGTCTCTAATATGAACCCAGTTACCAGATGAGGACCTGCATTGGCACCCCCGCATCAAAGTAAAGAAAGCAGTCTTTGGAGATTCTTTAATCCTGTTAGTTCTTTGATTGTCCATTATTTCTTTGAGACCCATTTCTCTTGCTCCCACTTTGAACTATTCAACCATCAGTTGATTAACCTGAGTGCTACAAAAATGGCTTGACAATATAAACCTTTGAGATAGATGAATACAGATTAGTGGTATTGATAAAAATGAACCACCTTGCAGATACCAACACTTCAAAAGTGAAAAATGGGATGAAATTTAACCCATGATGCTACAAAGAGTTAAAAGATATCCACCCATGTAGTCGGTCATTACAAATAAAAGCAGGAATAAACAATGTCATAGGTAGTTGGTCAGTACAAATAAAAGTAGGAATGACAATGTCATAGGTAGTCCAACTGGAAGTAGTACAACTGGAAGTAGGAATGAACAATGTCATAGGTAGCCGGTCAGTACAACTGGAAGTAGGAATGAACAGTGTCATAGGTAGCCGGTCAGTACAACTGGAAGTAGGAATGAACAATGTCATAGGTAGCCGGTCAGTACAACTGGAAGTAGGAATGAACAGTGTCATAGGTAGCTGGTCAGTACAACTGGAAGTAGGAATGAACAGTGTCATGAAAACTAATGAAGACAAGAAATTTCATTGCATGAGGGGCCCTCTCCAACAGTAAGTGATATTTGTCAGTAATAAATCAGTTGGTGAACTACTATTTGAAAAGCTTCCTGGGGCCCGAAGCATTTTCAAATAACCCCCTCCACCCTCAACTACACCTCTAGTACCAAACTGTTATTTTCTTAATAATGTATGATTGTGGTTTCAAAACTGGGATCTGCAGGCCACTAGAGGTCTGCCAGATAATGCTTGGAGTCTGCAGCTGTGTTCCCTTTGAACCAGATATTATGGTAAAGACAGAACATCATCCAAAGCATGGCTATCAAAGAACATAATTGTCGAACATAGAACTGTATGATATATTCGATTATGAATAAATGTAATCCGTTTAAAAAAAATATGATTTTTAATTGTCAAAAATTACTTTTTACTGAAGATCAATAATCTGTCTAAAAACTAAATGATGAAAAGAGGGGTCCACCAAAATATTTCCTTTATAGAAGGACTCCTCGGATTTTCTAAGTTTCAAAACCATTGATCTATAATTTTTTCTCTAATCTATGCCAGCCGCTAAGCTTTGAAACTATGCAAAGAAAATTCAGTCTCAGAAAATCCAGCCATGAAAAAATTGATCTAAAAAATTATGGAAATATTATTTTTGTTAAAAATGAAATCAAAAAAGCAGAAATAAATAGAAGACCATGATGGAAAAGTTGATGGTAAAAAAATTGAAATCAAAAAAGGTAGGAAGTAATGTAGGATCATCATAATAATCAAGTTTTACTAAAAGGAAATTTGGTCTCAGAAAATTCAGTTCAATATGTTATTTGAAATAGACCAAATTTCCTTGGAGTAAATTTTCTAAGACCAAATTTTCTAACCATCCTTCAAAAGAATTCATTTTATAACCTGAATACTTTAGTGTTGGTCATTTAAAGCAGTTATTAAAACAAATGCAATAAAAAGATAAGTATCAAATCCTGATTAAAGCTCATCTTCTCTGTGCAGATGACGTCCTTGGTTTGGCTACAAATAGAGTTTTCATTTGGTCCCTTAAAGGACAAGGATCAAGAAAATTTGGTACTGAACAACGCTATTTGATTTTTTAAAAAAATATTTGGTACTGAAGTCAAATTTATAAAAGATAACAACAATCCCTTACATATAAATGATATGATACAAGATACAAGATATATATATACATATATGATACAATACAAGATACAAGATATATATATACATATATGATACAATACAAGATACAAGATATATATATACATGAACAAAAGATTTTTTTAAATATGTAATCTAATCCTTCATTCCTGCAAGCTTGGTGTGTTGATGGATTTTAAGTTATTTGATTATTTTGATACTGAAGCTACTTAATTTTGTCCCAAGACCAGACAAATTTGGTTTTATGATGGATTTCAAGTTATTTGATTATTTAGGTGCAGAAAGTACTTAATTTGATCCCAAGACCATACAAATTTAGTCTAATGATGGATTTTGATTCATATGATTATTTTGGTACTGAAAATTCTTTATTTGGTCCCAAGACGATAGAAATTTTGTCTTGTGTGGCAATCCTGCCCATAGATTAGAAGATTTGAGTCTACAAATTATGACCTTAGATGCATCAAATAACAATTTAAAAACAAACAGGTCTGGTTAGTCACTCAATAGCTGTGTTGAGGGTGATCAATTTAAAAATTGCAATAAGGGATGATCAATGAATAAGTGAACAAAAATCAAGGGGCAACTTATGCCTAAATTCTCGGATCAGGTGGGCCTTTTTACACGTTTTCTCTGTAGGCATTTTAGATCCAGTCTGCCACTGATACAGCTTATACATACGATGTATATACCTTTCATACAAAGAAGTGATTCTAATTGGGGGATGCATACCCCTCCAGAGGGTGCAATTTCCATATATTGAAGGGGAATTTAGGTGTGAAGAACAAAATTGTTCTGTGGCTCAAAACTGAGTGGTGATGAAGCTTAAATGATTAATTCCTAATCATACAATATAATTAATTCGTATTTACATAATACTAGTAATTACTCTTTTTAATCCATAGTAATCAATGCTCAACTTAACAACATTGTGAGAGAAAGATGATCAAATAATTGCATTGTTTTGGGGTTTTTTAGTTATTAGATAAGGTATTATAAGTCATTATTATTTTAAATCTTCATGACTACTCTTTATCTTCATCTTAATCTATTGGTCATTCCTTATTAAAACTTATATTCACTAAGACCGATATCTCTCCAGCAATAAGGAAATAGCGTCGATCAGAAAATACAATCAAGCCTTATTCTTCATTTTCCTATTTGGATGAAGGTAAAGAATTATTCTTAAAAATTCAAAATAATAATTGCATTGTTGCTACTAAATTTCACATGACAAACAAATTATCATTCATTTCAGCATCTAAAAATGAATCACCGTAGCCAAGACTGTCACCCAAGACTTTACAAAGCAACCTACCCCATCCCAACTCTTTGGACAATGATACAAGGTTACATAGAGCAATAATGACAAGATCAAAAGTGCTGACCAACCTGAGTTGACAGGTTCAAGAGAACAAGTGTAAAATTAACAGACGGATAAAAAAAAGGTTATAATTTTGCTTTTTTTAAATTAGAATTCAACTATACTCTTATACTTTCTCTCTCTCTCTCTCTCTCTCTCTCTCTCTCTCTCTCTCTCTCTCTCTCTCTCACTCACTTTTTCTGTAAAAGCCTAAGCGTCACTAATACTACATTATGGTTGAGGCAAAATAAAAGTGTCCATTTTAGAATGGCTTATTATCAAAAATCGAACATGACCCTAAAAACAAGTGGAAAAAGAGAAATTTTTCAAAAATGAGAAGGCTGTTTTTAGAAGGTGACTACTGGACAACAGATAGAAATTTCCAAGGCTCTGCACCCAAAAATCTGACCATGAGTATTGAAATAGTCACGGGCGGATCAACAGATGAGTGAAAAGGAGAGATTAACTTGAGCCTACATTTTTTGTTGTTTGGTCAGGTCAATGATTATGGCTTTGGAGATTTGATTTGGGGGACATCAAATCTTTTGAGCTGTTGAGGTGGGGCACAGAACAACTAAGGTTAAAACAACTGATCTGAAGAAATAATGCAAATCCGGTGCATCTTTACTTTCAAAGAGAAATTATCGAAGGACAATATACTCAGTTAGTGCTTTCAGGAAAACTAGTTTACTAAGGCCGTCAAAGTACAACAGCAATATACAAAAAATCTTTTTAGTCATTTATGTGATCTGACAAAGAGACAGACCTACAAACTGAGAACCATGCAACGTACACATTAAAGAATCATGCTAAGGTTCACATGGAGAGATCACAAAACAGCACAGTAAATCAGGGAGAAAACAGGAGTCCGAGACATCATAGAGTTCATTTAAAAAAAACAAATGGCAATGGGCTGGCCATGTTGCAAGAATAGTAGACAACTGATGGACATCACAACTCACAATATGAATCCACAGAGATCACATGTGAAACCGAGGCCGGCAGAGTACTAGATGGAGAGACAAAATAGATGAATTCAGAAAGTACTGGCTCCATAACGCCCATAATAGAGAAGCGTGAGAAATCCTGGGGAAAGTCTGTTTCCAACGAAACAGATTAAAAGACTGATGGTGATGAAAGAGAAGTAGTGAATCCTAGGGAAGGTCTATGTCTAACGATGGACATTGAAAAACTGATGATGATGATGATGATGATGATGATGATGATCTATCTATCTATAGGGACTTCACCCAGTCTTAAATGTTCACAATCGAAACTTTGAATTTTGTACACATACCATACAATGAGTAGTGAAAATGTTTTTCTTGTTTTTTGGGAATCTCTTCCCTCAAATAGTTTTCATCAAAGGGATTCAAATTACTATGATACTTTATGCCAAATTGATCTCTTAGTTTGTGTCCAGCAGCATTCACATTTGTTCTTAGAAAATTCATACCTCTTAGTGATCAGCTCAACACAACGCAGGAAAAGTGACTTATTCCTTGATCACCCCTTTTCAATTTTCTTAATTGATCGCCCAATCAAGTCACTGGCAGACCTGTTTTTTTCTTTTAAATCATGAATTTATGATTCAAACAATACTGGTGGTAATTTCATCAAAGTGACTTGATTTTACCACCACCAATACTCTATTTATGAGGTAAAAATCATCGAATATGGGGTGGTGGTGATTCATAATTCCCCTTTGAATGCCTGTCTCGTTTATGTCCAATCAAAATGTACTCAGTGTTTTTATGCTTCTGCGAAAGAAAGTGAAGAAGTGAAGAAACAAAATAAATAAGGGAGATAAGAGTATGATTATCATTTAATAGTTATTCCCCTTGACAAATGTTACTGACAGAAAATATAGACCATTATGTAGCAAATTATGAGTAAATGTTGTGATATATTTATTTTGAGGCACTGTATCAAGTAATTCAGGTCTCATTTTGTAGGTCGACTTTTAATGGTTGGATTGTTATTGCTCTATGTTCAAAACTCATTTCCTGTCAACTGAGCAAAATAAGCCGATGATAACAATTGAAAAACTAACAAAAAAAAGTTGGAGTATTCATAAATTTCGCTTGTATTTGGTTCATAGAATATTACAGGTCTGGTTAGTCAATCAAAAGAAACCATCACTTAACCAACATCTTTTGGCAGTATGTCTTATTAGGATTGATCAGATGAAATATTGGAAAATGGTGCATAAGTTTCTTCTCTCATCTCTTGATAGGCAGTGATCACTAAAAAAGTTGAAGCTTTCAAAAAACATGTGTGCCAGCCACCAAGTACAAGGTAAATGACCAATTTAGCATAAACTTACAATGTTTTTTGTACTTTACTTGTTTGGAAAGACAGCAGCATTTTTGATTTGAAACAAAGAAAAAAGGAGTGATGACAGAAGATCTATATAGGGGAAACAGACAGGACCCTCAAAGTCTGACTCAAGGAGCATAAAAAAGCCATTATCAAAGGCTAAATAGAAAAGTATGGTATAGCTCACCATATCTGGAGAAAGAAAAGCAAACACTATCCTCTCTGTGGAGTTTAAATTACAGAGAGGTAAACACTGTTGGAAACTGAGGAAAATCAAAGAAGCAGTACACATCAACATATTGACTGAGTGTATAAGTCAGACAAGTGTAGAGTTCAACCCAACATGGCTTACACGACTCCTCAGGGACAAGGCATTGGAAAAGACATCACCAAAATCCAACATTATAAGCGTTGCTACCATTGGAGAAAAAATTCTCTTTACCGACATCATATTTGAATAGTACGCCTGTAATGTTGTGTTAAGAATTCAAACAAGAAGGAATCCAATCATCTGGAAAAATCTTCGAATGTTAATGACCCTTCTCAAAACTATAAACAGTATCTTTACAAGCTGTAGCGACATTTTGAATGTTTCTCAATTTGTTTCCTTATGCTTTAGATGCAAGTACACATGAAAAATTTGGATGAATGTACATGAAGTAGATCAATAAAAATTTACAACTTCAATCTCCATGGATATTTAAGGGTTGGAGGATATCAGGAAGCTTCTGTTCATAAGACATGAACTATCAATGGTTTGAGAGTCATTTATGTTGAGTAAAGCTCTATGGCAGCAATTCCCAAACTGGAGGTCTACAAAGGTATTAATAAGGGTCTGTGAGCTTCCAAGAGGCTGCTGTGTAAAATATAATTACTTATGATATAAATGATGGAGATATACTTTCAGTTACCACGCCCATTCACTGCATGGACATACTTATAGGAAATCGATACCTGATGAGAAGAAAGCAAACTGCAAATAAAATCAATTTTATTGTCAGAAACTCTGTGCCATTAGTTAAAAGAAAGGTCAGAGAAAAATCTACCATTAAAATTATTTGGGCACATATTTTAGAACCAGAGATATTTTTACGATAGTGTAAAATGTTGTTACAATGTGAAAAAAAAATGGACAGATTTGGTTAGTCAGTCAATAGAAACTGACACATTACCAATGTCTTTTGATTAGATGCTGTGTAAGGAGTGATCAATCAAAAAATTGGAAAAAGAAAAATGAATGAACAATTGACTTTTGCCTTTTGTTGGGCAGTGATCACTAAAAGAATGTCTGAATTTCCAAAAACAAGTGAAAATGCTGCTGGACACAAACTAATGATCAGTTTAGCATAAAGTTACCTTGCGAATTGAACACTCCTCTAGAAGCCTATTTAGGTGGAATTTTCAAAAAACTAAACATTTTGTATTGACTTAATAGAGAGTGAATGATTAAATTTTCAGATTCCTAGCTCCGTTGGTATAGCCAGTGTCTGTGATAAATACACAGCTAGCCTTACCAAATTGTCGTATGATCAGAAAGAGTGGAAAACTCTTCATTATTTATCCAGACAAATTTCCCCGTGAACTCAGCAGCTAGTTGAGTACATTCTAAGCTGTGTGATTAGGGTTGAGATATATCATGGTGGATTCATTGTTACAGTTTTAGTTGCCGGTTTGTAATAATTTGCATTAAAAGATTTTCCATTACTTTAACTGATCAAAACTCTTTAGGGGTCCACACATATTTCTGTAGATCATCAAGGGGTCTACAGGGAACAAATGTTTGAGAACCACTTCTCTATGGTAAGTGTTACAACTAATACTGGCCATAATGGTCAATCAAAAAAAGGCCATTATCATTTTGGGAGGGTGGTAAAAAAATATTGATTAAGTTCAAGGCAGATCTAGGAAAATTGTTTTTGATTGAGAGATATTTTTGTGGGTTTTTTTTTTGTACATTCCTGTATTCACTCCTGTCTGTCCACACAATATCTGCAAAGGTTCTCAATGAATTTCAATGAAATTTTGTGGAAGGGTGACCATAGACTATGGAAGAAGTGATTCCATTTTGTGATGAATCCATGTACAATAATCTAGTAATAATTGGAAGAAATATACATTCACAGTCGTCCATTTTGAATTTCAAAATGCCCACCTTTTAAGTTCATAGAAAAAATTTGCAACAATTTTTTCCTAATCCGGTCTTTAGATATGATTTAACCTTGTTGCCAATATTCAACAAAAAATGTTCCAGAAACCAATATTCTGTAATAACAGAATTTGTTCAATGCTTACATTAGTATGCCAGCCTTTTCTAATCTGTAAAGCTGACTCCTTGAAAATTCCTTTCTCTCCTTACAGCAGCTGGATTATGCTTCCCTTTCAATTTTAGCTCTATGCGTATTCACTGATTCTCGTATAACATTTTTTCCTTTTCCCCTCAGATAGAAACTACTAACCAAAACTGCCAAAAAACTGTAAACTTAGGTTTCTTCAGTTTTCAGTTGGTCTGCCTGCCTGCCTGCCTGCCTGCCTGGTTAGCTGGCTGGCTATGTGTTTATGATGTGTACAGGCCACACCAATAGTGATAGAGGGCTGAAAATATAAACATTCATTCCTGATTATGTTGGAGAAAAAAAATTTTCAGCACTTCCCCCCATAATTTTTTGGTTGGGGATGGAATTCTAAATTGGTCCCTTAGTTTGTTCCGCAGCTGATTTTTGAACATTCAGATTTTTCTAATTGATTACCCCCAACAAGGCATTCTGCCAGAAAATGTTAGTCACATGACTGTTTCTATCGAGTGACTAACAAGACCTGTCTTTATAGTTATGATGTCTTATTTCTCCTTCCATGAATACATACATGTGACAAAGGCAGACACTGACAGCAGCTCTTTAGCTAGCTGTGTAGAGACTTGTTTATTTTTAGCTAAAATTAAATAAGAAAATAAATATTAGCTTTAGATATGAAACCTTAAATCTAGCCACATATACAAAATGTCATTCCCTTTAGCTACTGTCTATAAAAGCTCTGAACACACATGTTCACTCACTCATTTGTCCCGGCTTTCTTAGTTGGTTATTTCCTCCTTTTCTCTTCCTTTCTTTCCATCTAACTTTGTGGTTGGCATTCTTTTCATTCTTCAACCGTAACTATGTGTATCTTCTTCTGTCGCTAATCTTTTTCGATGTGAGAATCTGTAAGTTTTATGGCTATTTGATGTGAACATTGCAATTATTTTTGGCAAAACAACAATAAATGCAAATTGTTCAAATTTTTATATCCTTTACTTAATGTTATCAGCTGGATATTGTTTTCTAAAAGATCATGTCCTAAAATGATCGCAATAAGCAGCTTCCTTTTTATCTAAATTCAGTTGTAGCTGCTTGTTTATTTTGGTTAAAATTAAATACAAAAATAAATAAGTATTAGTTTTAGATACGAAACCTTAAATCTTGCCACATATGCAAAACGTTGCTTCCTTTAACCTCTGTTCATTAAATCCCTGAATGCACTTGATTCATTGTATTCACCAGCTCCCCTCCCAGCTTTTCAAACCGGTTACCTTCTCTCTCTCTTCCTTTCTCGCTGACTTGAAGTTTACCATTTACCGTGGTAATTGTTTTTTGTCAATGATATTCCTCAATGTGAGAATCCGTAAATGCTTTCTGGTGACCCTACACAAACACTGCCACACACTTATCTCATTTTGCCCCTTTTAGCTCCTTGTGGCTAAAATTGAACCACTCACCCATTCAGTCATCTAGTTTAGTCAACTATACCACTCATTATCAAAGGCACTACTAATCAAGCTCTATTCAATAGATAAACCAAACGACATTAGATCCTTTATGTCATGTGTTTCCCTAACTAAACATAGTTCTCACCTATAATACATTGTAATGTATATGTATAACCTAATAACACTTTCCTTAACATCTCCTTCTCTATAAAGATGCTACTATAACGGTATTCAGAGGTTTAGTACTGTAGAAATGCATGAGAATAGTGTCCCATTACTTTTTGAGGGAGGGGGAACAGTGTTTGTTCACTATCTATAAGTGCATCCAATCTCTTGAGAGATAACCCTGAATGGAGTATGACAGATGGTGACAGAGTCACGGTTTCTGTTACATGCATCAGCTTAGTGATCTTTGCAAGTTTCAAGCCAGGTCAAGACCGGGACTTTATACCAACAAATTTTTTATGACCACGCCCTTGGCCGGATACAAGTTCACCAAAGGGATACCTCCACTCTAATCACACAGCTTAGAGTGTACTCAATTAGCTGCCGAGGTCACAGGGAAATTAGACTTAATGAATAGTGAAGAGTTTACCACACTCTTTGATCATACCAGGAATTGAACCCAGGACCTTCTGCACGTGAGGCTGACATGCTAACCAATACACAATCCGAGCGGACTTCAATATCTATGCACCACTGAAAATCTCTATTTGAACAATTCTCTGATTAGAAAAATTAGCCAGTACATATCAAAATAATTATCCTCTATGATCTCAAAATGTCTCTGAAATTCAATTTTGTTTTATTTTTCATCCACTTCAAATTTTTTTAATTGATCACCCCCAACATGGTATGTTGCCAAAGATGTTGGGTGACTCCTAACCATACCAGATTTTATTCATTTTAGTAGGTGACATATTGTAAATAATTAATTATAATTTATCATTCTATTTATGTTCATTTTAATAGTTGTTGCTCTACTTAATGCGGAAGGGAACCCAGCCTGGTTTTAATTGCAATAAAAGGCAACTGCAATTAAGATGGAGGTAAATTGTGGCAAAAAATTAATTAAAGATGACTTATAATACTTCATCTAATAAAGTAGAGAGAAAAATTGACTTAATTTATTCACTCAGTGCTGGATGGAATCCAGCCCGAATCAAGTCGTGACAAAAAGCAACTGCAATTAAGATGAAGGTAAATAGTAGTAGAAAATTGATAATAATGGTCTCTGAAATTGTTTGAATTTCAAAAATTTTCTCAAGGGAAGTGAACAGGGTTTTCAGGCTGAGCAGATTTGTGTTCTCACACTTGGGTTGTTTTTTGTTTTTCCAGAACTACACCGCAGTAAATGATAGTTTCAGTTGGAAATTCGATAAATGTTCAAGTAATTATTCTTTTTCTCCACTTTCATATTCCAAATTGCCTTCCTCTTGTGTGTCATTTGTGTTATCGTGAATAGACGCAAAATTGTGTGAGGGTGGGTGGTTGTTTTTGCCTATTCAGAGTTCCGCTCACTCCCCCTCTCTCTTTCTATACATATTTGTTTCTCTTCATTACCGTTTCTATCTATGTATGTTACACACAGACACACACGGGGGGGGGGCTTTTTGAAAGAAGCCCCAACAGACATCCAATGAAGCAGGGGAAAGCAGGGGGTGGGGGTGGGGCTTTATGAATAATAGTTCACCCACTGCATTCCAACAGACATTATACAATAACAAGGATAAATCTTGAAATAAATGAATTGCGTGGAAAATTAATTCGGCCTTCTCGGGTCGGTTTTTTTTTTCTCCACCAATTAAATGATGGAGCACATCTATTTATCGCAAATTTTCCTTTTTCGTCAAATCTTGCTGAATGTTGGAGGTGGGGTCCCCAAGGTGACAAGTACCCCAGGGCTCCCAAATTTCTACCTATCTCTTATTACAATACTGCCCACCCCCCAAAAACTCACAAACACACACTCTCACACACGCACACACACATACATAGAAAAGCAGACACAGTCAGACATGCATACGCACACACACACATACACACACACACACACACACACACACACACACACACACAAAGAGAAAAGCATACACAGTCAGACATATGTATACACACACATTTTCAGTTGGAAAAAAAGAAAGTTCAGCTGTCATGCCCATAATTCAAGTTTTTATTTGTTTATATCTTTCTTGTAAAGAATATTGATTCATACATGTGTACATGTTTGTATGTCAGTGCATCAATCAATCGATATATACACACACACACACACACAAACATAATCCATTTTTATATTTTGATAAGAAGAATATTGAGCCATAAAATAAAAAAGAGTCATTTGAAAAATCTAGCCAAAATGAGTTCAGAGAAACACAAACACCACCTTCGATCGTAGATATCACATTTGTGGATATCACATTTATAGAAATTACTTAAATTACGTAAATATCACATTATTAGATATTATATTAGTTGATATCACATTGGTAGATATTACATTAGAGGATATTACATCAGTAGATATCACATTGGTAGATATTGCATTAGGAGATATTACATTGGTAGATATCTCATTAGTAGATATCACATTGGTAGATATCACATTGGTAGATATTACATTGGTAGATATTACATTAGTAGATGATACATTAGAAAATATTACATTAGTAGATATCACATTAGAAGATATAGCAGAACATATTACATTAATAAATATCACATTGGTAGATATTACACTAGTAGATATCGTATATATATATATATATATATATATATATATATATATATATGTGTGTGTGTGTGTGTGTGTGTGTGTGTGTGTGTGTGTGTGTATATAAAGAATGAATACGTATGTACCAGAACTAAATATCTAAAAAATTATCTAAAAAAATAGTTCTCTTGTCAAAAATTATCTAACGAATTACTGCTCAAAATTTGAGCATTGTTTGTCCAAAATGACCATAGAGATCCCAAAAAGCACTTTTTGGAAAAAACAAAAAAAAGCGTTTTTAGATCGTACTTTGCAGTATATCCGTACAAATTTCCAAGGTTGTAGCCCCCAAAATATGACCTGGAGTGCTTGGAGATACAAACACACTCGAGGGAGACAATTCTGTAACCAACTTGATCGGGCCATTTGTAGGGCTACAATGATTCAATTAAATTAGTAGACCTAATATACATATATCATATTGGAAGTTACTTCATATTTTATATTTCTAGTAGCTATGAGTATCTGCTGTGGGTCAAACGGATCACCCCATCCCCAGATCAGGCCTTCTCAACTAGGATTAGAGGGTTTAAAAATTGGAATCTTATAGCCAATAAAGAATAATGGTTCTATACGATTGTTTTATGTAACCTTCAGTGGTAACAGGGTTTTCGTTAAGATATATTCTGAATAAATTCTTTTGACCAAAACTATATCCTTTTGCCACCCCCAACCCCGCAGGAAGAGGGGCAATGGAGACCCACGATTATATTTCGTATATTAGTAGACATTTATATGCTATATGATATTAGTAGATACTACATGTACAGGTCTGGTTAGTCACTCAGTAGGAACCATTATGTGACCAGCATCTTTTGGCAGCATGTCATGTTGGGGGTTTTCAATTAAAAGATCGGATCAGGTGATCAATTGAGAAGTTACTTCTCTTACCTTTTGTTGGTCAGTAATTACTAAAAATTTCTGAATTTCTGAAAAAATACCAAGTGGGCACAAACTAGGGACCAGTTTAGCATAAACTTTGATTGCAAATACATACATAGCCAGCCAGCCAGACCAACTTGAAAACTGGAGAAACATTTTTTTTTGTTGAAGATTTTTGATTAAGTCACTTAGATAGATACAAATAAGAAAAGATTTTATCTGAAAAAAACTTGTTGAAAATGAGTTCAAAGAAACACACACACACACAATGTCTTGAAGTAGATATCACATTGGTAGATATCACATTGGTAGATATCACATTGGTAGATATCACATTGGTGGATATCACATTGGTAGATATCACATTGGTGGATATCATATATACTCACCATCCCAATCAATAATTGAACAACCATTCAAATTTTGAAGTTGTGTAATAAAATTCCATCAAAGAATAAATATGATCATAATAAATTCTATTTATGACATCTCTTTCCACTAGAAAACATCTAAAATAGAGAAATAAAAACATCTAGCTTCCAATGAATCAAGATGTTATTGATAAACCTGTCATAATAAGTCAAAAAAATGGTCAAATAATCTTTTTTTTCCAAAAAAAAGAATTAAAATTTTTTATGAAATGCTCTAGTGGAGTACTGATGCCAATTTTCAAGTCTATTGACAAAACAGTATGGCCAGGAGTGCTGGAGTACTCAAACACACATACATATCAATGAGGATAGAACCGTTCACCACCTTTGGTTGCAACAGTTCAATTATAGTAGATATTATGTATATAATATTAGTAGTATTAATTTCAAGGGAGGATCAAGTAACATTACTGATCATCTCCAATCGGTGAAGTTCATTTGTGGCTAATCAAGCCCTGATGAGAGTGGCCTTTTATCCTTCCTGCCAAACCTAGAGGCTGCACATCAAGTGTGAAGTACTTGATTACTGACTGCTTTTCTCATTAGAAACATTCAGTCTCAAATCGACAGACTTTTCTCTCTAGCAGCAAATCTTGGCACCTACTTTTAGACATTACTAGATGTTTCTATAGTTAACTGCACATTATGTAAATGACAGGTGGAATATCTATTTTCCCCTCCAACATTCTTCTCTCTATTTCAGATCTCGGAGCAAATTATCGTATTTTATTCACATTCAACACGCATGCATTCATATATACAATATATCATTAAGAAATAGATATATAGTCCGACAGAGATAATTATAAATGTGTTATGATACTTTGAAACTCTATTTGAAATGACTTCCTGTTGATACACGGAGAAATATCATTTGGCCTGGAGAGCCTAAGTAAAATAAATGATTAAACAATTTTCTTCTATTGTTTATTTAGCTCAATAGTTAAGACCGGTGCTATGTTAAAGCAGTTAGCCAAAGGTTCCATTCCTGCACCAGCCTATTTTTCTTTAATTGTTTATTCTGATTATATTGTCTAGACCAAATAACATTTTCAGTGTATATAAATGGGTGGTCAATTCGAATAAAGTTTCAAAGTAATATAACATATTTATAAGTATGTAATATATATATATATATATATATATATATATATATATATATATATATATATATATATATATATATATAAATATACTATTTCACACATACATACTAAACTATTCAATATTTATTTGTGCATTAAATTCAAGTACATGTAAGTATATGCATATGTATATTTTGCAAATATACCCCAATATATGAATATATATATATATATATATATATATATATATATATATATATATATATATATATATATATATATATATATGTATATATATATATGTATATATATATGTATATATATATATATATATATATATATATATATATCAAATAGGAGTTCATGGACAATTCAGTTCTTTGCAGTGACTCTGAAATGTCAGACTGTATGCTCTATCCCTTATATTTGAGCATTCTTCCTGCACAACAGAGCATAGATAACTCAACACTCACAAAAACAATATATATATATATATATATATATATATATATATATATATATGTATACACACACACACACACACACATATATATATATATATATATATATACATCAAAAAGTATATTTGAAAATTTTTTCTAATACTGAAAAACAAAAGACATTGATTTTTCTCATTCCAATGCAAATAAACTTTGTTCAACTGTTAAGAAAAGAGGTGTAGCTGAGGAGAGTTATGTGAAAACATCATCAAGCCCCCACTGGAGGGGGCTTTCAATGGAAGCTCTATAAATAGTTGCTCACGAACTGTATTTCTTCTGATATTATACAATCACAAGGATATATTTGTACATACATAAATTGCATCAATAATAATTCAGTCTTTCGGTTCCTTATTTCATCAATTAAGTAATAATGTATGTCTATTTATTGAAAATTTTCCATTTTCATCTAATGTTGGAGAGGATCAAGAGCCCCTCAATGACTTGAGCCCCTCAATGACCCAAGCCGCTCAATGACCTGAGCCCCTTTGGCCACCAAATCTTTACCCATGCCTCTCATTCAGAAACTGGTAGTTTGAAAGTAATTTATTTAGTTTTAAATTGAATATAAAGCACAAATATGTGAGCTACTTCACACTTTTACATTGTAAATTTAAAAACAAAAATAACGATAAAAATAAGATTTCTAGAAAATATTTTTTTACTCTTAAAATTATAATTTACCCCTGTTACTTATCCTTATCAGTCATTCATAATTTGTTTGATTTTATTTATTATCTGGCATTTGGAAAAGTGTGACGACAAACTTGCTGGAAGCCATGAACATATGAAGAGACGCTCAAAGTCATGAGATGGCAGTAGGCATTCTGTACCTCAAATATCATGAAGCTTTGGATGGTATCTTGCACCAGTGAGTCATATGCCAAGTGGAGAAACCTTTCTATCCAACAGACAGCAAAAAGTAAGTAACCTAATGGTACAGCATTCTCTCACAGGGGCTCCAACCTGGGTAAAATATTTTTCTTGTTGCTTGTGAACAACTAACCAAAGTAAAATCAATGACAAATTTATTTGCTGACAATACCAAGCTGTATTTATCGGTACCAATAGAAGAGGCAGCATTTCAACAAGCTGAAAATCTCATGTGGGTGGAAACTTGCACTCAGACCACACAAATGCGTTTCCACCCGCTGAAATGCAAAGTGATACATCTAGACAAGAGTAACCTTAAGCACCGACACACTAGGAAGACAGACGATGAAGCTTACCATGCAAGTGTAGAGAAAGACCTTGGTGTACATATTGACAAAACATTAAAATTCACAGCACACTGCCAGCAGGAAATTAACACAGCAAATGAAACTCTTGCCTTACTCCACCACAGCTTAAAGAACATAGATGCAGAAATATTCAAAACGCTGTTCAAAGTACTTGTCAGGCGACATTTGTTTTTCAGTTCCTGCAGCTGATCGACCCAATGTAGATTTAACGTAGACACTATAGAAAGAGTACAAAGGAGAGCCGCAAAGATGATCCCCAGCATCAAACACCAGTCATATCCAGAAAGGCTAAAAGAGCTTGATCTGGAGACACTATCCTATGGAAGAACCCGCTCTGATCTATTGGAAATTTACAGGATAACCTCGGGTCAACACGCCATCGACCAACACTGTAATTGCAGCATCTGTCCAGATAAAACTATGTTACAGTCATCACAAAGCAGTGCAACCAGAGGTCACAGCAAGAAGCTACAAATCCAAACAGCCACTGGGGTCAGAAAACACTTCTCAGACAGATCAGCTCCTACCTAGAAACAAGCTTTCAGATGCCACAGTCTCCTTTCGGAACACAAGCATATTCGAAAACAAATTTCAGAAAAGATCTCGGACACCAAATGTTTGGATATGAATTTTCAAACTAAGTAATAAAAAGGTATCAGAACAAAAAGTCTAAAACGACAGAAGGACCCTACTGGTTGACTTTGCTAACCTAATATGGTCCTGATTGAGATACATATCGTGATACGCATTATTTATTCCTTATAATTTAGTGTTTTGAACATAAGATTTATTGTAATTTATTCATTATTTAATATATTACAAGCTTACCCATGTCATCAAAAATGAAGTTTCATTTTTGTTTGTTTTGGTAGTTTGAAGTGGTCCATCTAGGCTGTTAGCTACTTTGATGAATTCTCCTTTTTTCCCTATTTATACAATTTGACTGGCATACTTAATGCTTAAAATTTCAACAACATGTAATCAATGCAACTGGGCATACTGGTATCAAAGATCAAATCGTGACAATTCCACTCAACTTCATATATTGGTTAATTCAGTTTTTAAATCTACTTTCTTTTAGATGAAGCATTATGAATCAGTATTTCTATTTTTTATCACATGACTATTTTTTACCTTCTTCTTAATTTTGCAATAACTGGAACTAATGACACCAGTAATTATTATATGTGTTAG
Organism: Thysanoteuthis rhombus; assembly: GCA_963457665.1. NCBI lineage: Eukaryota > Metazoa > Mollusca > Cephalopoda > Oegopsida > Thysanoteuthidae > Thysanoteuthis > Thysanoteuthis major. The sequence goes on along the minus strand of OY735203.1, from coordinate 70,939,967 downwards.
GATTGAAATTGTGCAATGTGTATATCAAGGGTAGGGGGTATGCTGAGCTCTGCATATCAATGGAAGCAGAATTTTATGCTATTCAATTATCAAATAAAGATAATGGCTGAAGATTGAATAGAAATGAAGACATTTGCCTATTTCTGAACCCCCTGTCAGACCCTAAATCCACAACCTTCATGAAAAAGGAAGATTATGGACATTTTTTGAGAACTTTCTCATAATGTTTATACAAATATACACAAATTGCTTCATTCTTTCTGTGTCCTGAAGTTATCTTCAAATAATTTTTACTCAAAAATCATTATGATAGTCTAAATGAGAGATTATTCTTGGTCAAATTTCGAGGAACAACTTGATATTAACTAGTATTTCAAAACTAGTAGTTCAAAAGCTGTATGAGAGGAAAGGAGACAGCAACTTAGAAAAGAAATAAGTGGTGACATACTTCCTTGCATTGCCAGCCCCATATAGCTTCAGTTATTGAATCCTGAGATATTAAAAGACCTAATGGTATCTAACTATTTAGAACGAAATGGTCCAGGTGTGAATAGATCTGGAGTTGATTGTTTACTTGGATATTTGCGTATTGATTCTCCATACATCTCCATGTAATAAAATCATTTTATTTAGTTTGGTAAACACAAAATAATTGATCAGTTTATATTCTGCCATAGAAAAAGTCAGCCCGAAGTGACAAAAATGGGTGGTTGAATGTCAACCATTTACCCAATCCATGAATTGGTAGGTTTTGATTTAATCAAAAGTTTAGAAAATTCCTGAAAGAAAAAATAATTTACATTTTTATTGAGTTAAAAAAAAAAAAGAATGGTCTGGTTGGTCACTCAATAGAATCCATCATGTGACCAACATCTTCTGGTATCATGCCATATTTGGGGGTGATCAATTAAAAAATTTGAAAAAGGGGCAATCAAAAAATTATTTACTTCTTTCATATTGGGCAATTATCACTAAAAAAGGTCTGAATTTTCAGAAAGCACATATGAATGCTGCTGGACACAAATTAAGGGATCAATTTAACCAGGACTTAGTTTGCAAACTGCCTCCCCCCTGCCCACTAATAACCTATTTATATAAGTGATATTCAGAAAACATAAAATATGTTTTTCTAGACATAATAAGGATTATATGTTTAATTTTCAACCATCTGGCTCCATTGATGTGCCCTTTACCCATGTGCAGCCAGACTGACTTAAGAACTGAAAAACTTATGTTGTTAGTTTTGATTTATTATTTTGTTTTAACCAAAAAAAGATTAGTTTTAAAAGAGATTTCTTCAGTAGAAGACGAGGTAACAATTTGCAAAATTTCTGTTGCCAACCTTTTCATTTTAAGGAGATAAATATATTCTAAAATATCAGTATCTCACATAAATGAATCACCATAGCTCACACATGTACCAGGAGTAATTATCTAAAATGATCTTTTTTTTTTTTAAATTGATCTTTCATGTGGAATTATCTTTAAAAAAATTTGATCGTTAACCAAAATTATCTAAACAGAATAGATTTTTTATCTAAAATTATCTAAAAAATAGATCTTCCATCCAAAATTATCTTGGGAAGTAGATCTTTTATCTAAGATTATCTTAAAAAAACAGATCTTGAATCTGAAATTATCAAGAAAATAGATCTTTTATCTAAAATTGTTTTTGATATACTGGCAGAAGATTTGGGCATGGTTGATCCCAAAATGATCATGAGGCCTAATGAGGAACACATGCTCGTATTGGACTTGACAAATTGTATCCATTTTATAACTATATATATATATATATATATATATATATATATATACATATATATATATATATATATATATATATATATATATATATATATATATATATATATATATGTGTATATTATTGTGTCATCCACAGACGGCTGTTTCGTTGCATTACGACTCTTCAGTGTGGCTATAGACTATCCATTATCCCATCCAGTACCACAAGGCAAGATTGAAACCTTTGCTTCAGAAAGACAGTCAGTAAGGCTGAATTTAAGCAATATATTTATTTTAACTTGTATTCCTCATCCACCAGAGTGCTCTATTCCTATGGAAGAGCACTGCATTATATATATATATATATATTATCCTATACATCATTGTTTCAGTGCCAAATTCCGATTTTCTTTCTTTTGATTGGGTGACCTATTTTGGTGACCTGTTTATTTTATTTGTATTTCTTTTTGTTATTTCTGGAAAAAAAGGTCCCCAAAAGAAGTCACTAAATCAAAGAAATGACTGAACTCCAGAGCCAGCCTTAGGATGATACCTGCATCAATTATAGTCCATGGGTCAGACTAAAATTTGGTATCATACTAGATGGCAAAACTTAATATCAATTTTTGTAAAGATTCATGGCTTTAGGTAATATTCTTGTAAGATAACCATTGGTAAGTGGTAGCTTAGTCACAGTTATCAGCTCATGAAGTTACCCAACCCCCTATAGTAACCACTGCCCAACAAGAGGCAAAAGAAGTAACTTGTTCATTGATCATCCCATCTTTCAATTTTTTTATTTGATTTCCCCTAACATGGCATGCTGGCAAAAGAAATTGATTATCGGACAGTTTCTATTGAATGACTAACCAGACCAGTCATTTTTTTTTTTTGTCTTAGAGTGAATAAAAACACTAAAAGCAACTGGTAAGACTATGCTACTAATTTTTAACCTGAACATCTGGCCTTCTGAAGAGATTTCCCCTTTGCTTAAGAAACTAGAAAAGCACTCAGAGAACGCGTACATAGGTCAATGTCACGCACTTACTCCATCTAAAGCAAATTTTTGGATCAGCCCCGAAATTTGATAACTTCTTTCTTACCCCACAGCCCACATGTTTACAACATTACATCGGACTTCATTGAGAACTGGAGATATCGAGTGGATAGACAAGAGCGAATTCATGAATGTATGAAAAAACAAACACGATCGTCAAGACAAGTTATTCATTCATTGATCCACCCTTTTTCCAATGTTTTAACTGATCATCCCCAACACAGCCTGCTACCAAAAGACATTGGTTGCATAACTGTCTCTATTGAGTGACTAACCAGACAGTGAATTCTTGATCTTCATCTGGTGATATCACGCAATTCATTTCACATAATTTCTAAGAAATTCAGAAGATGAATGAAAAAAAATGTATAAATTGTTCACACCAAAAACCATCAAGATTTGATAAAATACCCACCATTTTGAACAATGAACTCTTCCATTGTAGGAAATTTTTTTAGTTTCTTTTTTAAAAAAAAATTCATCAAACAGAATTCAAATGTAGGTCGACCCACTTTTAAAAAATTTGCCAGTTTTCAACTTTATCGAAAGAAGGTGAAAATAGCGTTTGGCTTTTATCTTGCAGTGAGCCATTATAGAGGCAGCACACTCCCTCTTCATCTCTTTCCTACACCACAGTCTCCTGTACATTCAATCACCACAACCTTCCCTGACTCAGCTTGACTTACCATCCTGACCATTTTTTTAATCTGAGAACGTTCAAAAAATTTTCCCACATGTATTCATGCTAATTGCTTCTTCACTTTATGCCATTTCAACTTTAAGAAAGCTTTTATAGGAATGCTCTACTTTTGAATAGTGAGGATGGGGGAACCCGTATATCTGTGAATATTTTCACAGGGATTGACCAGTATTCAAACTTGTCTGGTTAGTCACTCAATAGAAACCATCACGTGACCAACGTCTTTTGGCAGCATTTGATGATCAATTAAAAAATTGGAAAAACAGGTGATTAATGAATAAATAATTTCTCTTGCTTCAGGCAGTGATTGCAGAAAAAAGGTCTGAATTTTCAAAAATAAGCATGAATGCTGCCAGACACAAACTAAAGATTCAATTTAGTATAAACTTACATTGCAAATTTAGCATAAGCTTAATTGCTAATTTGACCCTCCCCACTCAAAAAAAGATATCATGGGGGTGAAGATGAAAAAAAACGTTTTTCTAGATATAAAGAGAATATGTTGAAATTTCCAGCCCTCTAGCTCTATTGGTGCCGTCAACAAACCCAAACCAGCTTAAAAACTGAAAAAACATATGTTGACAGTTTGGGAGACATTTTGGATGACGGTTACCAATAAAATACAATCTTTCAAATTGCTTCAAAGACACACATTCTGAGTGGCTAATTAATTTTACCATTTAAAAACCAAAAAGCCTGTGATTTTAAGCCTGTCATGTAAACAGAACTTAATTAGATCTACGTTTTGTACATTTATTCTTTGTTCCTCCAATTATGTAGATGGCTGTATTTTATTTCTGCTGCTGACTCTCTAACAAATTGACATTCTGTATTTCACAGCTTGTAGGATCTCCGTCATATAAAAAGAATCGATTTTTCAGTCACTCTATTATTCCAGTCTACAGCAGAATCGGGCTATTAGAAACTGCCAACCAAAACTGTCATCAAAATTGTCGCATGAATTTCTTCCAGCAGTGCATGGTGCTTTGTATCTTGGGTGTACTGTGTGCTACAGATGCTCAAAAATGTAAATATATTTTTGTGTCTGCAAATAGCAACTGACAGTAATAGCTTTTTTTGGTACAATGTAAATTATAAAGTTTCACGCCCTCACTCCTTTGATACTAAAAACAGCAAACAAATAGAAAGAAATAAGAGAATTAATGAAAGAAAAACAAAATTTGGATTGAATATTATTATTCACTGATAATAATGTATAATCCAAATTCTGCCTTCTACCATTTCTGTAATTTCTACAGTTGGGACCACTTTTTCAACATAGTACCAAAAAGGCTTTTACTGTCTTTTGCTTTTTACAGATACTAAAATATTTTTGTGTTCTAGTGTTTTTTGCACCTGTAGCATGCAGCACACCCTAGATAGAAAGCACCTACTAGTTTCTTCAGTTTTTAAGTTGGTCTAGCTGGCTGGCTATGTATCATGCACACAGACCATACCAATGAAGCTACAAGGCTGAAAATTTAAATACTTGCTCTTTATTATGTCAAGAAAAACAAATTATATATTTTGAAAATTCACCTTCAAAATAGTCTTTTTAGTACAGGGAGGGTCGTGAAGTAAGTTTATGCTAAATTGGTCCCTAGCTTGGAAACATTCACACTTGTTTTTTGAAAGTTTGGTCTTTTTTTAGTGCATTGCTGATAATTTTCAAAAAACTGTTTTCCCTACTTTAAGGGGAATGTGAGTCGAAAATTTCCAGTTTCTATGAACAGTTGGGGTTGTGATTTGATTCATATATATATATATATATAAATATATATATATATATATATATATATATATATATATATAAAGATCAAAACACATGGATAACCTCAAGCCAGCAACAGTGATCTGTTGTGGGTAGCACTGATAAATTAGATTAATTTCATAAATGATAAATACTGTTAAACCTGATCTCATGTCTTGCATTTCCCCAAATTGCAGCCCTAAATTCTATTTTTTATTTTTCACCTTTCATCCCAAGTTACATCTATTTTTGATAGTTAATTTTAAATAAGACGTAAAACCAAATGTTTGGCTTAAAGAGTTTTTACCGTTTTCAATGAAATATTACACGGAACTTCCATGGAAATATATTCAGAGAAACTAGTCAGTATTCATTGACAGATAATAATGGATTTCTCGGAATATAAAATTTATATATGAAATGTTTTTGAAGAATTTCTCATTGTTTGATTGTCAATGTGGATTCATCTTGTCTTCATATTGACATTCTTTTGAAACTGTCAACCAGAACTGTCTCTCAGACTGTCAATATAGATTTCTTCAGTTTTTAAGTTGGTCTTGCTGACCGATTGGCTGTGTGTGTACGAACACATGTATCATGTGGACAGGCCACACGAATATAAAGGATTGAAAATGTTAACATTTACTCCTTCCTGTGTACAAAAATTTTTTTTTAATTTCATTAAATTCCTCCCCAAATAGGTTTTTAGAGGATGGTTTGATTTACAAAGTAACTTTATGCTAAATTGGTCCTTAGTTTCTGCCCGGCTGTGTTTATGCTTGTCTTTTTTAAATTCAGACTTTTAACCGATCCGAGAAAAAGCGAGAACAGTAACTTTACCATTGATGACCCTTTTTTCAAATATTCTAATTGATCACCACCAAAATAGCATACTGCTAAAAGATGTTGGTCACATGACAGTTTCTACTGAGTGACTAACCAGACCAGTGTTTTAATGAGTTGAAGACAGCAATTTGATGATACTCAAAAAAATTAGAAAACCCGGTCTTGGAAAATTCAATCTTAGAAAACTCAGTCTTAAAAAATTCAGTCTCAGAAAATTCAGTCTTGGAGAATTCAGTCTTAAAATATTCAGTCGCAGAAATTTGGTCTCGTTATTATAACTCAATGTGTTTTTTTAGCTTATACCTACTTTTATTAATCTCTACAGCTCTACCCTCACCGGTATAAAATATTTTGACAATGTTTATGACTAAAGTGAAATCAAATTGGGAAGTAAATATTTCTGAATATTTTGTAAATATGAACACACATGAGCACACACACACACACACACACACACACACACACACACACACACATACACACACACACACTCACATACATACATACACTCTCATACATTTTGGCAATGAGAAATTTATGTAGCACTTAACTTAGTATTAACGTGTTTTCGAAAAAGCTAAATTTGATATAAATTTTCTTGATTTATGTTAATGTGGAAGTGACATAAACAGAGTTTTGGCAACCAGAGGGCTTATCTCCTTGAGGGTCCCCCTCCAACATTTGATGAGATATGAAAAGAAAGAAAACTTGCAATAAATAAACGTGCACTGTCATCTAATTAGTGAAAAACTACCCCAAAGACTGAATTACTATTTATACAATTCATGTACGTACAAATATATCCGCTTTATTGTATAATGTCAGCAGAAATGCAGTAGGTGAATCAGTATTTATGAAGGTTTTTTGGGCTCCCGTCCACTGAGGACCCAGGGATGTTTTTGACTAGATCCTCCTCCAATCTCAGCTTCATCTCTGTGATGTGGCCAAAATGTTTGTTCACCAGTAGGATAAGTGTACCATAAGCAGATTCTAATACTTGAGTGAATTACAAAATGATTTTCATATTTTTCTGGGTAGGGTGGTTTTAGATAAGGTATTATAAATAATTATTATAATGTTTTCACTTTTATCTTAATCATATGTATTGCTTCTTATTACAACTTTTTGCTCAGATCTTTGGCTTCGAGTGAATGTACGTGATTGCAAAATAAAGAATAAGCTGTTGGAATCCCAACCGAGGCTTATTCTTTATTTTCTGATAAAACACTATTCACTCCCTGCTGGCGGGTAATCAGTCTGAGTAAAAAAGTTGCAATAAAAAGCAACTAATAAAATTAAGATGAGGGTAAAAATAAAGCGAACATTTCTAAAATGATAATGATTTCCATGTTATCTATGTGAGATAGACTTTATAATATAATTTTGCAGAATATCTGCTGTATACTGGAGCATTCTGGGAAAATAAACAAGTATTGAAAAATGGAATTTGATAATCTAATTTCTCATGAGAAATTGACTGACATTTTGTCAGACTTCAAATTACTGCACAAACTCATGTATTGGTTGAGTTTTATAGATCATATTTTGGAAGAAAATCAAGGATAGTAATTTTGTATGGCTGAAAGGACTAAAACTAACCCTTGGCTTCAAAAATGAAAAGTTGGTTAATAGTTACGGTTAGCAAATAATCAGCAGCAGCAGCAGCCTCTTAGCATCCATTGTTGGACATAGACTTTCCCCAGGATTTGCTAGACCTTTCTTTCATGGGTGTTGTGGAACCAATACTTTCTATAGTTTGTTATGCTATCTAATATTTTGCCAGCCACAGTTTCACATATGATCTCTGGGGATTTATGTTGTGAGTCGTGATGTCCATTGGTTGTCTAACATTCTTGCAACATGGCCAGTCCATCATTATTTGATTTTTCTAATGGATTCTATGATATCCGTGACCCCTGTTTTTCCTCTAATATACAATGCTGTCTTGTGATCTCTCCATGTCATGTTGAGTATGATTCTCTCATGTGCACATTGTATGGTTCTCAGTTTGAAGGTCCATCTTTTGGTCAGGTTCCATGTTTCAACTCCATAGGTGACTATCAGAAGGATACATTGAGCATATTGAATATGTATTCAAAGACCTTTTCAGATGAAGAAACTCCTTCTTGCTGTTTGTGTTATTTTGGCTGATCCATTCTACAGCCTTCTTCAGTTGTACTATCTGAATGTGATGGAGCTAAACAGAATTTTTCCAATGATATCAACACTATAGCAATGGATATAGTTGATATCCTCATTGCAGTTGAGAAGCAGAAACCACATCTGGTTGAACTCTGCACTCGTCTGACTTGTACACTCAGCTGGTATGTTGATATGCACAGCCTCCAAGATTTTTCCAAGTTTTTCAGCAGCATTCCCTGTATATAATATGGACTTCTTTACAAAAACTCTTTGAATGTTGATGACCTTTTCCCAAAACTATAGACAGCATATAAAGTACATACTTATTATTACTGAAAAGACGTGCAACGCCTTCAGTAAAGTCTATCAACTTGAAATTGTGTAGCTTCTTTTATAATCTAATATGATATGACCTACAACAAGTGATTATCCCTGGAAAAAAAAAACAAGGTCGTCCTATACAGAAAGGATAACATAAATTGATGATTTTGTGACCATAAATCAAGGGGCGAACCATACATAAGATTGACTCTTACACAAGTCTATACGATATTTGTTCAGTAGTCAACAGCAGAGGATCCATTATCAAGTGGAATAATGGAGTCTCACAATAGACAATAGAATTCATGTTTTCAGGTTCTTCAAAATAGTCAGTCACGCATCAGCATATGCTAAGCTGATATGTATTCTATCGGGGACATTTTTTGGCTAAATCTGGCAGATTTTTTTCCCAATTTAGCCAATAAGATTCTGTAATAGCCAAAAATATAGCCATTTAAAAAATATAATTTGTAAGATTGATAAAAGTGAATGCATAATTTTCATGAATTATTTGTTCTGGAGTCTTTGTACAGAGTCATTTCATTTAATCATTGGGCTCTAAAAAAGTATTGATAATATTTTTAGCCATAGATTACCTGAAATTTTGATGAAATTAGCCAATTTTAGCCAAAAGAATTTTCACTCTACAGTTAACTGAATTTTTATTGAAACCTTTACATTAAGAATATTTTTGGAGTCAGATACAAAAATTTGTTTTTCATAGCAAATCTAGTACAAATCCGATTATAAAAGAACACGTACAATTTTTATTAATTATTTTTCTGGAGTCTTAGAGATATTCTATCTGATATTTGGGCTTTAAATGAATAAAAAACATTTCTAGCCACAGAGTTAGCGGGAAATGAACAAACTTTCTGATGATTTTAAAAGACAGTTTCAATTATGGTGTTAACCTCTCTGATACTGGTTAAAGTGGTAGTCATTATAATTGGAACTCTTCACATGGATGAGGTAGCTTTTTGATTTCACATGTGTGTTAATAATACCTTTGAGTCAGGTGCAACCATTGGATATTAACACCTGGCAGCTGCAGGGTCAAACTCTATCCCAACTGAAGATGATTACAGCAAATTTTGTTTTGTGAATATGATGAATAGAAAAATTAATAAAAAAATCATAAAAAATATACTTGGTATGTATTTTGTATAAATGTATTTATTTATGAGTATGAAATGAGCCCTTGCATATCTGTATGATAAATATTGTAGATAGACAAGACTTGTTAGTTTAGCTCAGTTGGTAAGACATGATCCTACCAATCAGTTGAATGTGATTTTTAATCACAGCAGGGAATTATTTCTATAAATGTATTTAATTATGAAAAATGAAATAATCCCTTGTGTACTTCTGATTTAAGTTTTAGTAGATATATAAGAATCGCCAGTTTAGTTCAGTCGGTAAGAGACATAAGAAATTAAGTGTTTTTGTTGTTCTGTGCAGAATAAGCTGTATGCTTGCAGGCGTAAACTTCACTCCAACTTCTATTCTGACTGAAGATGATTACTAATACTTTTGTATTGTATTTATAATAAATAAAAAATTATAAAAATACATATTTTTAGTATAAATGTATTTGTTAGAATGAAATGAGCCCTTGGGTATTTGTAACATAAATTTTTGGTAAATATGAAAGACTTGTCAATTTGGTTCAGTCGTGAGAGAGCTGCCTGTTGATTTCAAATCACAGTAGGGAAATGTTTATTTTATATTTAGGGTTGGTTTAATGTGATTGGATATACAAACAGATTAGGTGGAGATTGTTGTTGTTATGGTAGAAAAACTAAGTGAACTCGCGGTTTGGACTGGAATTTGACAATAACAAACAATACTTGGTAACACTGTGTTTAATGGAACTATCAGTCAAGGAAACAAAGTATCAAAAAATTTAGACTTCCCACTCTTTTTAGAAACCATCAACCAAAACTGTCAACATAGGTTTCTTCAGTTTTCAAGTTGGTTTGGTTGGTTATGTTTGTATGTATCATGTGTACAGGCGACACTGATAGAGCTAGAGGACTGAAAATTTAAACAATTACTCCTTATTACGTATGGAAAAAAAAGCATTTTTTTCACTTGTTTTTTCAGTTGCCCCCGAAATATTTTTGGGGGAGGGGGTCAATTTACATACTAAGTTCATGCTAAATCGGTCCCTTTGGTTGTGTCCACTTTGGGTTTTTTCAGACTTTTTTTAGTGATCACCACCAAACAAAATGCAAAAGAAGTAGTTAATTCAGTGATCACCCCTTTTTCCAAATTTTTGATTGATCACCCTAAACATGGCTTGCTGTCAAAAGACATGACGGTTTCTATTGAGTGACTAACCAGACTTGTCTTCTTTTTTAGACTTGCTTTCTGCATGCACAATGCCAGCAAATTTAATTTAAATCTGACAATTAAGAATTTCACTTTTTTTACTCCCTCTTACCAACTTCACACTTCTTCGTCTTCTTAACTGATTACCTACATGTTGATGCAGGTCACAGCCGCCACCCATCTACCTTTTCTTCTTCCTAACAAGGGAGGGGCAGGGAATACACGCGAAGGAGGGGAGAACAATGAAGAAAATGCAAAATAGTTATTGTATCAAGTCTTTTTATTGCTATGTTTGTATTGTTGGAGAATCAACTCATTGTGCAGATATTCATCAGTGGCATACGGTGCTTTGTATCTTGGGTGTGCTATGAGCTACAGACACACAAAAACGCAACAATATTTTTGTGTCTTCAAAAAGCAACAAGCAGTAAAAACCTTTTGGTAGAATTTAGGGGAGGTGGTACCGATTGTAAATGGTAAAGTTTCACATCCTTGCATATTCAATGTACAAATGGTGAACAAATAAAAAGAAATAAGAGAATTAATGAAAGAAAAACAAAATTTTGTTTCGAACACTGATAATAGAATCTAAACCAAATTCTGTTTTCCCATTGATTCTGTAATTCCAACAATCGGGAACACCTTCCCTACATTATGCCAAGAAAACTTTTATTGTCTGTTGCTCTTTACAGACAGTGAAATATTTGTACATATCTGTGCATCCAAAGTCCACAGCACACTCCAGATACAAAGCACCATACAGCACTGAATATCATTTGGATAAACTACATGTCCTCATGTCATAGAAGAGGAAGAGCTGGCAAAGTTCCGTCTAATTCCTTCATGGTTCGAATGGGACCAAGAAGTATACGAGCTGCTGATGAGATGGAGGGTCTAGAAAATGTTTTGATCACCTCTAGCCAGTGGTGGACCAAGCGACGGGTTGAGCCTATCTGGGGTGACACCATCCGAAAGGGAACACCACGATGGATGTCCAAAAACTTACTGTATAGTTTCTTGCGGACCCTTTTTTTTAATAACACATCTCTCTGTCTACACAATATCTCCGAAAGTTCTCAATGATTTTCAATGAAATTTTGTGGGAGTGTGGGCAATTGAGTAAGGAAGAATTGGTTATATATATTTCTTTATTTCATTTGATATTACAAGAGAATCGTGATAAGTAATGAATAATATTAATACAGAGAAGACATAATTATTTCAATACTTTGAGAACTATTTTGCTCAGACTAACCAACAGTTACAACTGGAGAGGGCAGCATTTGGCCCCCTTTGCCCTGAAATGGAGGGGGGTCTGAAGGTTTATAAATAAGGTTTACTTACTATATTTTTACTGACAAATTTCACCAACTGATAGAGTGGGCCCCTCAGGGGGCCAAACCCCTCACCCCCACCCCCAAATCTGTAGCTACATCTCTGCCAACCCACTCCCATCAGTATGTAGTGGCATATAACAGATGGGTACCTCAGATTTTATCAATACAACATTGCTGCACAGCTCTACAAGCAGCAGCTTTTAGAAACTGTTAACCCAAACTGTCTCTAAAACCGTCAACATACATTTCATTCAGTTTTCGAGTTGGTCTGGCTGGCTGGCTATGAATGTATCACATTTATCAGTGGTGCTGAACGGCTGAAAATTTGCGACATTTACTTACAATGACTAGAATTTTTTTTTTTTTGAAAATTTGCCCCAAATAGTGGGTGATTCAATTTGCAATGTAAGTCTATGCTAAATTGATTACTATTCTATGTACAGCAGCATTCACACTTTTTCATCAATTCAGACTTTTTTAGTGATCACTGTCCAACCACATACGAGAGAAGTGAGTAATTCGTTGTTCCCCCTTTTTTCCAATTTTTTAATTGATCATCCCCAACACGACATTGGTCATGTGACAGTTTCTATTGCATGACTAACCAGACCTTTTCTTTTTTTTTCTTTTCTTTTTTTAGCAGATGAGTATGGGGGAGAAGCTCAAAAACCTTCTGTTTAACTCTAAATGTCATAAACTGCTGGAAACTGCTGCTAACAGCTGCTGAGCTCTTCTGTAGTGGAAACCACATTTGCAACACTTATTGCGTGAAAAACAAAGGATCAAAGATCCAGAACTTAACATCAAGTTGAAAGGAGGCAACTTTGATCAGAAGTTATCCCTCTTGATATTAATCTCAAAATTTTTATACACTGAACTATGAGTCCAGTTGAAAGCTCAAGGCCCTACAGGGTTTCTCAAAACTGGATTCCACAGAACCTTTGGGCCCCCGCATCATATATTTTTGGTGTCAATTTTGAGGAATGAACTTTTCATACAAATATTATGTGGTATTAACGCAAAAAATCAAAATGCATTCGTTGTTACAGACTTCAGTTGCTTTATGTAGAATTAAGTTTCATAGATTCAAATAACCATAGTCTTGTATTTCTTATTGATTTTGTTTTAAAAATTATACTTTATCATGCTTGCAAAAACATATCTAGTGAACGAAAAACATTTGGTTGTCCTGACAATCATCTTTTAATATTTATATGTAAATATATATATATATACATATATATGTTATTAAGAAATGCATATATGATCCGACAGAATGATCATAAATTGCATTATATTATATTGAAACTATTTTTTGAATTAAATTCCTGCAGAAATACCATTTTCTTTCATTGCTTATTTCATTTACTTTGTCTAGACCAAATGATACATTCACTGAGTAATAATGGGAGATCATTTCAAATATTGTTCCAATATGATATAATACAATTTATAATCATATATATATATATATATGTATATATATATATATATATATATATATATATGCACATTATATATATATATATATATATATATATATATATATATATATATATATATATATATATATATACATATGTGTGTGTGTGTGTGTGTGTGTGTGTGTGTGTGTGTGTGTGTGTAAGTGTGTGTAAGTGTGTATATATATCTTTTGGGTTCCAAAATTTTTTCACTCAGACTCAGGTGTTTTATGAGCACAAAAAATTTGAGAAACCCTGTGTTAGTATATACCTTTTACATTGATGAATTATCATCGTGAGAATTTACATCTCAGTAGTCTGATTCTGGCAATCCTTTTGCACCTGCTCCATTCTGTAAATGCGTTCTCCCCATCCCTCACATATATAAAATTGTAATCATGATCATTACGACTGCAATGTGAACAATCCTCACCTGGTGCCCAACACTATGGCCTTGTGTCAAACTATGCTAAACTGTAGTGTATATCAACTATTATTGATTATAAATATCGCAAGCCTATGCTGCAGGGTCAAGCTCCAGCCTTACTTCTATTCCGACGGAAGATGATTACGGTAACTTTCCTATTGTATTTATAGTAGATGAAAAGTTATTAAAATATCCGTACCTCACACAGATGAATCACCGTAGCCTGCACATGTACCAGAACTGATTATCAAAAAAAAAATCTAAAATTATCTTGAAAGATAAATCTTTTATCAAAATTATCAGAAAAAAAATTGATCTTTCAACTAAAATTATCTATAAAAAATGTGACTGGGAGTGTCTGGAGACCCGCACACACGTACACTCTCTCCCTCTCTCACACACACACACACACAAACACATATAGATACAGATGAGCAAAAGAAGTTGTAGTCCACTTGGCTGGTTGGTCTGGCAGGCCATTTATGGAGCTACATTGATTTGATACATACGTTTTAGTATAAATGGATTTATTCATTAATTTGGAATAAGTCCCTGTGTATTCCTAGCATAAATTTTCGTAGATAAGTGTGACTTGACAATTTAGCTCAGTTGGTAAGAGAGTCATCTTCAAAGCACTAGATTGTGATTTCAAATCACAGTAGGGAAATGTTAATATCACATATGGTTTTGGTTTAACATGATGGGAAAGACAAACAGTGACGAGTTTACTCCCTTAAATTATGTGAAGATTGTTCTTGTTCTTTTAGTTATAGGGGAGAAAGTCATCTCCAGCATTTAACTTGAGCTGGATTTTGACAAAAGAAAAAAAGCATTTCATAAAATTATGGTATCACTAATGATCCCTCTAATTTTTCATCATCAAAGTGCATAAGAATCTCATGTTGTGTGAATTCTTCTCCTGTAACAAATGAATGTGAGCAATAAATGCTAGTGTTAATGTAAATTTGAAATTGTCTCAAATGAATTTTGGTGGAACCTATCCCTCACAGCTGATAAAATCGTAACTGCCATTACAAGCTGGAGCAGAACCTGTTGTTTATATGAAGTGGGGGCCATGAATTTTAAATAATACCTGTGAATATCAGAACACAAATTTTCTTACTCACATTGTAAATAATCATTTTAGCTAAACAAATAGATGATATGACAAATATGTCTGTTATTTCGATAATAGTAACACATTTTCATCATGATTTTTGAGCAGTGATTATAACCTCTGTCCAAATACCTTCATATTCATGAATCATATGAATATCACACAGATATCACTCTCCCATTGATTACTGTTTTAGAATAATAACTCCAATTAGTGATAGTTGACTAAAATCACTAACCTTCAACATCCATTCATTCATAAAAGTTGGAGGCAGTATAGTATCATTGAAATAGAACAATTGCAGAATCACTGAATCGGGATTGATAACTTTCAAGCATTTAGTGTGGGGCCCTTGAAAATGCGGGGCTTATAACAAATGCTACTTTTTGCCACATATCTAATCTGGTTCTGCTAGCATGTTTTAAATGATTTAATTCTACAAGGTAATATTTTCTATTGATCAGAAAAATCTTGGAAGCCGCTGAGAGAGCTTTGTGATGATTCTAGTTGAAAATGAGATACAAGAGGTGGAAAAGACCACCTAGACACAAGTCGGAGTCTGATCAACCTCAGCTGGGTTGCCCGGATGATGGGGTAAGGTGATTAAGACCTGAAATAACTAAAGATCTCGGGTGTCTGGGCTGCACTGAATAGTGTATGAAAAACAATTGAGATTTTATTTTATACTTTATCCGGTTTTATTGTTACATTAAATAAAACATTGGTTTCACAGGAAATTAGTGATGTACAAATGGTACTTTAAAAACTGACTAGTTAACACAAAAAGTTAGCGAAGCAATTATTTTCAAGTATGAGTATAATATATCATCATTATCATCATTATCATGAGAAACTGTCAATCAAAAAACTGTCAACATAGGTTTCTTCAGTTTTCAAGTTGGTTCGGCTGGCTGCATATGGAGCCAAAGGACTGAAAATGTAAACATTTATTCCTTATTATGTCTACAAAAAACCGTTCTCTTTTTTTTGATACTCCCTTGAAAAGAAGTTTTTAAGGATGGGGTATAATTTACAATGCAAGTTTAAGCTAAACTGATCACTATTCTGTGCCCACCCATCTTTTGAGAATTCAGACTTTTCAGTGATCACTGCTTAACAAAAGGTGAGAAAAGCAACTGATTCATTGATCCCCTCTTTTTCAAATATTTTTAGTTCATCACCCCCAACACGGCATGCTGCTAAAAGATGTTGGTCACATGACAGTTCCTATTGAGTGACTAACTAGACCAGTTATTATTATAATTATTATAAGCATAAGTATAACTTGCCATCATAGTTAATAATTGGACAACCATAGCCTTAAAATTTGAAGTTGTGCAAAAAAAATTCCATAGAAGAATAAATATGGTCAGAATAAATTCTATTTATGACATCACTTGCTTTTTCCACAAAGTAAAAAACATCTAGATACATTGAGAGAATCTAGATGCTATTAATAGACCGATAAAAATAATGCTTAAAAGTGGTCAAAAAAAGCTTCTTTTTTTTCCAGAAGTCAAAAAAAATCATTAGTGTAGGGCTCTTGTGTGGTTTAATGACTCCAACTTTCAAATCTGTAGATAAAACAGTATTGCCAGGAGCAATAGAACACACAATTGAGTTAATAAACACATGAGCAAACCCACGCAAATAAATGAGGGTGGAACCCTTCGTCATCTTTGATAGTCCACGATTGTTCAATTATTTCTTACTACATTATTTTCATGCGAACATTAATTTCCTTTGTGTGCTAGTTGTATGAGGTGCTTGCGAGCACACACGTGCACAACTTACAGGGAACTACCATTACGACTGGTTGCCCAAACTGTAATGGATACGAACAACTCTAAACAATCAACAAAAGACTATCAGTGATCTTTTGTGTAAATGGATTCGGAAGCTTCTTCAAAATACAAGTAATTACTTGAGACTTTTTTAGGGGAGGATGTTTACACACACACACACACACACATGCACACACGCACGCACATTCATACACTCTCACATACAAACACAAACAAACGCACATACAAACAAAGACACTCATGCATAGAGACAGAAGCATACACGGATACTCAAAGACTCTCAAAAAAACACACAAGCACAAACACGCGCACACACATACACATTGTAGACACACACAAACAGTCATGGACACACACATGCACAAACACACTCAGACACACACACACATACAGATGCACATACATACACACACGCATATACACAGACGCACTCACAGATGCTAACACACACTCAAACACACACATGTGCATGCACGCACTGACATGCAGTCATAAATATACACAAACTCTGACACATACACACAGATATACATACATACACACACACATACACAGACACATTCACAGAAGCTGACACACACTCAAACACACACATGTGCACACACTCACACACACTAATATGCAGTCTCATACACACACACGCAGACACACTCAGACACATACACACAAATACACATACATACACACAACATACACCAACACACTCACAGAAGCTGACACACACTCAAACACACTCATGTGTACATACACTATGACATCCAGTCACATAGACACACACACACATACATACACACACACACCCATCGACACGCATACACAGGCACACAATCACAGACCCACACACAGTCACAAATCTGTAACGACATGAACTTAATTCAATCCTACTTAACAGTCAGCCATTTGTAGATGTGTCGGTGAGGCTGTTTGATTCTGTGTGATTAACAATGAAATCCAAAACTCAATCTAATAATGGATTCAGATTAATTAATCTATAAATATTCGCCTGTAGCATCACTGTAAATTTTAGGACCCTGGGGGCTTGGCTTCTTGAGGGGCTCCCTCCAGCATTTGATGATGTTGTTGGTGAACAATTATTAATAAATTTTTTTAGGGGCCCTTCCAATTGGTGTCCCAGGAGGAGGCATTTTTCAAATAGCTCCCTCAGTTGAACATTTGACAGTTGCTGGTTAATTGAATGTATGTTCAGGTATTCTGTTGGAATTTTCAATACTAAAGAGACGTTAAGTGTTGAAGGATTTTATCCAAATTATTGACTTTATTTATTCAGTATTCAATCATTTATTATGGCCTTTCGACTATACACGGTATTTAAGCATCAATTTCAAAACTTTATTAAAAATTAATAAAATATATTCAATGTATATAAATACAAATGTCTACAATTTAAGGAGGGAACTCGCACAATATCTATTTAATTCAGGGGTATTTTGGGGTGAGCATATTTGGCACTTTGTAGAGATTTATAGAGATTTGAAATTCGAAAATATCATCCAGACATGTATGGAGTTTATCTTTTTGGAGAGAGTTTTATGAAAAAACAAAAATAAATTGGGTGGGGGCATTTTTTTTTTTTAAATAAACATCAAACTTTTGAATTTATTAAAAAATAAACTTCAAAAAAAGATTTTAAAAGTACTTCTAAAATTCTCTTGTCAATACATTCCCTATAAAATCGTATTTGTTCCATGAAAATCAGTTCATAGATAAGGGAGGAGAGTTCACCTAAATTTGAAAAATATAGTTCTCTTAAAATCAAGATGAAAGTTTCAACAACTAAAAAATCTCATATATGATACTACATCTATTTATTCCACATTGTACAAAAAAATCTACATTATTTCTATTCTGCATACAATATCAACATGATATAAACAAATTTTTTTACAAAAAACATTACTGCTGCTGGTGTCCACTAATGTCTTACTATATATTATGCCTTGTATATAAATGGCGCCAGGCATAAGATATCTTTCTCAAATGACTTGTTATCAAATACCATTCAAGAGGAAATCGATTTCTCTATAAGATAATGTAAAAAACAAAAATGTCAAAATTGACCAAATTAGGAGTGAATTCTGCCCTCAACACAATTCACGGGTCAGACTCTCTTGAAAATCTCATCAGTCAGATTCCTAAAATGACCTAGTGAGCTCGTGCTCTTTCTATGATTTCTGAACTTATCTGAATTATTTTTAAAACTCTCTACACTATCGCTATTTTGAACATGACAAGGCAACTTATTCAAAACATATATTATTCTATTGGAAAAAAATCTAATTGTTTAGTAGATAAAATTTTTGAAATCAGTCTTATCAATAGATTTCCAGTTTGAGAAGAGAAATTAAAGAATGGTGTATCATATCTAGAGATTCCATTAATTATCTTTAATGACCCCCCCCCCCCATTTTTCTCTCTATCAAAGTTGTTAAATCAAAGGACTCTAATCTTTCTTTATAACCGAGATCTTTTATTCCATCAATTGGTTTGGTTACTTTTCATTGTACACTCTCTAGTTTTAAGATTAAATTCCCGTTAAATTTGAAAGGGATAATCAGAAATTGAAAAAAAACAGTTGTTGCAAAATAAACTGTGTTCTCACAGACTTACTGGAAAGAGGTTCCAGTTGGTAACATAAGTTGAAGATCTGATTGTTACTTGTCTTTCGAAGATTTGTTGATAATTCTCATTTATGATATTGGAAAAAACTTGATGAACTTGATGTAGCTGAAAAGGTTTGAGGTTGAAAAATCAGCCATCTTGAAAAAGTGGTTCAGTCTCTAGGAATTTTTTTTGTAATTTTCAAAGAGTTGTTTATTCTAAAGAAGTTCTGATAGATGTTTTATTTGTCCGTCCTTGTTTATAATGGTTGACAATGTAACTTGAGAGTTTTTCAAGTGTATTTTTTTGAAAGAGTGATTGGGCCCATTTTCCCAACAGTATCATTAGCTAGACCCAAAGGGTGAGTCATTTTAAGGAAAGTATTAAGATAGTGCCATCTTAGTCCATATCAAGGTCAAATTGGAATTATAGGTATATCTCAAGTGAACCCACTGGCCTTTCTAGATTTTCAAACCATCCTAAAAAATGCAACAGAGTTTAAAATTCAAAGATAGGATGGCTCTTCAGAGTTCCATGAAGACTTCAATACATAAAACTACTGATATTACAGCAAAGGGATCTCCAAACTTTTCTGCAGAGCCAACTGGTTTAATATTGACTATATTCTTGCAGACTGGCTGATAAGGGGTGTTAATCATAAACAGAAAATAGGTGATAAATCAACCATAAGTCACTTATAAGTGACTCGTACAATCAATTACATTTTTAAAAAGATTTCTCTAACAAATTTCACATTAAAATTAAAATTCACTAAGAACTGTCAACAGATTTCTCTCAGTGTCTAAGTTGGTCCAGCTGACTGGCTAGCCAGTTATATAAATGTATCACATGTAAAGACTACATGAACGGAGATAAAGGGCTGAAAATTTGAACATTAACCCCTTATAATGCATAGAAGAAACATTTCTTTAAATTCTTTTTTTTAATTTCTCCTCTAAATAGGTTTTCAGTGGGGGTTAGGTAAAACTTTTTACCTTTGTCTTAATTTTATTTGTTGGTTTTTATCGTAACTCTTTACTAAGACTTAATCACCTCCACACCCCCTGGCTGTGGGGAAATAGCATTGATCGGAAAATGAAGAATAAGTCTCAGATAGGAATCTAACCCACATTCCCAAACCAAGGCAATGAAAAGTAAATAATAATATCAATATTAAGGTAAAAAGAAGTCAAAAAATGAAAAAATGACTTCTCTCCTACCTAAGAACAAAAGTTATGACTTTCTAGTGCTAATCTATTTGCAAATAATCCCAATATTTTTTAGGGATACAATGGTAGTGTAACTTTAACACTAGAATGAACCATCACTTTCCATCTGACATACAAAAATACTGCTTTGAAGTAATCAGTTGCTTCCTGGTGACGATTGATATCTAAGTTTCTTTGATTTCATTTTCCAAAATGTTTGAAGATTGTTTTTTACTGCATCAAAGTTCTCCTGGAAGAAAATTTGTTTTTTCCGAGAGAAAGAAGCTTTTGATTGATCCGGAAATTCTCATTTAAAAACCGTAGTAAAACCTTTAAAAATATTGTTGGAGAGTAAGTAACTTATCAAACCAATTTAAGTTTTCAAAACAATTGTCAGCGACGTAAAAGATAAAAAAACTTTTCATGAAACCAAATCGCATCCATTCACGTTTAGAAGACTGCGAGGTTAGGATTTTTTTTGAATATCCACCATGAGAACTGCCCTGTATTGAACAAGGGAAATGAAAATGAAGAACGAGTACAAATAACAAACTTTGTCACTATCCAAATTTTTTATTATCAGAGAGTGTCAGTATGGAGAATAGTTAAAAAAAGAAAATGTGGCTTTGCAGAACTTATGTTTAAAAGAAGTCCTATTAACAATTGTCTAGTATAATCTGAAGTTTGAAAATGATGTAGAATGTTTAAAGAGTTTCATGAGCAGATTTTATGGAATTATACGTCTTGAAAAAGAAAATGTGTTCTTGTAGTGTTGAATTTGTTGTCTTGAAGACAATTGTCAGATTAGTTGGGTTCTCATTGATTTGAAATGGTAGAAGTTTATAGGTTGAGGAGTTTGTGGATCATAAAGTGATTTGAAGTGTGGTGGTTTACTTCAGGTGACACTGGTTTTGAGAGCATCATGTTCATTTTTTATAAGAGTCAATATTTGGCTGACTCAGGTAATAAAAAGGGTTGTTGAGAGACAGAAATTTTTGCTGTTCCAAGTAACACAGAGGCTGGCTAGGCCTTTGGTCTGTTCAGTGTCCTGATAAAAAAGAGGGATAGGTGGGAGGAATTAGCCTGCCGTTCCTTAGGGTTTTTCAGTCACATGACCTTTTTTTTTTAGGGCTTCTTGATGGACAGATTTCATTGGCTTCCAACCGATGAGAAAAGTGTGTATCCTTACCAATGGAGTCCTTTTTTATGGCAAGGTAAATGATAAGAATATTGAGAAGATGAAATAAAATTCTAATACCTCTGACACAAGGGGTGATGTCATCCACCACAGAGTGAGGATGCATCCTCTTCAATTTGATTAATGCTAGGATGCCTTTTGTAAATACAGCCCTATTTTCATTTCTGAAGCCTACCAATAATTTTAAAATTTCATAACCTAGAAAAATTGTTCTAAAAAGTGAACTCTTGCAAACTGAACACTCATAAAGTATAAGAAGAGATTAAATGTTATATAAGTATATGAACAGCTTGGCAGTGCGAGCAAAGATTGTTAGGAGAGAATACCACAACAGTAGGACCATAGATAGCAGGGCCTACATGATGAATAAATCGATAGACATAGAAAGAAACAGCAAACTTGTTTATAGTTCATGTGAGTTTTGGAAAAAAAAGAGGGAAATTTGAGAAAATTTTAAGATTTCATGTGTAGAATAAAGAAAAAAAAAAAAGGTCATGTTAGTTACTCAATAGAAACCATCACATGACCAATGTCTTCTTGCAGTATGCCATGTTGGGGATGATCAATTAAAGAATCAGAAAAAGGGACGGTCAATCTATAAGTTACTTCTCTCGTCTTTTAGTGATCAGTGATCACTAAAAAAGCTTTGAATTTCAAAAAACAAGTATGAATACTACCAGCCTCAAACCAAGTGATCAATTTGATATAAATTTACATTGTAAATTGAACCCTCACTAAAAATCAGTGGGGGGTGGGTGCAGAATCTAAAACAAAAAAAAAAGCAATTTTTCCAGACAAGGGATTGAATGTTGGAATTTTCAGCCATTTAGCTCCATAGGTATGTCCTGTGGACGTGACACATACATAGGTACATGCATATATAGCTTGCCAGACCAACGTAAAAACTGAAGAAACCAATATTGTCAGTTTTGGTTGACAATTTCAAACAGGTAAAAATAATGATCAGGTTTCAGTTTTATGAACATTAGAAATAATAATATTTTGCTGATACCATTGCTTCTAACAATAATAATACTTAATTTAGTGGGAACAACTCAATATGACCAATAGGCATTCTTGGAATTTTTTTTTGACTGGCTGAGTATTTTTGTCGCTATAACAACAAGGTAATAGAACATAGCTTGCGAATTTGCATGAGGAAATCTATCTTCATGATATTAAGCTGTGCATGTGTAATGACTACTATGAACCAATATGGCAGTTCCTTTCTGAAAGTAGGTCAACACTTTAATCCATCACATCAGCAGGGAAAATGGAAGTGCAATTCTAACCAATTACTCAAATTCATTTACAGCATTTGATCATTGAAAGAACAGAAAAATAAAAACTATAATGAATCGGCAGTCAAGACTTATTCAATGTTAGTCGGTGGTTTCAATTTTTTTCTATCCAATTAAGTGATTCATCATCATGATTTTTTAAAGAGGTTTGAAGAGCTTTTTTTTTAAAAAAATGGTAATCGCAATAGTTTACATTGGTATAAAAGTATATTAATGGTCGTACTAATTGATTTGAGTAAAAGGAATGATTGTAAGTGACCGCAAAGAAAAGGCACAGGAAAAGAAGTTATAGAGAAAAAGTTATAATGTAAGCTGGGAAAAAAGTCTTAATTTTGGTTTCTAGCAGGGAAAAAAGTCACAAATATGACTTCAGTTGTCAGCATTTATTTCATTTATAACTTTTTCATTTCTATAAATAAAATAAATCAGAATTTTACTTATTTTGTTAAAAATATCTTTCTATGACATATTCTCTCTAGCCTACATAATGACTTTTTTCCTCCAAGACTTTTTTCCTACAACCAGTATTGTAAGGGTTTATTAAAAACCATAAACCAAATCTGTCATCCAAACTGTATATATGTATGTATAGATCACACAAATAGGCTGCACCAATGGAGCTAAAGGGCTGAAAATTTAAAACATTTACTCTTTCAGATATCAACAGGAAACTTGCTTTTTTTTAAATTTTTCCATAACACCTTTTTAGTGGGAGATTAAATTTGCAATGTAAGTTTATGCTAAATTTATCCTTTAGTTAGTATCAATGCTTATTTTTGAAAATTCAGACTTTTTTAGTTATCATGAAATAACAAAAGGTGGAGAAGTAATTTATTCATTGTCCTTTTTCCAATTTTTTAATTGATCACCAACAACACAGCATGCTGTCAAAATTATTGATCACATGATGGTTTCTACTGAGTGACTAATAAGTTTTGATTCTATTGTGAATCCTGAAAATTTTTGATTGTCAATTGTTAACTCAAATAGAAAGAAAAAATAATTAAAACAGGTCTGAATAGTCATTAAATAGAAACATACATATTTTGGCAATATGCTGTGTTGGGGGCGATCAATCAAAAATTCGGTGATCAACAGATAATTTACTTCTCTCACCGTTTGTTGGGCAGTAATCATTATAAAAGTCAGAATCTTTTTTTTTTAAAGCACAAACACTGCTGGATACAAACTACAGGGTCAATTTAGCATAGACTTACATTGTAAACTGACACCACCGACTAAAAACCTATTTTGGGATAGAAGATTGAAAAAAAAAACATTTTCTCTATAGCTAAAAAGTAAGTGTTTAAATTTTCAGCCCTCTAGCTCTATTGGTGCAGCTTTTATACAAGACACATACATATATATATATATACATATATATATGTATATATATATATATATATATATATATATATATATATATATATATATATATATATATATATATATATATATATATATATATATATATACATAGTCAACCAGCCAGACCAACTAAAAAACTGAAAAAACTTATGTAGACAGTTTTGGCTGAGGGTTTTCTAATTACAAAACTATCAGTTTTCACACAGGAGAGAAATTGAAAAACCTTGAAAAAAAATATGTTGTAAGACTTGAAAAATAAACAGTCTCTTTTTATTATTGAATTATTGCATATTTGTCTTCAGTTATGATAATAATAATGCCAGACAGTTTTATAAAATCTAACGATAAATATGAAAAAAATGCTTTGTTTACAAAAAGATAAAGTCCATATCTCAGTAACCTAATTGTTAAAACACAGTCTATAAATTTTCAGAATATTTTTATGAATACTCAATATCATCAAAAACAAATTTCAGATTATTAGAAAAACTAAGAATAAGAGAAATTTAATGATATCCAGACCATGCATAAATGAGTCACCATAGTCCACAATTATCTAAAAAATTATCTAGAATTTTCTAAAAAAAAATAGATCTTTTATCTACAATTACATTAAAAAAATACTTGCACAAGATTAGGGCATTGTTGGTCCAAAATAACCACAGAGACCGAAGAGAGCACTTTTTGAAAAAAAAAAGCTGTTGGTGGCCAGTGGTGTAATCATGCAAAGCTTCAAGAAAGAAAAATGTGACCATGGGTGCCCACAGACACACACGCACACACAGACACTCAATGTGTGAAGAATCTGTTGTACACTTGGCTGGTTGGTTGGGTGGGGTATTTCTCGGGCTGCAGATTCGATGCAATTAAGCTTTGGAAAATCTTATAGACATATTCAATACTAGCTGAAGTAAATGTCTACACTGGGTAAAATATTTAAGCAGTGAAAAAAAGGTGAAGCTTTTAGACATGTAAAAAAAGCTTCCAATCACTTCTGACCCATTAAAGGTTAAAGGAAAGATTTCCTGTCACTATTGACCCTTTGAAGGAAGGGAAAAAAGTTTTTCTTTACTTTTAATCTTTGAAAGGAGGAAAAAAAGGCTTTTTTCAATTTGACCCCTTAAGGCTGGGAGAAAACGTACCTTTCACTCTTGTTGAGAGGAGAAGGATCTCCCTTTAATTTTGACTTCATGAAGAGGGGGATCCCTTTCACTTTAGATCCCGTAAAGACAGGAAAAAGTTTCACTTCACTTTTGACCCCTTAAAAAACTGTACGTAATTATGAAATAAGAAAAATGTATAAGTATGAATGTATCTTTTATAAACGTGAAAGGTGTTTGTGTGTTGATTTATTTGTCTGTCATGTTATAAAAAGTACCTAAACATGGGTGAAGCAACCAAATTTGGCATGCCTATTCAATGAACCCAAGGGGTAGTTTTAAAACAAAAAGTTTTGCAGAAAATGTTTTTTAAACGGTTTTAGAGGGGGGCATATATATATGTATATATATATATATATATATATATATATATATATATATATATATATATATATATATATATATATATATATACATATATATACATATATGTATATATATATATATATATATATATATATATATATATATATTTATATATATATATACATATATATATATATATATATATATATATATATATATATATATATATATATATATATATATATAAATATATATATATATATATATATCCAAATAACCCATCCATAGGATGGATATTCAGCTAGTATGTATAGATATATATTGAACGGAAAATAATGTCCCACTTGAGCTTTATTGCAAATAGAAAATCCGCTCTAGAACCTTCAAAAATCTTTTTCTCAAAACTTCTTTTTTCAAATATTTTCTGTTGAGTAAGCTTGCTGAATTTGACTGGGCTGTGTCCATGTTTAGTCGGTTTGTATAGCGTGACAGACACACATACATGCACTTATATATATAGATACAGAGGGAATTTTTTTTTCATTGATAATGTCACCAATTGGATATTATCACTGAAATCTGTAAGTACCAAACACTTTATTCTAAGTGAATCAAAAATCAGATCAAAATATTTATATCATAATTGCTGATTTTTATAACATAAATTTTTTCAACAATGAATTCCAAAACATAATAGATTTATAACAATGAATGAAAATTTATAACAATAAATACTAAGTTTGAATATAAATCAAATAATGAGGAATATTGAAAAGATCACTGAGAAAGTGATTCTTAATTGGTTTTTAACAATCCCTTAAATTTTAATGATAATATTTTATCAATTGTGTCAAGAAAAAATCAGAAAATTAGTTGGATGATTTCATTTGTTATTGGATATACAAAACGTTGATTAGACCCCGTGTAGAACACTGTACTCAGGATTAGGTTCGGATAGCTTGGCAGAGGAACTGAAATTTAATCTTGAAACTGGATAGCATACAACGAAAAAAGTAACCAAACTAATTAGTGGAATAAAAGATCTTGGTTATAAAGAAAGATTGGAATCCTTGAGTTTATAAACAACTTTGCTAGAGAGAAGAATGAGGTGGGGGTTAATTTGAGACATTCAAAATAATTAATGGAATTTCTAAATATGATACAACATTCTTTTGAACTGGAAATTTATTGACAAGACAAATCGGTTGGAATAAGTTGCTTGGTCATGTTCAAAATAGCAATAGTGTAAAGAGTTTCAAAAATGATTTTGGTAAGTCAAGAAATCATGAGAAGAACAAGAGCTTAAAAGGACATTTTTGGAATCTGTCTGGTGAGATTTTTCAAGAGAATCTGATCTGTGAATTGTGTTAAATTGTAATTTTATTTATGTACATTGAATATGGTTTTATGAATTTTATATTTGTTTCAAGGTTGATGTATAGTTGGAGGTGCCCAAAGAGGCTTGATGACGATGATGATGACGACGACGACGACGACGATGACAACGATGATGATGATGATGATGATTTCCAATATTTGTTTACTAAAGTTGAAAAAAAATGTTGGCTTCAAAATCAGTCTTGTACAGCTGTAAAAATCCCTAAAACAGAGAAAATAATAGAAACAAGGCTGGTTAGTCACACAACAGAAACAGTCACATGACCAAAATCTTTTGGCAGCATGCCGTGTTCAGGGTGATCAATGATAAATTGGGGAAAGGACTGATCAATGGATAAGTTAATTCTCTCACCTTTTGTTGGGCAGTGATCACAGAAAAAAATCTGAATTCCCCAAAAATAAGCTTGAATGCTACTGATCACAAACTAAGGGACAAATTTAGCATGAATTTATATTGCATTTTTTATTGATCACTTCAACATGGCATGCTGCCAAGACATGTTGGTCACTTGATCATTTCTATTGAGTGATGAACCATACCTGCTTATAAATCTTTAGGAGCCCCCTCATAGGGGACCCAGGGGGCATCATCAATCGCTGCCCCCTTCTCATCCAAGCCCCTGTCTGACCTGAAACATCAATCATCTTATCCATCGTTAAATCTATCCCTTTTGCATTTTTAATTAAGTTGAAGAAGGTCTGAGCA
Organism: Thysanoteuthis rhombus; assembly: GCA_963457665.1. Lineage (NCBI taxonomy): Eukaryota > Metazoa > Mollusca > Cephalopoda > Oegopsida > Thysanoteuthidae > Thysanoteuthis > Thysanoteuthis major. The sequence goes on along the minus strand of OY735203.1, from coordinate 70,911,658 downwards.
TTAACCAATGCTTCTTGGTTTTATATCCTCAGCTAAAAACTGAAAGCTGATATTTTGTCATCAGAGAAATGTAAGGAATACATTCAATAAATAGAATTAGCCAATTGCATGCTTGTTGGTGAATCAAATAACTCTTGAAAAAAATTACCCCCACACAAAAATTATACATATATATATATATATATATATATGTATAACACAACTCAAGGTCAATAAGGTAGGTTCATGAAATAGAAGTTATAATTTCAAAAGCTGATTGTGCAAAGAGAGAAACTCAAAAAATATTTTTTCGGTGAGTCCACAAATCTCTCAGTTGGTCTGTTGATCTGTCTGTTGACTGGTCCCAGTTACATTGAACGACAGAAATAGGGAGGAAAGAAGAGTTGTGATATCATCAGAAGTATGAAATCATTAATAAACCGACTGCTATGATGAATTGATAGAATGTACAAGTTAAGCATTTTTGTATTTTAAAAAAACAAAAAAATAGTCCAAAATGACCATTCATGATTTTTCATTGAAAAAGATACTTGCAGAATATTTAATATCTCGAAATTCTACAAGTATAAGGATCAATTGAACCAAAGAAAGACTATGTGTTCTTCTTACTCTTCCTCCTCCTCTTTCTGCTACTACTACCACGTATGGTGGAGGCACCATTGAACTTATGGTACTTGTTTTCATGAATGTGATATGAGCCAGAATCAGACATATCCCTTTTCAATAGCTATGCTGAAATGTAAAGGGAGAAAATGATATATTGAAATGGCAAAATTTCCCAATTTTATGATTTTTGTTTGTCATGTTGTGCAGCTCTCTTTTTACAGCCGACCCGATTCTATGCAGTAACATTAGTCATAAAAATAACAACCAGTTAATTATTCACAAGTGAGTATACTTAATTTATTTCCACTCACACTCATACATGGTGAGTGCCAAAAACTATTAAAACCTTCATTTTAACGTCCTTATACAGCTTCAAAACTTACACAATTCAGACAAAAGATTCATGGTAATGTAAATACAAAACACATAAAATGATAGAATATTTGAAGCATTGAATCGTTATGTACAAAAATCTGAAACCTTTGGTCCTAATTCTATCCATTTCAAAGGTTGTATTAGGATGTTAAAAGAAGCTTTTGAATTTTAAAAAAAAGAACTGAATGCTGAAAAGTTACATACAAAAAGTCAGAAACCTTTGGTTTAAATTTTGTCATTCCATGCTCAACATTACATGGAGAGATCACAAGACAACACACTATATTAGAAAACAAACAGGGGGCAGAGATATCATGGAAAACATCGCAAAATCATGGATATAGGCTGGCCATGTTGCAAAAATGTTCAGAAAGTATTGGCTCTGCAATGCTCGTAATAGGTGATCTCAGGTTAACCGAAAGCAAACTTGAGCTCATCCTACCTCAGGTGACTGATATCTGGTGAACTGGCACGCCCTTTCAAGACTCCTTGTTTTCTACCATGATTCAATTTAACTTCAGGTATAGAAACAGGTTATAGTAACAGGTTTCAAATCAAACAGGCCAATCTTGTAATTGCAATTACCATTCATGCTTGACCAATAATGTCATCATAAGTTTTGATGAAGATTTTAGACCAAGAAAAGTTTACAAATGGAAGTTTATCTGAAAAATACCGCCTTAACTTGAAATGAAATCACCAAAAAAATGAGGATATCAAGAATGAGAAAAAAATGAAAAATGGTGAAAATTTGTCTCCTTAGCACATTGAAGAGTGTGAACAAAAGTGTGTTCCAACTCAAAGACAAGGCAGAATGTTGGTTGCACTTGGCAAATAAACAATCAGCATCATCTATGGGACTTCGTTAATCTATTGAAGGACTGTAAAGGCTTCTTTGAGGTCAACCTGAGGTCACATGAGGTTAACAACGGTCCAAATTAACCCTGTACAGAATACAAGAATGAATGCAATATCCCCAATGCATGAAAACAAGTATGATATGTATTTACATCTTTTTAAAGGGTTAGAAATGAAATCAGTAAATTTGGAAAAAAAACCCAATTATTTCTACACTACTGAATACATATTTTATTAGCTTTTTAAGACTGATAATACATTATTCTGGAATCTTCATAAAAAACTGTAATCAGCAGGTCTCTAATCATCTTTTTCATATCCTCAAGATTTTCTTTAATTAAAAGATTTTTCATGTGATGATTTATAGTCAGTTTGCATGTTATTGCAAAATGAAATATCGCTTTGGATAGAATGCTAGAATCACTTGCACGATTTGGAAGAATTGCAGGGCAACCCTTGCACTAACCGATCAGGTACTGTCATTTAGAAATTTGGCCATTCTGAATTGCTGAAAGTGGCTAGATTTTCACTGTGGTTCAATAACATTATTCCTAATCTTGTAATACCATCTATTTTTTAGCTAATTTGGCATATAGTTCGGGTTAAGATTTAGGATTAGTATTAGGGATTGTAGGTAGGGTCAAGGTTAGGGTTAATAATTCTAGGATTAGGATATGTAGTTAGGTGTAGGGTTAGTGTATCTGGAAAAAAATGTAGCCACTTTCAGCCATTCAAAATCCCTGAATTCAAGATGGCGCCACCTGATGTGTTAGAGCAAGGATGATAAAATGAATACTAATACTATAAAGACAATGAATGTTTGTAACTGTGCAACTTTATTTATAAGTTTGTTTTAGACATTTTCAAATTCCAGAGAGATGGCTGCATCCTATGCGCTGCAAATTTGAGTGCAAGGATAAGTTGCCACCAGGGTAGACATAGGATAGATACACTGACCTCTGGTCACCCGCTGAGAGCCAATTTGGGTTCAGGTCAATTTGGACATTTTCAAATCTCAGAGAGACAACTATACCCTACAGGCTTCAATTTTGACACCAGAATTAACATAGGATAGGTGGCACTGACCTCTGATGTCCCTACAGTTTTATTTAGGGGTCAAAACTACTTTTTCCACCATAAATTGTAAGCTATTTATTTGAACATTCTTTATTTGTATAAAAGATAATTGATAACGATAATGGCCCAGTGGATAGAGTTATGAAAAATGGAATTGGCGGACCATGTTCAAACTCAAGTGGGGAAAATCGGAAACTTTCTTTACTTAATTTTATGTGCTATCAATCTATAAGACCTTGAAACCTTGAGTAAAATTTGTCAGTTATGTTCCCTACTCGACCCCACCCCTTATTCACCACTCATAACCCGAGGGTGCACATAAATATGACCCAGGGATATGTGCAAGTGCACACCCTCACTCTCATTTCATTTTAGGAAATCTCTGTAAAATATCATTTGCTTTCTAGTATTGTTTTATTTGGAGTTTGTTTTTTTTTTTTCCCGGGCAATGCCTAGTACCCCCTTCAGTCATACTATGTATTTGGAATACCTTCCTTGACACAAAATGAAATTCAGAATGAAACTTTAATGCATTGCACTGCAAAAAGTCTGGAGATTTTGAAAAAGGAGAGGAAATTACTTCCATCGTTTTCGATTTAGAAAAATTCAATTAAAAATTGTAATTAAGTTTGAATTCAATAAGACGCTGAGAAAAATTACATTAAAATATTTTTGCTGATATTCCTTGAAAGATGAAAACTTGGGTTTATAATTTAAGTTGATTAATTTAAAATGATTTTGGAGATTTGGAATATTTCTTGAATAGAAGAGTGAAAAGAGAAAATAACGGTAGAAATTTTTCTTCCTTACCATCTCATCACACGAATAAGCATTAGTGTAATGTACGTACGTACTACAGCATATACATTGTGCGGATAGTGTAATGGTTAACACATCTGATTCACACACAGAAGGTCATGGGTTTGATTCCTGGTACAAGCAAAGAGTGGAGAAAATTTTTCATAGGACAAATTTTACTGTGCATTCAGCAGCTAATTGAGTATACTCTAAGCTCTTTGATTGCAGTGGATGGCATCTTACCGTCACATCTTCCCAGTGGCAAAAAGTCAGCATGCCTTTGGTCACCTTCTGAGATGTCTGGTCATGGAAGATCATGGTTAACTGAAGTACCAAAAGGGTTACACACTCTGCAACGTAGCAGAAGAAGTGTTTATTATGAAAAAAAAAAATTTTCTCAATGTTATCAACTGGTTATTGTTACCTAAAAGAATCTGTATCAAAGTAATCACAATAAGCAGCTTCCTCTGTGTTGAATGTATAATCACCTCCAGTATTGTAATCAACATAGAACATAGGCAATTTCAACATCCTACCAGAAGCAATTAAAATGTCTAATTATAATTTTAAATGATTTTCTTGGTATTGATAAATTACCATGTTTTGCCGGGTGTCATATAGCTTCAAAGCAAGATGTATCGACTGTGTAAAAAGATTCTTTTGTTATTTATTTAGATATATATATATATTTGCCATGTTGTGCTGTTGGCTGCGAAAACATTGGATAGAGATAGGAAAAAGTATCATAGGAAAAATAGAATAAGTACTATTTTAGATTAGTTGATTTAAAGTAATAAAATAAATGACGTTTTTTAATTTTTCAAATGGAATGAGTCACAGTTTGATAAAATAAATTTTGACGAATACAAGAAGATCTTATTGACTCTATTTGTAGCAAATTGTCTTAAAATATTACTTTTTTTACCTGGATCTACCGGAAGAAAAGTCACAGTGTAGTGTTACCTTGATCTACCAAAATACATAACAGCTTTGTGACTTTTCTTCCAATAAGGTTTTTTCTTTTTTTAGGTAGCTCAAGAAAATGTAACATTGTGACATTTCTTCTGGTTACATTTTTTTTGGTAAATCAGGGTAACACTACATTGTGACTTTTCTTCCAGTTATGTTTGTCAGGTAGGTCAGGGAAACACTACATCATGACTTTCCTACTAGATACTTTTTTTTAGTAGATCAGGGTAACACTACATTGTGACTTTCCTTCCAGTTATGTTTGTCAGGTAGGTCAGGGAAACACTACATCATGACTTTCCTACTAGATATGTTTTTTTAGTAGATCAGGGTAACACTACATTGTGACTTTTCTTCCAGTGACATTTGTCAGGTAGATTAAGGTGAAATTACATTGTGACTTTTCGTCCAGTTACGTTTTTTAGTAGGTCAGGGAAACATTACATTGTGACTTTCCTGCCAGTTACATTTATCGGGTAGATCAGGGAAATATTACACTGTGACTTTTCTTCCAGTTACGTTCTTCTGGTAAATCAGGGAAACACTACATTGTGACTTTTCTTCCAGTGACATTTTTTTTTCCAGCTAAATCAAAGAAATATTACAGCATAGCATTTCTTCTAGTTGTGTTTCTTTTTCTTCTGGTAGATCAGGGAAATACTTCATTGTGACTTTTCTTTTTGGCACCAGGGCAGCAGGGGCAGCTGTGTGCCCACAATGAAAAAGGAAAGGGTAACACATAGTGAATCAAATTTTATCCCTGATTACTATCTGAATGAAAATTTTCCCATAACTGCAAAAACATTTTTACAATGAAATAATTTTTTTTCAAATTCATATTAATGACAAATGATTTGTTTATAACGCTTAAGCATTCTTAATTTCTCCAGCATTAGCTAAATTAGTGAGTTTGATAAAAGTAAACGTTTTATTTTCCTCAATAATTTGTTCAGCTTTTTTATTTGTCCAGTGGACTTTAAATGAATGAGTACATAGAATATACAGCAATAAAGTTAGCTGGAAAAGAAAACTTCAGACGATTTTAGCCACTTTTCAGCCATCACAATAAAAAAAACATACCCTTTCTGAAAAGCTGCCCCCTACCCAATACTGCTTCTGATACCCCTGCATCGATAGATGTTTTAATATTGAAGCAAAGGGAAAGTTATCCACCTAGTATAAAGGTGAAATTTGGATATCATGTGAGAAAGGTTGGACTCGTTTGCAAATGAATGATTTCAGAAAATTCCTTTCTCTTATGAAGAATAGATAAAGATAACTTGAAAAAAACAAAAAGATTTGTTTAAATCAAACAAGACAAAGGAGAATGAGGTAGGGGAAAAAAAACAAGTCTTCATATTCCACATTGCTGGAATTCTTTTGAAACTAAATCCTGTGATGGAGTGAAAGGAGTGAATAGAACGTCTTTGAATTTTGGAGGGAAAATTTTCTTTGTTTGAATTCTGAAAGAAAAATTCTTCAAGCATTGCAGATGAATGTCTGAACCTTGAAAATTCATTTTTATATGAAGGCCTGTGGCAACACAAGCGTTTCGTAACAGCACGGGCAAAGTTCGTCCAGAAAACTATGAGGACGGGCTAAGTTTTTATATAAATAATAATGAGTTAATATTCAGTATTGTGAGGCCAGACAAGGCTGCTGGGAACCCAAGCAGTGTTCGTACTTGCCCCATGTTGTGAGCATAGGGATCGATTAATAACCACCAGCCATAACAGAATGGTTTAACCACTGTTACTTGGCTTAGGTTATTCCAGTAGTTTGAGATTTATATCTATCTATCTATCTATCTATGTACTCACCCTCAGATTTTGTCCAGCCCTACCCCCTTACAGTAGAAACTTGAAATCCTGCACACACACACACACACACACATACACACACCCTCAATGAATAAGAAATTGTTGTTTTTTTTGTTTTTTGTTTTTTTTTTGTTTGTTTTTTTAATTCTCCTCTTAAATAGGTTCTTATTGGGGGTGGATTCAATGTACATGAAAGTTTATGCCAAATTGGTCCCTTAGTTTGTGTCCAGCAGCATTCACTCATGTGGTTTTTTTTAATTTGTGCTCTTTAGTGATCACCACCCAAGAAAGGCCGGAAATGTAATTTATTTGTTGATCCTCCCTTTTTTCCAATTTTTCAGATGTGTTCACACATTGCTATTAGACACTTGCTTATTGGTCGGTCAGTCTGTCTGTAAGCCGGTTTGTCAGTCAGTCAGTCAGTCCCAGTTATGTTAAACAACTTAAATAGGAAGGAAGAGGTGTGATATCATAAAGAGATGTGATGTCATTAAAAGGGACAGCGTCATTAAAAGAACACTATTCTGGTCATTTTTTTACCAGGTGCTAATGATGTCATAATGGAAATTAATGTATTTTTAAAAAGCCAAAAATGGCCAAAAACGCCAAAAATGGCCATTTCCGATTTTTATTGAAAATAAAACTCGCAGGATATTATAAGAATCAACTGACTCAAAGAAAGATTACTTTCTCTTCTTCCTTTTGCAACTAGTACTACACATTTTCTCCCAGCAAACTCACTTTATTACAAGCAGCAACCAAGAGTTTGACATAACTATACAACACCTTTCCTTTGTTATCATAATGATTCTATGGTAAATGTATGTAACAAAAACTGCTGATATGGAATGGCTGCTGCTGTTTTGCAATAAAACTGTGCCTGGATATTTTGCCAATAAACAATATACTGTCAAAAGTTTTTTGAAGGGTCATTAACATTAACAAGAGTGTTTTGAACATGTCATTTGTGTTACTAACTCAACTTTTCGGCCGATTCATTCTATGGGCTTTTTCAGGTGTGCTATTCAAATGTGATATTGGTAAACAGATTTTTCCCAATGGTAGCAATGATATAAAGATGTTTGGAGAGATGATCAGTGGTTTTCAATGTGAGGGGCACAGCAGAGAAGATTCTGAGAGCCAATGTGGATCACAACACACCCAATGAAATTTGCTCACAAAAGTGAGTCCACCACACAAGATGAGTCTGGGTTACCAGTAATTTCAAGAAAGACCTTGGGATAACTGAATCATTTCTTGTGTAAAACAGAAAATGATCACAGTTTTCCTAAATGCATTAAATGAATTTTCAGGCAACTTCGGAATTGTCCAAAAAAATGACCCATGTATCTCACAGTGTCTCAGAAGCCGAAGCTGCACCGATTCACTTTGCACATCCCTGAAGGATCCTTGTGTAATCCCCAAGCATAAATCTTAGATTCTGTATACTTAACTTTTAAAACTGATTTCCATCACTGCTCACGGTTCTATGTTGCAATCATTGAACTGCATCAGATGACCCGCAAATGTTGTGCAATCAAATTCAATCAAAAGAAGTCAGTAAAAAAAAGTTTAGAGACGAATTATGAAAATGTCACTTTTTAGTTTGCATTGAAAGGATCAGTAAGCTCTCCAAAATGTGTTATATTGTGTACTTCGGAACTCACAGTCAGGACAAGTTTGTTAGTTCAGCCTTTTGCCTCATAAGGAGTACAAGCAATTGTCAAATCATCGATCCTCCTGTAACTCACTGTTTTTTCAAGTAAACCCTAAAGCCTACTCTTTAACTGGGAGACATTGAATACCATTTTGAAGTCTTTGACATGACTTCACTTATGGACAGTCACCCATGACTAGGCTCAATTGGTGATCTTACCAGAATCCGTGGGGCCGACGTGATTTAACCGTACTCATTCAGAACTAAAAACAAACAGGTCAGGTTAGTCACTCAATAGATAACATTATGTGACCAACGTTCTTTGGCTGCATGCTGTGTTGGGTGATCAATTAAAAAATTGGAAAAAGAGGCGATCGAAGAATGGGTAACTTCTTTCACCTTTTGTTCGGCAATGATCGCTGAAAAACGTTCTATTTTCTAAGAAACGAGCATGACTGCTGTCAAACACAAACTAAGGGATCAATATACCATAAATTTAAATTGCAAATTGAACCCCCTCCACCTACTAAAGACGTATTTAGGGAGATTTTCAATAAACAAACAAAAAAACAAAGCTGTTTTTCTGGACAAAATAGTGAGTATATTTTTAAAATTTCAGTCATTTAGCTCCATTGGTGTGGCTAGTATGCTTGTTACATCTATAGTCAGCCAACAAGACTGATTTAAAAACTGAAGAAACCTATGTTGTATGTTTTGGTTGATGGTTTCTTTATATAGCATATAGTTTCAACCAACGACAGCTCATTTCCCCAGTAGGACAGGAAATGAACATCTGCCTCTACAATCTTCTTCTACATATTAATCACTTCCAGTCTCTCTTATAACATAAATGTCTTTGCTTGTAATAGATTTTACAAGAACATAAATAAGATATCCCCTCTCCCCCCCACACACACACTTATAAAGCGGTTGTTGGTGTCCAAGAAAGATAACCACGTTATAAGTGAACAACTGATAATCAAAATTCAATTACGAGTTCACTGGTTTTCTCCACAAAGTAAAAGAAATTATGTGCAAAACACATTATTATATGTTAATTGATTGCGAAGTGAAGAAATTCAATATTTTAATCATATTAAGTGAGTCTTTTGATGAAATTCTCATTTTATTTGAGATTTTCTGGACGAATGCTTGATAATAGGTATTGGTAAAAATGTAAGAGACAACCAATCAGTGCCTTATATTACAAACCGCTCTATATCGGGTGACTCTTGTATACTGAATGAAGTGAACAGAAGATGTTGTTTAAGTTTAAACTTACTTATAGGTGTGATTTCAACTTGGCAATTGCAGACTCCACAAACTAGAGCATGGTGCATGCTTGAAGGCGTCGAACTTTATGGCGTGGGAAGCGGCCTGCAATAATTGTCATGTAAATAATGAAACGCGGTTCTTTGTTTTGGATGTTGTTAATAGAAACAATCAAAACAGGAATATTGTTGTTAATAATAATAACAATCAAAACAGAATTTTAAAGAAAAATTCTACAATGTCATCTGAACTATAATTTACTTTAATCTCATTCTGTAGAAAAATATGACAGAAAAAAACTGATTCTCTCTCTCTCTCTCTCTCTCTCTCTCTCTCTCTCTCTCTCTCTCTGCCCCTCTAAGCAGAATGTTTCTAAAATGCCACAAGGTGATCTATCTATAAACCCACGCTCGTGTACACTTGTGGCGTATATATTTGGGAAAACTGTATCCATTTCAAGACTAATTTTCATTGTGAATCAAGCACCTCCCTCATATAGAGAACTGTTGAGATTGTAATGTATTGTGCACAGAACAACATATCTGGAAAATAACATCTTTGTGCCATGGCCAGTTATCAAGTTATCTTGGTAAATACCCACCATGTACACACAGGCACAGATCTCTCAAATTATATGAGGGATGTGCTTGAGTGAAAAAGTTACTTCGTTTCTGGAGTTGCTTTGTCAGGATATTTCGGAGTCTCAATCAAACCAATCAGCCAACTGAGCAATGATAACAATAGCATCTGGGAATCTCTCGTCATAAGAGATATCTTTGATAAAAGCAAAAACGAATTACCCAATGGAAGGGAGGAAACTTGGAAATACCCTGACAACGCAACCCGGATATACAAGAAAAAAACGGATCTGACGTATCCAGTCCAACTGAGCATGTGCGCTGAGCTGTGATTCCACTTCCTACAACCAACAACACCTGACGAAGGCCGGAGGGTACATGATCGAAACGTTGTAAAAAAGCGAACGCATAAACAAGGTAATTAGTCTGACCCAGGCATACATGATGATGATACGGTTACTGAGAAAAAAGAATTTGGTAACATTTTCAGTCATTACTTATAGACCAACTTCACTAGGTTCCAAATTGAAAATGTCAAAGATTTTTTCCAACAATAATCATTTTTTTTTTACCCATTACCAGTGGTAGTGTGTCGTTGGAATGTGTAGGTATGGTGTTTCCTTACTTCTATTGAAAGGGAGAATATCGTCCCCTCGCTATTTATATACTACTGAAAATTTTCTATTTTAACAATTCAATATTAAGAAAAAATAGTTGGTATACGTCGTGAAACACATCAAATATGGTCGCAAAACATTTCTGAAAATAGGCAAATTTCGAATAAAAATTGGTGGGGAGCTTATTCTGCGTTCCCTTACAAATAATTTTTTTTTTAGTATTACACAACCGTTGGGAACAATGTCATCTTCAGTCCACTTTCCAAGAAAAATTACGGAGGTAATTGTGAAATTAGAACTTAGCGGTTTATTATGATTGCAAACAACACGAAAATTCAAATTCAGCTCCTCTCATACTTTTTAAAGCGAAACAAAAAACAATTTTGAAAATGAAATAATTAAAAATATCACGATTACACCATGAAAGGGTCAAAGGAGCTGTTCATAAAAGTGTCATGGAAAAAGAAAAGGCTGATACGATAAGGGCTGTACGGAAATAACAAAATGCACAAACAAGCTATTCGAAAGAAAAAGATGTCAAGACGGTGAATATCTGAACAACCTCAGATCTGCAGACGACATCGTCCTTTTCGTAGAGAACCTACACGACCTCCAACTAATGCTAGATAAACTAAACGAAGAAAGCCGAAAAGTCAGCTTACATATGAACTTCGGTAAAACAAATGTCATGTGCAACAATAACATCGAGAATAAGGACATAACAACAAAACAAAAGAGAAAACTGGGGAAAGCAGACCACTACATCTACCTAAGGGAACGAATCTCTATGAAGCCTACGAAAGAAGAAGAAATCAAGCGAAGAATCACCCTAGGATGCCAAGCCTTCGACAGAGCAAGCTCAAGCTTGAAAAACAAGAGGATCCCATTAATCCTGAAAAGAAGAGTATACAACCAATGCATTCACCTGATAGTCACTTATGGAGCTGAAACATGGAACCTAACCAAGAGACAAACTGAGAAGCATGTAGCGTGCGCATGAGAGAATCATGCTCAACCTCACATGGAGAGATCACAAGACAACACAATACATCAATAAGAAAAAGGGAGTCCGAAACATCTTAGAATCTGGTAAAAAAAACTCAAATGGCAATGAGTTGGTCATGTTGCGAGAATGGTAGACAACGGATGGACATCACAACTCACAACATGTATCCCCAGAGATCACATGCGAAACCGAGGCCGATAAAATACAAGATGGAGAGATGAACTGGACACTTTCTATAAAACTATAAACTATAAGATTGTTAAAAGTTTCTATGTTTTGTCAGATGTGTTTCGGAAACACAATGAGCATTATATTTTTAAACACGTCTAAAATTGCGCATGATACTTAGCATTGGAAAATGTTCAAATTCTCCCTTTGGAAAAAAACACCTCGATTGAATTGAAATATTCCTTATTTTACCGGGAAAGTAAGAAGAGGGGAGAAAGCGTAGAATTGGCGTAAATAAGCGTAAATTGTACACTTAGAGAGTTACATATTAAATTACTTTTATTCAATCAAGTTGAATTTTTTTAAACTGTAGCCTATAATTTTCAATGAATACTGCAATGGTAAGCCGGAACAATGTCCATTTTCGTACCTGAAGAAATCATGAAGAACTAGTCTGACCCACGGAAATTTCATGGGTGTTGAACAACTAAGATTATCCTTTATCTCATGTGTCAATTCTCTTTTACAACCCAATGCTTGTATCATCTCATTCTCATCTTTATCCCTTCCAATCTTTGCTGTTGGTCTATGTGTTTATCTAGATGCTACGCAAATACGGTTTAGTTTCATAAATGAAAATGTTCTTAGACTTGCAATCAACAATCCATCTTTCCCCTCGGCTAGCTCCCTTACTAACCTCTGATTGAACAACTTGACTCTCATTTCTACACACTCTCTCTGTCTCTGTCTGTCTGTCTGTCTGTCTGTCTGTCTGTCTGTCTCTCTCTCTCTCTCTCTCTCTCTTCCTTCCCCTTCATGAAACTGCCTAAATTCTCCCTCCTTCTGCTTTCTAATTAGAATAAGGGATAATCTGAATAAAACAGATAATATCATAAATGAAATAATAACAATTATGAGATCTCGGGATGGGAACAGCTCAATAGTTATAAAATTAGACGTGAAATGATGAGGTCTTACTAATGGGAGTAGCTAAATCGTTATAACATTGGACTTTCAAATGATGAGGTCTTACGGAATGGGAAATAGCTATATGGTTATAACATTGGACTTTGAAATGATGAGTTCTTACGGAATGGGAATCGCTAAATGGTTATAACATTGTACCAAAAATGACAAGGTTCTGATGCACGGGAATAGCTCAATGGTTACTGCATTTGCCTGGAAATATTGAGGTCTTACTGAAGAGCATAGGACTGGCAATTCTGAGGTTGCTCTGCGTGGGGATAGTTTAAACGTAATAACATTGGGCTGAAAATGTTGAGGGCTTACTATATGGGAGTATCTCAACGATTAAACCTTTGAACTTCAAGTGATGAAGACTTACTCCATGAAAGTAGCTCATTGGACTGTAAATGGCAACGTTCTACTGCACAGGAATACATGCTTAATACTTATACAGAGCTTTTTACTTTTTGTCAGACTCTTAGTAGTCTCCTATCAATGAGACATTAATTTCTCAGCTTGAACATTCTATATAAGAGTCTGGTGAAATCATCCCTTGATTGTATATCAAGTTTCGCTTGTTTACGTTACACATTACCAAGGACCTGCAATATACTTATCAACTGATTACTGTAATACTTCCGAAAGGAACTAAGAAAAGATCGAAATTAGTAAGATTAGTATCTCACCTACGGTCTACGTGTGCAATATACTTAAGATATCGGACATTCATAAAGACTCTGTGTGGTTAAGTTTTTAATGATAGCTAAGTGGTGACATAATATAGATTGTGTACTTTAACATACCATAAATTTCATTTAAAATATTCCTTATATTATTCAGAAAGAAAAGGGGGAGAAAAGAAATACTGATAGTTTACTGAATGGATGAGGGAGAGAGAAGGGGAGAAAAAGGAAGTTTTTTCAATGCAGGGGAGAAGAGAGTTAGGAAGTTTTTGCCTATGAATCTTGTCCATGTTTGTACAACATTTTGATAAAATCATAGACCGGCATCAGAGATTGGAAGAGATACGGGAGACAATGAGAAGATATAGGTATAGAGTGAGAAAATTGCAGATGCATATAAAACAATGGATGTGACATATCCAAACCAACCGGACAGGCGCTCCGAGTAGTGATTCCACATTCTAGAACCAACAACACCCAACTAAGATAGGAGGATACACAGCCGAAACGTCGTGAACAAATGAGCACGTGGAAAATAGAACATATCATACGTAATGACAGAAGAAACATATGTTAAAATCCATTAAGTACTCTCAGAGATATCGTTTGGACAGACAGACGGAAAGACGTTGACAGAGGTAAAAAAAAAATTGTGCCTGAAGATAAACTATTGTAGGGACATTTTCAAACTGGCAGGTACAAAACCTTTCGAAAGTTTCTAAAACATTTTACTTTATTTGGCATTAAATTTCATTGGTTTTAGAAAGTAAAATTACGACCATATGAATTTTATTAAAGGATTTTAAAGCTGTAAAAATGAATGAAATCGATGGATAAATGTGAGAAATCGATGTCCAATTTCATGTAAAAAGATTCTCATAGGAAAATCAAGAAGCAAAAAATGTAATGGTTGCTTCAGGTGACACTCTTTTTGATTGATTACAATTTTCAATTGTCAAGAAATGATAATCCACGCATAGATAGAAATGTGCATTTGTCGTCTGTCATGATTATGTCGTCAGTGACATCTGTAGACGTAACTTGGAAGAAATAGATTTCACGTTACGTTAAACTGAACAGATTTTTTCAGGACTTGATACATTTATTCATTTTGAAAATGACATGCAAAACAAACCATAACAAGTTTGGTCGAATGACACGATAGGAAGGCAATATAAATTGTTTACAGCGGATAATGGTGTCTAATTTTTAAAAGATAAAATTCATAAACAAATGATGACAATAGGTTTTTAAGCAGATTCCCATTTGGGGGAGGTGCTAGGTGATCCAAGCTTCTTTCTGGGCTGGTCATCTCTTTATCCAAATCCGAACAAACTCCGATACACGTACTTCAATGGCTAAACCTATCCTCCCCATCCGTCATAATGGAAAACATATTGCCTCAGACGATCGCCATTTATATATGTTGGAATAGCCAGGTGGTCTCGCGGGGCTCGTCACGATGTAAGAAGGCTTTTGAATCTATTCGGCCGATGAGATTCAATATTTTTGGGCCAATCAGACAGGATGTCTCAACCGTGACCGGTACAAACTCGCACCTGTAAGTTAATGCTCTATAATTGGCCATTCTCTGCTCCTCGGTCTGTCGAGTGACAATCATCATCATCAGTCTTTCAGCGTTCGTCGTTAGATACAGACCGTTCCCAGGATTCACCACACCTCTCTATCCTGGGCGTCACGGAGCCAATATTTTCTTAATTTGTCTTGCTCGTCACGCCATCTTACTTTCTGTCGGCCACAATCTCGCATATGATTTCTGGGGATCCATGTTGAGAGTCTATCTGCCATTCTTGCAACATAACCAGCCCATTGCCATTTGAGTTTTCTAGTGGGTTCTATGATGTCTCGGACTCCTGTTTTCTCCTTGATATACTGTGCTGTCCTATGGTGTCTCCATATGAGATTGGGCATTATTATTTCATGTGCACGTTGCATTCTTCTCAATCAGTGTGTCAGTCTTTTGGTTAGGTTTTATGTTTCAGTGACCGACAAGATCAAGTTGCCGTTTGCAGAAAAATCATAGCAAATGACATCCCAGCGGTGAAGGTTGCAAATACGAATATCGAAACGAAGGGTGGTAGATTGTATCTTTAATCAATTTGCCTTCAGATTAATTTACCATTCAAGTAATCTTGAACATAAACAAGCACATACTTTTTTGGTATTATATTAGTACAATGCTATTGCGAAATTACTTAATTAGTGCCATGATTTTCTAACAACAAAAGGTTAACTTGTCGACAATTATCATCATTTTACTAGGTTCAAGCTTGTTAAAGTAAAAACGTGCCAGAAGTTCTCAGATTTTAAAATTTCAAAAAAGGGTGAGGCCTGATAGGAATCCTTGAGGAATAAATAACCGTGTATTTCTTTCACGTAAAACCCTCTCCCAAACATCAGTCAACGAAGGAAAATAAATTAAATGACAGATGATCCGTCAAAGATGGTGTAACTGCAGAGGAGGTTGGAAAGTTCAGTAGTCGTTGCTTCAATGAACTTAAGATGAACATGAGAACACGATTCAGTGAATTTTTGAACTTGACTTTAGACGACTGGATTATAAATTATGTTTCTGGAAATGCATCAAGATGATACCGAGAAGAACTTCTAAAGGTGAGATATGATAAAGAAAGCAAATCGAATTCTCAGACTGGTACCTACTAAAAACTCTGGTAATTTGAACAAAAATTGGCTGCATCATATTCAAATATGTGGCCGGCAATAGCACCTTTCCTTATCTTATATCTAGTTGAATCAGACTCCAGTGCTTCGTCACCAAACACAGAAATGGTCTAAAAACCAATGAAAAAGGGGACAGTCGCTGGCTCCTTATAAAAATTGAACCAAATATCCAACGTCCAGTTATGCAGCATCAGGCTCAAAGGTCTCATTATCTTGAATCAAATTAAAGGTAACCGACTTCGGTGACCATTAATCTCGATGTTATGTCACTTCCTATTCATCAAATTTATATTACACCCTCATTCTGGAGACTCTCGGCATTTCCTCGTCTGTCTCTTCACTACTCTTCTTCTTCTCCCATATTCTGAAGACGTTCAACCCTTTCCCCACTTGTCTCTTGTCCTTTCCTCTTTATAGACCTTTCCCTTGCATTCTGAAGATGTTCCGCTCATTTCTCATCTCTTCCCTTTCATCTCTTCAGTATTACATTTTCCGACATCTTTTTGTATCATCCAGGAATTTCTCTTTCTCCTTTGTATGGCATAGTCCACAATTGTTACCTTTCCTGTTTTTAAAATAGCCGCCGTTCCAGCTGAAGAAGAAATAAAAGGTGAATTCATGGATAAGGAATGATGCAAAAAGACGTGGTGAAGTAGCAGTTTTTGGAAAACGGGAAAGGTAACAATTGCCCCATAGTCCATAAAAGAAATGGGTAGAAATTACAGAAAGGTCAGATTCTGTCTTTATGATCTGGATTATGAAAAAGACAGAGAAAAAGTGAATCAATGTTGAAAACTGTTTACGTAATGGATGATATGGACTTGACTTCATTTTTAAAAAAATCCTTTATTATATACTCGCTTTCAAGCTATTAGTTTGTGAATTCGAAAAAAATATTTTTAAGACTTTGTATTCGTCAAACACTTTTAGAACGCATAGTTGTTTAAAGCAAATCCAAATTGAAAAAGAAATCTCAAAAAACTTGAAGTCAATAATTGTGATAGTTGAATTATTGCAATGATAGAAAAAGAAATTCTATAAAAATGAGAATTGGCATCAAAGGAACACTTTGCCCTCAACGTTTGCAATGGAACTTTGAAAATCCATAACGAGAAATGAAAGACTGTGCTTTGAAATTCGAGAGAAAAAATGAATTGCAATTATTATGGAACATCGACAGACTTTTCAGAGAGAAAAAAAACATTTGCTAAAACCCATCGACCCAAGAGAACAGAACTCTTAAAGAATACTCCCTTTGGATGGTTTTGCTTCACTTAAGAATTTCATTTTTGTAATATCGGATAAAACGGACAAAATCCGAGTGGAGAGAGTGACTGAAGACATCATCCTATCATTCATCGTATAGTTTCATAACTGGACCGCTTCAAAATTAATACTACAATGAATTCTCTAGATATAGAAGTGAACAAACATAATGGTTTATAGATATTCAGAGGGGTCAAAATCTTAATCAATAAGAGCTGAACTAATCAACCAATACATACATATATATATATATATATATATATATATATATATATATTGTGATGACACAATTATATATATACATAAATACTATTGTGTCATCTACAGACAGCTGTTTCGATGTATTACATCTCTTCAGTGTGGCTATAGACTTTCAGTTATCCCATCCAGTATTGCGAGGCAGAATTGAAACCTTCACTTCAGACCCGATATCCTACCTCTGGACTACGGAATTGGACAGGCAGTAAGGCTGAATTTAAGCAATATATTTTTTTACACAGAGTGATAATTATCATTTCAGTGTACACTCTTGCAGATTTTAGGGAAAAGGCAATGCAAGTGCACGAAAACGTCTGAAATCTATTAATTTTATCATAATCTTTGTGTTGTAAATAGAAGACAGATTGTAGAAAATTACCTTACCAGGAGACAGATCCGGCTAATATAGCAGAAACGATACATTTTTAGTAAAAAAAAACGTAAACACAGCCTTAATCTGCACAGAAATCCCCTAAGAGTTCGCAAAATCATTATTTTCTTTTTCTTACAACGAATTTAATGCTATTTTATTGCAATTATGATTAAGATTGAACTTTCAAAGAGGATATTGAATTGTTATCATAGGTTTTAAAAGAGCATGAATAATTCGTGATGATTGCCATTGTATATATACTTTCCAACAGCCGAATTTATACAATATTAACCTGTGCCATCGGTTAACTCGGACAATCGGCTAAAACGGACAGCGTCCCTTATCTGGTTCATTGTACATTGAAAATTTAGTTTTCTTTATTTATTCCCCGATTTGTCCATAATTAACAGACATCAACGGTATTCTAAGCCAACGAATAATGTGTGTTTGAAACGTTGTAGTCAATTTTTGGTTCTCCCTTCCACATATCAATAAATAAAATTTTAAAACAAGGTGTATAATATTGAAACAGGAAACGAACGGGAAATGATTAGATGAAAGGCTGGTTATTTGGTCACAAGTATATATATATATATATATATATATATATATTGGATGAGAAATTTCTGTGTAAATAGATATATCACTTAATTTCAGCCTTACTGAACGTTGGATATCGGCCTCCAGGTCTGATGTGAAGGTTTCAATTCTGCCTCGCGGTACTGGATGGGATAACGGAAAGTCTATAGCCACACTGAAGAGATGTAATACATCGAAACAGCTGTCTGTGGATGACAAAGTAATATATATATATATATATATATATATATATATATATATATATATATATATATATATAATGAGCTTATATGCAAACTTTATTTGTTTGTTTGTTTGCGCTCAAATGGGATAATCTTATTGGATGATATACTTTCCTATTATGACATGACAATAGAAATTACGTCATAGAAACTCTTGAGACTTCGTGTCCGATCATCACACATTAAATCAGCTTCGGATGAGTTGAAATTAAAATACTTGAATTGTCAAAAATAAATCACCTGGTAAAATAGCTTGAGGCTCCTTAGAGTCGATCCATGCATAAGTAACCCCGTCATTTTGGACAGATAGATTGTAGTAACCATACAATGAGCTTCTGTGCAATGTTTTTCTGTTTATTCATTATTTTTCTTTTTATTTGTTTGTTTGCATATGAATGAGACGATCTCATTGGCTTATTTATAATGAAAGAATATGTCATTGAAACTCTTGAGATTTGATGTCTGATCATCAGACATAAAAACAGTTCATTGCTGAGTTGAGACTTTGAGAGAATTTAAAATTTGGATACTTGAATCATTAAATATAAACTAACTAAGGTAGCTTTAGGTTCCTTAACGCCGATATACATAAATAACTCTGCCATTAGTGACGGGTATATTCCCACTCTCTCTCTCTCTCTCTCTCTCTCTATATATATATATATATATATATATATATATATATATGTGTGTGTGTGTGTGTGTGTGTGTGTAAGAGAACAATAATAGAATATGCAACAAATGTGTGTATTTGTATTGATGTATTCAGTAGATTCTAGTTTCAAAAAAGTGCTCAATACCAATTGTAGAGCAGTCATAAAATAAGTAAAGATATTTCTACAATGGCTGATCACAGATTTTACATTTTGTTTCACTTATAAAGATTTTCGAATGACTTCATCTTTTTTAGCTGAAACAATGTACATTCTGTAATGAGTCATTGTAAAAAAATCTTCATTCGTTATATATATATATATATATATATATATATATATATATATATATATATATATATATATATATATATATATATATATATTCATACCAACCACAAAAGTAAAGGGTTTAAACAGTCATTTCTTGGTCTTAAAGTTTTATTCTGATTTTGATTTTTTTTCCACTAATAAAATATTGTTACCCTCAAACTTGTTCTAATTGTATTCAAAGCAAAACATAAAACAGTTTTAAAAATAAAGATAAATGAGGTTTATCGAGTACAGTCTTGAAAGCTTTCTCGGTCTAAAGTTACTTCAATTTGCTATCTTCAACTTGGAAAGTCATCTTTTGGGACTTCGCTGCGGTGAACGAGTCGATTAACTGGTTGAAATCAATTTTACGAACAGTCTCGTCTTCTATACTTACAATAGAAAGTCCTGAGAGTCGCTTTTATGACATTGAGCTTCTAAGATGGTTTTTAATCAACTTTAGCTTTGAAAGTGATCTCTCGATTGCTGCAGTTATTATGGGCAGAAATGGAACAAAATATAATCCGCACAAACATCAGAGAAGCTGGCAGGTCGAATTTTCACAAATAATTGATTTTGCCAGCTTTCTGATACTTTCTGCTTTTTTCATTGGATACCCCCATTAGCGTCCAAAAATGGATAATTTCTTATGGGAATGTGTCCTTCAAATCATTGTTGTATTCATCAGCTAAAAGTTTTAACAATTTCTAAAGTTTATTGACGTTAACACAGTCCAAAACTTTGAGGCTTCGGATTTTATATTTATGAGCAACGAATGGGAAAGATTAAAACGTCCTTGTAAGCGAGCAGATAATATATCAAGTACTATATAAAAAAAAAAACCTCCACTTTTAAGTGCTTCTCACCATTTTCAATTCTTTCGTCTTGACTTATACTTCATCAAATAGTTTTTTACTCGACGAACTCTGTTCACTCAAAAGTTAGTTTCTATCCCCATGACTTAGACAGTTGTATAGCTGTTTTCGATATCTTCAAAAGATCCCAGCAGCTCTTTTATGTTCTCGTTCATGTTTCTTTGGTCTTGCATATCGATAGATTTAATCTGGAAATATTACTTAAAGGAGTTATAAGCGAAAATGTCTTGGAAAATATAACAAGCATTATCATGAAACTAAAGTTTGCGTGTTTACTTCTAAGTCAATCTGCTTCAACCTTCTCGTCTACATTACTCGATTTCAAAATCATTTGAGTAAGCACTTCAATGACTTCACTGTATCTAAACCCACGATTTGTTGAAGCTTTGTCCCATGAAGACCATTGGGTCAAACATAATCGTTTGAGAGTCTGCAATACAACAGCTTTTTTTCCGCGTAGAAATGCCCACCTCTTCTCAACAGCTGCGTTAAATAATCATATACGAGTAGTCAACGGTGTCATCAAATCAGTGATTTCGGTAATCAATTTTTACTTCATCATTCCCAACAAGATTCAAATTATCTGCTGCACTATGAATGTATTTCACGTTCCTTTTTTCAAACTGCAAAAACTTTCCTTGCATACAATTATAAACATCGTATGTCTGTCTTCTACAATTTTTAATGTCAATGCCCTGTTTTTTTTTGTTTTTTTTGGGGGGGGGGGTTCAAAAGGAATTATGATAATTTTAAGTCCTTGTGCTGTATGTGTCACGTACAGGATAAAATTCTAAAAACAATTCATTTGCATGTGGATCCATTGGTTCCACATGCCTAATGACTCAATTGGTCTACTTTCGTGATATCTGGATAAGTGTCGAGTATAATAGCAAAAAAAAAACATTAATCATATAAAGAAGGGTGCATAACCTATGCAACTTCCCAATAGTCACTTATGGAGCTGAAACATGGAACCTAGCCAAGAGACAGACCCGTAAATTGAGAACCATGCAACGTGCTTATGAAAGAATTATGCTGGGCCTCACACGGAGAGATTACAAGACAGCACAGTACATCCGAGAAAAGATAGGAGTCAAGGACATCATAGAATCCATTAAAAAGCTCAAATCTAGCCATTGCAAGAATGGCGGACAACCAATGAACATCGCGACTCACGCTATGGATCCCCCGAGATCACATGAAAAACTGAGGCCGGCAAAATATCAGATAGAGAGACGAGCTAGACAAATTCAGAAAGTACTGGCTCCGCGACACCCATGATGGAGAAGTGTGGCAAATCCTGGGAAAGGTCTATGTCCAAAGACGGATGTTGAAAGACTGATCATGATCATGATCTTGATGATAGAAAAAACTGTTTTTTACATTCGCTGACAAAAGATTCATGAGCTCATACAGTACATCGCGACTCAAATATCTGGAATTCCCTTTTTATCCATGATTTCTCGCAGCACTTGATCATACTTGGCCCGAGTGTCCTATCAATGACAAAAAGTTTTCCCCCTCAGCTTCTCCAACTTCAACTCACCCCAGCGTGACATATAAAAGACTGGGAAGTTGGATAAACTTAACAAACGATGACAAGCCTGCCTCTTGTCGAACGTGTGACTTTAGATTCATCATCATCATCATCATCATCATCATCATCATCATCATCATCAACAGAGGTAACAAAAGCAGCCTTTTAGCGTCCGTCCTTGTCTCAACAGTGACCGGTACAAACTCGTACCTATGACTTAGTGCTCCATATTTGGCCATCTTCTGCTCTTCGGTCTGTCGAGGGACAATCATCATCATCATCAGCGTTCGTCGTTGAACACAGACCTCTTCCAGGATTCGCTACTACTCTCTATCCTGGGCGTCGCGGAGCCAATACTTTCTGAATTAGTCTAGCTCGTCACGCCATCTTACTTTCTATCAGGCACAGTTTTGCGTATGATCTCTGGGGATCCATTTTGTGAGTCATGATGTCCAGCGGTTGTCTAACATTCTTGCAATATGTCCAGCCCATTGCCAATCGAGTTTTCTAATGGATTCTATGATACCTCGGACTCCTGTCTTTCCTCTAATATTCAGGTCAATCAAACGACCTCTCCCCCACAAATCGTAGACAGCAAAGGTCCATGATAAAAACTCCCTCTGGACATGAAACCAAACTAATCCCGCCATTATGTACGTACTTCAAAACAAAGGTTAAAGGTTTCGGTTTATCATGAAATACAATAAATGAAAACTTAGATAATATCGTTCAGTTAAGTGTTTTAAAAAGATCCAATCGAAGGTTAGAATCTTTTTTTGTTAATTTAAACTTTCACAAGAAATCTCTGTAGTTGGCAAAGAAGATTTTAATCGATTTAAAGATTTCAGGTTATTACTAAATTTATTCTTCCTGTGACATAGTACAGAATGAAAAAAGATAAAATCACACTGAAACATTTATTCATTCAAATTTACAAATAATACTAATGTTTTGTCCAGTGGGGATTTTGTGCAGCGGGGTATTTGTCTGTATCCCAGACAGCACATGCCTCTAAGTGCAGGTTTTATGACACGTGGGCATGGGCATCTTCTGGGGGGGGGCATCAGCCCCCACTCTTGGATCAGGTATTCTCGTCAAGTACGAGGGAGATTGGAAAATTGGAACCTTATAGTCAATGAAGGATAATGGTGCAGTATAACTTAATGTCCTCATATAAAAAAGCCTGGATTATAATTCACTGATGCTCGGTCCATCGTGATGCCCGTGGGCCGATCCACGTACCACTGTCAATGGTCAATAGTGCCATTCGACATCTTGGACATCCGGTGGGTCAGACTTGCATATACTGCGAATGACGATTATTGCAACATCTCCTTTACTGGTGGAATGGTTATTGCGTGAAAGACTTGTCATTAAGACATATCCCAATCAAACCCATTCCCACCCCTGGAAACAAATGCTTTTGCCCCCACCAAGAAAAGTGGCATCGGACGCCCATGATCATCGTTATCAGATAAATAAAGTTAATATTCATAGAAAATTATGAGTGTCGATTACTTTATTTATATCATCAATGAAAAATAGATACGTAACTAACCTTCGAACTAACAGCAAGATGAATTACATAAAAATAGATAGAGTTGCTATTTTGAAAAGATGAATATGATATTGACTAAAGTCGCCCCCCAAAAAATTGTTATTGCATCACTATAGCAAAATATACAATCAATCTTGAAACGCATTTGATCATTAAATCTTCTGCTAAATTTTATTTTACTTATGGAGATTAAGTGGTTATGCCACTATCAATTGGAATAAGATAAATTGTTGAATTGCCCGTCGGGAGATATTTTCCGTTCGTTTTTTAGAGGTGCCCTCATTGCTGTTTAAGAGGCTCTGTCTGCCCGTCGGTTGGTAGGGGTGTCCTTATATCATTTCTCAGCTGTTTTAAGTCATATTTACATGAAACCTGAGAGAAAGGTGTCCCTTGATAAGATGCTTCTTGCCTAGATAAATCTTCCGCTTAGGTTTGCATGAGCTTGGATTAATGGCGTTTAAACTTTATGCTTTGTACTCTATTAGAATCGATTTTCTCAGCTGCTTCAAGTTGGAAATACGTGAAACTTGATGATACGTTTCTTACTCATAAAAATTCTTCCATTCAGGGGTCACGTGATTTGTAAATATTTAAACTTTAGACTTGGTGTTTTAAAATCGATTTTCTCAGCTGTTTTGAGTCAGATTCACTTGGAAGTAGATAGAATGATAGAAAGGCGTCCCCCAATAAGATGTCTCTTCCCTAAAATTATCTTCTACTCAGGGCCACATGATTTGTCAATAATTACATCCACACTTTATTGTAGGCGCCTCATTGCACTTTCGGTTTTTGTTGTTGTACATTTATTCATACGCTCATGACTCTCAACACAATATCTCGAAAAGTTCCCAATGAATTTCAATTAAATTTTGTGGTTGGATGAATGATAGGCATCGGACAAAGTGATTATATAATTGGGCAGAACCATGTATAATTACTTCCCCTGGTAATGGCATTGGCAGAATTATGCCCTCTCTGAGTGCTCCCTAGTTTAATTCATAGCAATGAAATAAGTAATACTTACAATAAAATATGTGGTATTTTAATTTAAAATGATACTTTTAACATTTTTAGATATTTTTATCACCATTTAATTGATTAAAACGATTCATATAAAATGAATCAAAAGTTACTCATTTTATTAAAATACGATAAATGTTATTATCATAAATTATAATATGCATATATGTGTATGTATATAGATATTATAAATTGCGTGATATTATTTTGAAACTTCATTTGAAATGATCTCCCGTTATCACACGGGGAATGTATCATTTGGCCTAGACAACATAAATAGAATAAACTATTAGAAAAAATCCTGCTGCAGTCTCATTTTCTTTAATTGTTTATTCTATTTACGTTGCCTCGGCCAACTATAAAATCAAGTCGATAAGACGGATTCATTTTTACTCCTAGAGAATTTCGAAATACTGGAATACTTAACCAACTTGTATAATAAACAGTACAATTATAAAGAAGTTCATGAATGTCTTCGATGAAAATGGATCATCTTGGCTTGAAAATGAATTAGTCGGGCAATTATGGGAGTGATCAGATGAAATAAATTGAAGAATTTATGAAAAATACATAAAAACTACATGGCAAATGATACAAATTGTATTGTACATTATGAATATCCCATGACGATTTTTCCAATGCCGTTTTTTTTTTTTGTACTGTATTGTACGTTATGACTTTTTTCAATGTCAGTTTTTCTTATGACGTGTTTGTACTGTATTGTATGTACGTTATGACTTCTTCAATGAAGATTATTTCTATGACGTTTTTTTTTCGTACTGTAACGTACATCATGACTTTTTCCATGACAATCCTCCCTATGACGTGTTTGTAAAGTATTGTGCACATGACGTCTTTTCCTGTGACGTTATTGTACTACATTGTTCATAATGACTTTTACCTATGACGTTTTCCCTCACTGTATTCTACATCATGACGTTTTCCCATGACGATTTTTCCATATGACGTTTTTTTCGTACTGCATTGTACAAGCAGATTAAAAAAAGGCCAGTGTTGGCATTCCTGATCCTTGTAGTAGCGAATAAGCATAATAGATGGCTGATATCAGGTTGAATAAGCTTTGTATAAAAAGCAGCCATTCTCTATTTATATTGTGTTTCTTATTCAGTTCTGAATAGCAATTTGAAGGTCGAGAGAATGCCATTAATCTTACTGCCTGGTTCTCTTGCAAGCTAAACCTTCTTGTCTATAACTTTGAGAAGAGTCATCAAGATACGAACTATCGTTCAGACAATTTAATCTGTTCTTGGCAACTGTGACCTTTCCCGTTTCAAAATGACCACCGCTTCAGCAGTAGAGTGGCAGGCGCTGATGATGAATTTAAATCCTAACCTTAGAAACACTAGCCCAAATAACAATAACCCTGTAGCTGCCATTTTGGAACGTGAAAGGCAATAATGGCCCTGTTATTTCCGTCTTTAAGTTTACACAATATTTTGGTCGATTCGATCTACAGCCTTCTTTGGGTGTACCTTTTTTCATCCTGTGTACAGTTTGGCTTTGAACTTTGAAACAAATTTTCAGATAGGATTGAAAAAATAGCAAAAACAGTATCGTATGCAAGCAGAGGATCCGAAGTGTGGCTGAGGGAGTCTATTTGAAAATACCCCCAGGCCCCTAATTGAGAGGGGTTCCAAATATTTTATAAACAGTAGCTCACCTACTGCATTTCCACTGACAAATCTCAGTAAATGTTCGAGAGCCCCCTTCAAGGAGCCCCTACACCCCAAAATCCCCCAAAATCTCTAGCTACGCCTCTGTTTGATGGGATAAGTACAAACAGTATTCATGAGCATGTGCACAAGTATGATAAAAACGAAAAAATATCTCTCAATCAAAAATGAGTCCCTGGATCCGTCGAAAAATTTAACCCACTCTTCCTTATCCCATTGCCCGCCTTCCATAAAATTCCATTGAGTACTTTTGGGGATATCTTGTGGACAGACAGGCGGACCCGACCAAATACGTATTGCTCCCCAACTTCGTTGGTAGAGGTAATAACAAATTCTCATCACAGTCAATAATTTAACAACCGTAGCGCTTAAATTTGAAGTCATCAAAAAAAAATCCCATCAAAGAATAAATATGAACAGAATTAATTCTAATTATGACATCATGGTGTTTTCCAATGGAAAACATTTGAATTGGAGTTTTAAAAAAGCATCTACAAATACTTAGATTTTGGAGAATCTAGATGTTATTAATAAACTCGTCAAAATAAGATCACAAAAAGGTCGAAAAAGATTCTTTTTTTTTTCAAAAGTTCTAAAAAATTCTCTAAAGGATCTAAGTGGAGTACTGATGCCATTTTTAAAGTCCGTGGACAGGAGTGCTAGAACACGAACAAATACAAACACACAAACACACACACACACACATAAAAAGGGTAGAATCCTTTGCCATCTTTGATGGCTATGGTTGTTCAATTACCAAGTGGTCAGCACGGTCATTCAATCTTCATCTATCTCTGCATGTCCTGTTGTAGTGAAAACAATCTTGTGGGATATCTCTTATAAGTGTCACGAAAATAGCTCGATAATTTAAGGAATTTGAAAAATTCTGAACATTATATGTTTTTACAGAATGAAAGAAATCCAAGAAATTAATACCACTCGTTAGAAATAAATCCAATGCCAATAATGAACAATTGGCTATCATTTAAAAGGGAAGAGATCAGTTAATCTCAAATCATTAATCCTCCTAGAGTAGATCTTCACTAATCCAATTATCTGTGATCTGGTTCCTTTATTGATTCTGTAGCGGCAGTGATTTCAAATTTCCTGGACCACTATGATTTCAAATTTCCCATGATACCTGACACCTTGGTGTGCATTGTTTTGTTGCACTTATTGAAGCTCTCTTGTGAGTAATGCAAAGTGATTCTTTCTTACTTTCCTGAATTTATTAATATATTTACTCTTGATTAACCCCAAGAGACAGACCCGCAAACTGAGAAGCATGCAATGCGTGCATGAGAGAATCATGCTCAACCTCACACGGAGAGATCCCAAGACAGCGCCGTAAATCAGGGAGAATTCATTAGAAAACTTAAATGGCAATGGGCAGGTCATGTTGCAAGAATGGCAGACAACCGATTAACATTGCGACTCACAACATCGATCCCCAGAGATCACATGCGCAACCGAGGCCGGCAGAATACAAGATGGAGAAACGAGGTTAACAAATTCAGAAAATACTGGCTCCGCGGCGCCCACGATAGAAAGGTGAGGCGAATGCTGAGGAAGGTCTATGTCCAACGACGGTCGATAAAAGACTGATGATGATGATGGCTTCATAATGGAAGTGCATCCAGGACTTTGAAACGAAAAAAAATGCACATTTTCAATTCAAGATTAGATTGAACTCTTGGATAGGAACGTTTCGGTGAAAAGCTTACGCCAGTGTTATAACTTTGGCTTTTCAACAGTGTATCATATAAAGAAACAGATAGAAAAGCAGCAATATCTTTTGGTTGATAGCGCCTCGAAGAGACGGATATGCGTGAGAAGAACGATGGTACGAGGAAGAAATTCGGAACCAAATAAAGAACTGATAAATGATTTAAACTTCGTGTAAGTGAAGGTGTTGAAATATCTTGAGATATGTTGAAAGAGTAAGCAAGAATTTTTCAAGAAAAACAAGGCCTGGATTCAATGTTTCAGTTTCCTTATAATCTAACGTGCTGATCAGAATGATATTTTAGAAATATGATGAGATTACCTCTCATTGTAGGTATGCCTCCTGTGATTCGCCATTTTCACTAATCCGGCAATACCCTGGTCCAATAGTTGTTGAATTAGTGAAGGTCTACTATACCATTCTTTTTATCAGTTTTTTTCCTCAAAAATAAAAAATGATGAATCGTATGTCATATCTTTAACCACGGATTTCAATTCTTAAAATACCTCAAATAAAAACGAACCGAAATTACAGACACACAATCCCACTTTTGAATACAAGCTTTAAATTTCTAACATTTTTAATAATTTAGTCACGGTTTTGATAAATACACAGACATTTTTCAATATAATTAAACTATTTTAAATGTTGAGGTAACATTTAAATACAGCTTCATGTGATCTTATATTCAAATTCTGAATTATAACTTTTTTTCTTTACGAAATAAATGTAACAACACAGAAAAATGCAAAAGATAATATTATGTTCCTATAATTAACGAAATGTCAGTCCGTCGGTCTGAATTAGCAAAACCCAAGGACGGGTAGAGCTATGGCCATCTGTTTCCGTGGCTACTAATGGAACCCCGGAGCATGTTTGTAGCATACTTGCTGAAAACCCGCCCATAGGGCAGATTTTCAGCTAATAAAGAGAATTATGATGCAAATGATTTGGTATGAATCCACTAAAGAAATATGTGTGAGTGTTGATGCGTACAACGATTACTTGTCAACTGGTCTTAGTAAGAAGTCGACACACGCTGAATATGTTAGGCAATGTCGTGAAGATTTTTGATTTTTTTTATCAGCGGTTCTAGAGAGATCTAATTAAAAAAATGAATAAAGCCTTGAAAATCATAGGTCTTTCTCTATATTTTCCATACATTATATCCCTTAACTTCCACTCTTTAAGAAATTGTAAATTTAAATGTGAAAAATCTAAATTAGCCGCGCTGAAAAGAAATAATCGAAATACTCCGGAGCTGTAATTTTGGACGGAGGGTGGGAAATCTTACAGAACAATTATGGCAGGCTGCTCCACACACCGTAAAGTCGAAGCCCCTACCAAACATGCACTTTTGGAAGGGGAGCTGCCCTAGTTAAGATAAATAACAAAATCAAGTGGAAATGATATCTTCATGGTAATGTCAAATGGAGAGAGAAGTTATAAAACACAAGCCTTGCATTTTATGTCACTAAAACTTAATCATCACTGAACTTTTCATAATATCTGTACCTCACATAAATGAATCACCGCAACAAAACAAAAGACAAGAGAAGAAATTTATTAATTGATCAACCCTTTCATGCAATTTCTAAAATGATCATCCCCAACACGGTATGCTGCCAAAAGATTGATCATGTGATGGTTTTTATTGACTGAATAACCAAACCGGTTATCTTCAATATTAATTAGCTGAAGTCTTTGTAAATATTTGAATAAGTTATCCAGTTACAGCCACCATTTCCAGCTATCCCAAAGTAAAGCATCCCTATAAAAATCATTCACAGGCCTAAATGACACGAAGTGAACGGGCAATTACTTTATACGGAAAAATTTCCTTGGCATTTCAAGCCCAAAATTGTGATGATGGTATGTTAAGCTGAGTCATCAAAAGTTGGAGTAGTGCGAAGTACAGGAGAATAGGGTATAGGAGAGAGAGAGGGGGGAGAATGGGTGCGAGCTGCCTCTATTGCTGTAAAGCAAACTCTGAAAACTATTTTCGCTTTTTGCCCTTTTTTCGTAAAAGTGAAAAAGTGACAATGGGTACTTTTATTAAAATGAAACCTCTGTTCTTTTGCATTTGTTTTCATTTATATGATTATTAATACGACGTTGGCTTTCCTTTTAGATTTACAAACTTATGATTCGTCAGTTTTAAGAAGATCATTTCTCTTGCGGATGCTGTCCTCAAAGGGAATCAGACATGTTTTTTTTACGAGTTCCAACTCAATAAAAATACTGTTCAAGCCCTCGATAACATCATTTTCGTATTTGAAATGGGAACTAGCTTAGGAAAGAGAGTGCGTTGTATGTTCCAAGGGGATATGAGCCAGGATAATGACTGTTGAGGACGCTCTTAATCAGTTAATGATGCTGAGAATTCAAGTGATGCTGTGGAAACTGGTACAAAGACAATTGCTCGAGCTCTTACTCAAAGCGTATTTTTCCTTTCATAAAAGACCATTCCAAGTGGGACAACCCAATATAATCATCCAGGCAAAACAAAACCAAGGGATTCAGGCCCATATTCACGAATATTTGTAGCTGTTTACCTCTGCCAACGAAGTTGGAGAGGCATATATATTCGGCAGAGTCTTTCCGCCTATTTGTCTGTACACTACAAGATCTCCCCCAAATTAATCCATGAATTTTAATGAAATATTCTTGAAGGGTAGGTTATTGGGGCTAATAAAGAGTTGGTTAAATTTTTTAGTGGATCCAGGAATTTTTGATTCACAGATATTTTCCCGTTTTTTTTTTATATCACATATTCATGTATATGCTCATGACTATCCACACGATATCTCCAAATGTTCTCAATTAATTTCTAAGAAATTTTTCGTAAGTGAATCAATTAGAGGCTGGATGGATGAACAATTATCTCCCCTGTATTGTAGTTATACGTCTCCACTACATACATCATTAAAAGTTCATGGGTTTGTTTTTTTTTGTTATTTTGACTGCAATCTTGCAAAGTGTGTAAGTATGTGACAGCAAGTTTATGCTGAATGAGGAATTTTGGTACGTTTCAATCATTTGATCGATTTTACATTCGTTTTTTTCCTCCAGAAGTTTGAGCGAGCGAAACACCAAAGCCAACAGACTCTTTACATCAAAGCGATATACGTTAATAAAAATGCCCGAAACTGGTAACCTGTCAATTTATCGAAATAATTGAATGAAACAAACGCAAATAAACATGTTTGTTTGTTTGTTTGTTTGTTTGTTTTTTCTTCAAATATCCCAAGCTTTTATTAACAGTGGGAGGCAAAGAACGGAGAAGATTGTAGAAAAGGAGAAGGTTGGGTGTTGCCTATAAGTGTTCTCCACGGAGAAAACCTCTGGTTGAAGAAGAGATTTCCGGTTAACAAGAGTTCACATTCAGAGCTTTTTGGACAAGATTTGAAAGTTGGTAGGGATATTGAGTTCTGTAGAGAGTTCAATTCAGTGGAAATGCGGCTTGTCTCGCTGTGTTGACTTGACGTGGGGAATAAACAACGCTCCCGAAGGTGCTGGCACTTTTTGTAAGAGTCAATTTCATACCGTTTCACTTCGCCACGTTGATGTGGCTAAAATGTTTGGTCATCTAAAGCAACCAAGGGGGCTAGGCGCCCCGCTATGCCCCAAAAAGTTATTTTAACACATCACCCGTTGACCAAAATAGTCTCTAAAGATGAACTGCTTGGGGTCTTGCCCTAAGCAATCTGTCTCTGTCTTGTCCGATGAGACAAAAAGAGTTAGGGAGAGGGACTAGCTGGGTTCGAGGCCAAGCCAATCAGGTAAAGGACGTCTTAACCCTTTGAAATCCTGGTAAAAAAAAAGAGAAAAGGAACAAGCAGGGATGTTTCAGTTTAGTTACATAACCTTCTTCCGGGTGTTCTTATTGGCTGAATTTTCACCAATGACAAAAGTGAATGTTCTTAACCCCGGAATATTTTTGTAAGACGGGGTGAATAAAATCTTGCATAAAAATATGCTGTAGTTTTTTTTTTAATGCGAACTATCAGATTTACACTGCTTTTCAAATGATAACATAAGTTTTCAACCATTATTACCCCAGAACTCTTATTGTCTAACCAAATAATTTTTAGTTGATAATTTTCTGCAATCTCTCTTCTAATCAATAGCAAACAGATTATTACAATGAAATTGACATGATGTCACTGTGCCACTCGTGTGGCCGTGTAAAGTAATTTTGATTGGAATACTTATATGATAGGACAAACAACCAACACTCTCTCCAGGATTTGCACGTGGAGTATTCCAGCCAGTGTTACGATTACTCCTTAAGAGTGTTTTGTTGTTATCGTTGTTGTTAGTGCTGATGCCCACCGACGTATGGCTCCATAAATTTATCCATCTATTTATCTATCAAATTGTACATCTACTTGCAGCTGCCCTATTTTCTTTAATAGTTTATTCTATTTACGTTGTCTATGGTGAGTGACACATTAACCGTGTAATGACGGGAGATCATTACAAATAAGTTTCTATTGAATATAATGCAATTTATAATCATTCTGTCGGATCACATATATCCACCTCTTAATATATATCTATTTATCTAATGACTTTTTTTAATTGCAGTGTCTCTGTTCAAAAGAGATAAATTGTCAGTTGAATTGAATTTTGAAAAAGACGTTTGTAAACATGAATAGCAAAAGTCAAGGGAGATAATTTGAAGACACTATGAAGAAAGGTTCGTAATTGATTTTTCTTTAATTATTTCTTGTAGATTTCACAAGAATTGCTGATCCAAAATATTTCAATCACAACTCTGCATTACCTTGTATGCTAACAAATATATCTAGCGAATGTCATCTTCAGACAATGGCCAGTTGTCGAGTAAGTGCGGTGTATGCACACTCGTGGGAGCGTGATAAATTCTTCAATCGTAATGAAGTAACATTGATATTGGTTTATAAATAAACCTGGAAACAGGTCTGGTTATTTACTCAATGGAAACCGTCAAGTAAGATACGTTTTTTGAGGGGGGTTTTGCAACATGCTGTGTTGGAGAAAGGGGTGATCAATGAATGAGTCACCTCTTCCGCCTTTTGTTAGGTAGTGATCATTCAAAAACTGAACCACCCACTAAAACCCGGGGAGGGGATGTTTTTGTAGACATCAGCAACAGCAGCAGCAGCCATTTAGCATCCATCGTTGGACATAGACCTTCCCAAAGTTCTGCCAGACTTTATGAACTTACCTTTTTCGCCCCGCCATCTCATATTTTGCCGGCCATAGTCTCACACATAATCTCTGGGGATCCACTTTGTAAGTCGTGATGTTCATCGGTTGTCTGATATCCTTGCAATGTGACCAGCCCATTGCTACTTGAGTTTTCTAATGGATTCTATGATATCTCCATCTCATTCTCTCACACACATGTTGCATGGTTCTCAGTTTACGGGTCAATCTTTGGGTTCCATGTTCCAGCTCCATAGGTGACTATCGGGAGGATGCATTGGTTGTAGACCCTTCTTTTTGAAAATAATGGTATTTTCTTGTTCTTAAATGTTGCGCTAGCTCTACCAAAAGCTTGCCATCCTAGAGTGATTCTTTGCTCGATTTCTTCTTTCGAAGGTTTCATAAAGATTCATGTCCTGGGTTAATGTAGTGATCTCCATTTTTCAGGTCTGCAAATAAAGAGTAAATGTTTAGATTTTGATCCCTGAAGTTTCATTAGTGCAGCTGGTATGGCCAACCAGCCAGACCAACCTAAAAACTGCATAAACCTATGTTGGTATTTGTGGTGGATGGTTTCTGATATAAAGATTGAATTTACAGAAAGAGAATTAAGACACATATCTGCCCTCACATAGATGGATGACCATAGCCCGAATGTGTACAAGAACTGATCATGTAAAAAAGTAAATGTAAAAGATAACCAAAATTATATAAACCAAAATGGATTGTCTATCTAAAATTATCCGAAAAAAGATCTTCTGTCTAGAATCATATGAAAAAAAGATCTTTTATATGAAATTGTCTTTTAAAAAATACCAGCACAAGATTTGAAGATTGTCAGCTCCAAATGACCACAGAGACCACAAAATGCACTTTTCCAAAAAAGAAAACGTTTTACCGATGATGCTTAGTGGTGTACTCATGCAAATCCCCCAAATTGTGACCAGGAGTGCCTCTCCTCCCCACACTGACGAGCACAGTGAGAATAATCTATAGCCCACTTGGTTAGTTGGTTGGATGGGTCATTTGTTGGGCTACGGTGATTCTATAGTATTACCGAAAGAGAGAAATTAAGGTGAATAGGTTATTGTGTTGAAACACTTCATCTGCCACAATAAGTGTCATATAACTGTCAGCTGTCATATTCAGAAGCCAGAGGAGTGACAAATGCCTTTCTCACTTGTGACATATCACCTGGCACAGCACTGTTGATATAGTTTACTACAGGTACACAACCGAATCAGATTGGACGTGTGTTGAACCATATTTTTCTTCCTTTGTTAGAGCATTGATCAACTGAATTCATATATACACGAAGAAACGAGAACAGAATTCCAATGATGCATCCAGCTATCATTTGAAAGAGGAACCATAGAGACGTGACCACAGGAAGAGAAACCACGGATAAAGAGGACCACTTGGAGAGGAGCCGTGGATAGAGAAAAAGTGTGGATAAAGGGGACCACTGAAATATAAACTGCAGATATAAGTGACCTCTGAAAGTGACCCTTGGATAAAGAGGTCTGCTGGAAAGGGAAATGTGGATTGGGGGTTGCAAGAAGGGGAACTAGGAATTATATTAATTATTTATTTTTAAAAAAGACAATTTTGATCTATTATCTCCTGCTTGTGAATGCTGATGGAGTAATTCAATATCTATCTGGAGAATTGATTAAAAAAGAAGAATAAATGATCGTTCTTTGATGACAAAAACCATGTACCACTGAAAGGCAAAGCATGGATATTTTTTCTATCATGAGAATTGTTTGAAAAAAGGAAAAATAACTGAAGATAACCTCATGGATATTTAGAGATGTTGGACATATCTAACAACTAAAAAGCACTCAGAGAGCATATACTTCTGCCAGTGCCATTGTCAGGAGGACAAATTGTACATGGATCTGCCCCCAAAACGAATCAGTTTGTCCATAGTCAATCATCCAACCTCCCTTAAAACTTCATTGAATTCATTGGGAACTTTTGAAATTTCGGCGATAATATCTGGTGTGAACATATAAGTACAAATGTGCATGGATCCGTCCCAAAATTGAATTACTTCTTCCGTAGCCTACCATTCTCCATACCACAAGATTTCAAAAGAATTCATTGAGAACTTTTGTAGATATCGTGTGGACAGACATGAAAGTAAACATAAATTTACGACAAAGAGAACAGAAAAATAGCTGTCAATTAAAAAGAAAGTTGAACTATCTCTCCCTTTTCCCGTTACCAACCTTTCCACAAAATTTTATTGAAATCCATTCCGTACTTTGGGAAATATCGTGTGAACAGACAATCGGAAAGACGTGATCAAATTCATAAACCTCTCCGACTTCATTGATAAAGGTTAACAATTGCAAATATCTGTATATTGAAACATACACCTTATTTCATGGGGTTCTTGATCATTTTACCTCAATGCCCCCTCTTGTTGTGGTTAGACTCCCTGCACCCCCACACAACTTTAATAAAGTTATCACTTTAAAAGGGTTGATGCAAATATGTGGAAAAAATGATTTTTAACGTGTGGTCTTCATCACAATATTATATAAACGCCTGTCAGAGAATTCACAGAATAATTAGAGAAGTGATCATTCCTGTAGGCTAGTGCCTTCCCTGCTCTTGTCCCTGCTAGGAGTCATACCACCCTGGTTAAGAAACACTTCTAAGCTCTATATCAGGGGTATTCAAACTGTCATTCATGGAACCCCAGGGTTCTGCATGACCTTTTGAAGAGTTCTACAGAACAAAGTGATATTTTCAAAATATATTTGATAATTCTTCAATACATAAACGATTCCTTCACAGCTATTACATTTGGGTTTATACACACTCAGGTGATTCCATAGACAAGACAAATATATATATATATATATATATATATATATATATATATATATATATGCAATGCTCTTCCATAGGAATTGAGCACTCTGGTGGATGAGGAATGTAAGAGGCTAAATGAATATATCGCTTAAATTCAGCCTTACTGACCGTCCAGTTCCATAGCCCAGCAGCATGATTCCGGCCTCCGAAAATTTCAATCCTGCCTCGTGGTACTGGATGGGATAATGGATTGTCTATAGCCACACTAAAGAGTTATAACACAACGAAACAGCTGTCTGTGGATGACACAATAATATACATATATATATATATATATATATATATGTGAAACAAGCAAACTGTTACTACTAACAATGAGAAATTTGAATGTATGGAATACATAAAAAGAAAGAAGGTTTGGAGGATTTAACACAGAGCAAAAGGTGCAAAGTTAGACAGTGAATAACCTACTTGAAGGGTTTGAGCAGGTGGATGGCAAAAAGTATAGCGGAAGGTATCGATGAGAGGGAAAGGAAGCTGGGGAGATTTATGGTTGCCCACGGAAGGGACATGACACATAAAGAATAAGTCTATGTATTGATATGCCTGTTCCCACGAACAATGTGCTCAACACTTCTTCTCCATAAAACTAATCAATTATTACTTATTACCATACTACCCACATAAACCGGAATCATTGATATGATTCTATTTTCATGGGCAACTAAATCATTTAGTGATATTAAAGGTTCAAGATCAAGCTCTGAACAAAACTGAAATATATCAGCTGCACTTATTCAGACATTTATTTACCTCAGCCAAAAAAATTGGAGAGGTATACGTATTCGCTCAAGTCTTCCTGTCTTTTCGTCTGTCTGTCTAGTTTTTCACATGATATTTCCGAAACTACTTGACGGATTTCAATTAAATTTTCTTGGAGAGTGAAGAATGGGGTAAGGAAGAAGAGGTTGAAATTTGGGGCAGATCCCTGCACATTTTCTCCCTTGTGTGTTCTTATATGTCCTTGGCAAATAATATCACCCAAATTTCATAATTCTCCACACAATATCTCCAAAAGTTCTAAATTAATTGCTATGAAACTTTCTTGGTTGAGGATAAATCGAAGCAGAAGAAAAGAAAATTAGGAATTTATTTGAGAAAACTCACACACACATATACATGCACTGTAGGGAGAGAATGGGCTTACCTCAAATGTATTTTTCCATCTGACTCACCACAAAATATTGCAGGTAGAAACACTCCTATTATTTACTTTAATTCTTATATATATATATATATATATATATATATATATATATATATATATATATATATATATATATATATATGATAGGATATGGATTTACTACACACACAAGTTTATGTTTCTGCCCTCTCTGGGACCTTATCTGTACTATTTATATATATATATATATATATATATATATATATATATATATATATATATATATATGTATATATGTATATATATATATATATGTATATATGTATATATATATATGTATGTATATATATATACATGTATACATATTTATATATATATATTATATATATATATATATATATATATATATATATATATATATATATATATATATATATAAGAAAAATGAAAAAACAAAATTATTAACTTTATATAAAAGGCAATTATATTAGGATTCCAGCCAGAATAGAAAACAAACACTTGGCCAAATGGTAAAATAACAATTTCTAAATTTTCATTTAAATGTGTACACTGAAATATTGTTCATATCATTTTTTTTTTTTAGAAAATTCATTGAATGTTTTACTTATCAAAATAAAATAAGCCCTACCCCTCGATGTAGTTTTAATGAATGGGGGATCAATTTTGAGACGATTTCTAACGAAATGACCAAGAGTTTCATTGAGAGCTTTAATTCACAATTACTTCCCCTGGCCATAGCGTTGACATAGGTATGTGCTCTTTGAGTGCCTTCCAGTTTTATGTTGTTCTATTCCCCAGCCAAATCATTGTGAAATGCAAGATTTAGAGTAAGTGCCAAGTAGAGGAGAATGGCCAGGAAAAATGGATTATTTTTCACAAAATTTCATCAAGCATACAGGCATTTATTGAGAAAAAAATAGTAAGAAAAATGCGTTCCCATGCAACGTGTAATATCATTGTAAAAACGTAAGAAAAAAACAGAACACTGAACAAGAATATTTTAACATAAAAAACAACAAACATGTTGAGATCAAAAACACAACAATCAAAGTCGAAAACGCAGATGTGAAGACAGTAGACACTACATCTAGCTAGGACAACGAATCTCTATGAAATCCTCAAGGGAAGATGAAATCAAGTGAAGAACCACTCTAAGTTGGCAAGCTTTTCGTAGAGCAAGCTCAATCTTGAAGAACAAAAAGATCCCATTACTTCTAAAAAAAGAAAGGTACACAACCAATGCATCCTACCAATAGTCACCTGGAACCTAACCAAAAGATTGGCCCTCAATCAACTTGCACTAGAGAGAATCATGCTCTAATTCACATGGAGAGATCATAAGACAGCACAGTATATTAGAGAAAAGCAGGAGTCAGAGATATCAAAGAATCAATTAGAAAACCCAAATGGCAATGGGCTGGTTATGTTGCAAGAAATATCAAACAACTGTTGGACATCACAACTCACAATGTAGATTGCCAGAGCCCATATGTAAAACTGTGGTTGGGCAAAAAATAAGATGGCATGTCGAACTAAACAAGTTCAGAAAGTATTGGCTCTGCAAATGAATCTCTGATGAATCTTAGGGCAGGTCTATATCCAACAATGGATGCTAAAATGATGATGATGATGAAGATGATGATGCAAGAAAAATATTAATGCTGTTGCACAAAATAGCTATGAGGCGTTTTTCAGAATGCAACAAGATAAAGAACTGACTTTGTTCAAAACCTGCAACATTGTTTACACAATTTTTTGATATCATTTGGCAATAAGTAATAAGTAATAAAACTATTCATTTCCAATCAATTTTTTTAAAGAATGTAAATCTGTTAAAATATAAATTTTTTTAAAAGACTCTGGAAATGGCCACAGACTGGTTTCTTTGAGCGTTCAAGAAATGTTTTTCTATTTGTGTACCTTATAAGTTTTGGGTCAGAACTCTTTGCTTACAACATGAAAATTTGAAAAAAAGATATTTTAGCTTCTTAAATCAGGAACACTTTGTCTTACATCACATTTATTTCAATTTGAGAAATGATTTTGGAAAAAGAATAATATCCATTGCATAAATCAATAACCATAACCTGCGCATGTACCAGGACTAACTATCTAAAAAAATTATCTTAAATAATAGATGTTTCATCTGAAATTATCTGAAAAAATACCGACCCAAGATTTGGGCATTGTTGGTCCAAAATGACCAGAGAGATAGAAAAAAAAAGGACTTTTTTTGAAAAACAAAAAACGTTTTTACATGGTGTCTAGAGGTGTACTCATTGAAATTTTCTAGGTTGTATCCTCCCAAACACAGAGACGAGCAAAGAATCTGTCGATCACTTGGCTGATTGGTTGAACATGCAATTTGTGAGTCTACAGTGATTAGATATAAAGTAGTGTGACGTAAAACAAAAGAAAAAATCTGTTTCTTTTTTCTGAAAGTTTTCAACATTTTCAGCAATAAAAACTTAAAATTTTGAATACGTACTCCTCTCAATGAGTACAGAAGACTTTTTTTTGATTTTTAGAAAATTCCCCTCCCCTTTTTAGTACAGGGTATTATTTACAATGCAAGTTTTTGCTTAATTAGTCCCTCAGCAGTTTTCATGTTTGTTTTTTGAAAATCTGGACGTTTCAATTAAAGCCACCAGAAGGTGAGAAAAGTAACTCATTTGTTGATTCCCTTTTTTTTAACTGATCACCCCTAAAACAACATTCTGCAAAAAGAGATTGGTCATCAGGGGGTCGCAGAAAAACATCTTTTCATATATATCCCATCTATTATACATGAAATGTTGTCATTGTTGTTGTTGTTATTAATCACTGCTACCTCCAATAGATCGGTTTAAACACTTTTGCTGGGTTTACGTTATTTATGTGTTTCGACATTTATACATACATACTAGAGTAGTGCCTGTTCCACCGGTGCATGTTTGGAAAGAGCTGGACTTTATGGTGTGTAGTGGAGCGCCCAATTATGTTCATGTAAAATAATTTCTCATCCTTTAAACAGAATTACAGCTTCCTAGTATTCTGGTTTCTTCTTTTCAGTGTTGCCAATTTTACATTTCATATCTAAATTTGGATAATTCTTAAGAGTGGAAATCATGGGAGATAAATCCCTGAAACTCTAAAGGAAGATCTATCAATCTTTAGATGTTTTCATTAGATATCTTAGAACTATCGATCCAACCAACTTCAATGTCCACACTGCACTGCTTTGTGTACTGACTAATATATGTGGTGAATATCAACTTCTTACAATGGCCAGTTGTTGGGCAATCATGGTGCATTATATATCTTGAGAACTGCTGATCCAAACAACTTCAAACTTGACACTGCAATCCCTTGTGTGCTGGCTAATATATCTGGCAAATGTACAATGATCAGTTGTTGAGTAATTGTGATGCATATATGCATGCTTACAAACAGAAATTTGACTATTTTTTGGCCGATTTTTTACTATTAAATCTGTCAAGTTTCATAAAAGTACATATGCAGTGTTTATTATTTGTTTCTGAATCTTAATATAGAGTTATTTTATTTGATAATTGAGCGTTAAATGAGTATATATAACATTTTTAGCTGTAAAGTTAGCTGAGAGTGGGGAGAATTTAGCTAACTTGAGCCATTTTCTGGCTAGATCTGGCTCATATTTTAATTCAGTATAGCCAAAAAAAATCTACAATAACCAAATATCTGGTCATTTAAAAAAAAAATCAGTACGTTTAACAAAAGTGAACGCACAATTTTCATTTTTTATTGGTTCTGAAATCTTGATGTATGGTTATTTTGTTCTATTTCACAAGTAGGCTTTAAATTAGTATTTATAACATTTTCAGCTGTAGAGTTAGCCGGAAATGGACAAATATAGCCGATTCCAGCCATTTTTGAATTTCAAGCATATAATAACAAAATATACTTGGCAACACTGGGTCGGATAAGAAGGAAATATTCTTAAACTGTGTCAGATTTTGAAGACAATAGAGTTAAGTATTAAATTCACTTTTTTTATCGAGTTTGAGATTTTTTAAATCATGGAATTTCCACGGTTTACTGCTTGTGTTGGCATAAAAGCCATTGTGTGAGAGCTGGTCATGTTCCAAGTGCTGAAATACTAAACCCTCCTTGAAAGAAAATATAGATGGACAGATCTGGTTAGTCATTCAATAGAAACTGACATTTTTAGCAACATGCCATGTTAGGGGTGATCTGTTAGAAAAATGGGTGATCAATGAATAAGTTACTTCTATCACCTTTATTTGTGCAGTGATCATTAAAAAAGTCTGAATTTTCAAAAAAAAAACAACTGGGCACAAAATAGAGATCAATTTAGATTAAACTTACGTTGTAAATTGAACCCCAACCCCTCCATTAAAAAACTTAACTATGTGAGGAATATGAAAAATACAAAATGTTTTTTTCTTGACACGATAGGTGGTAATGGTTGAATGTTCAGCTCTCTAGCTCTATTGGTGCGGTTTGTACGTGTGATACATGCATACATAACCAACCAGCCGGATCAGCTTGAAAACTGAAGAAACCTATGTTGACAGCTCTGGTTGACAGTTCCTAATGGGTTTCTGAGAAGAAAGCACTATTATGCTCTAACAATAAGACTGAAAGAAAATATACATATTAGACACTTATAGTCAATAATAACATTACTAATGATAACAAGCGAGCCTTTCAGTACCTTCCTGGGGTGGAGATCAAGGGTGTGGGTTCAGGGAGTCGAGACCAGTGTTGCCAACTTCATTTTCAAGTTTTACTTCAAAAATTGAGTCAAAAAACATCTTTAAACATCTACAAACATCTAAATTCTACAAATGAAAACTGAAAATCTTGGAAATGTGTAACATATTAACAATAAATTGAACGTGACTTTAATCTTCAAAATTTATTTTATTAAAATATTACTTATTTTACAAATAAATTAGACAAAAAAATTTCTAATTCTATTGAAATTCATCTATATACCAATTTCTGACCTCAAGATGCAACTGGAAACATCTAAATTGACAACACGGGTTCGAATCAACCCCTACTCGAGATACAGAAGATTTTCATCACCACTAAGCAATATTTTCTCAAAAATAATCTGGCAGCAGATGATTTTTTTTAAAATTTTTGTAGACATAATAATGAGTGAATGTTCAAAATTTTCAGCCTCCTAGCTCCATTGGTGCTGCCTTTATGCATGGTAGATACATAGCCAGTTACTCTTAGGTGATTAATCGCCTGGGAAGGATCAGAAATTATTGATTGGGGGGTGGGTGTGGGGGGGAATTAAGGTTACTAATACAATTTAGTAGGGTCTGAAAAGAACAAAGAGGAAGATCTATAGTAAGTGTGGGGTAGGCACTTAGGAAGTAAAAATGTACAGTATTGACCGGAACAAGGAAATTCTTTTGTTTTGGAAAAAATATTAAGCTGGAGAGTCCAGAAAATTTTTAAATCAATGAAATTAAAGGGTACAAATCTTGACAAATCTGTCCTCCTTTCCCCCCAACCCCAAATTAGAGAGGAAATAGTAGGGAGTAGGGGAAGGGGAGCCAAGGACCCGTAAAAAATTAATCGTATATGATTCTTCCTGTTTGTACTTGAATCCCTGAATTCTCTGGTGTTTTCATAGTTGTCAGTTTAGCACTTTTCACATCAAATTCAGAGTGTTTCTAGTTTTGGCAATGCAAAAAAGTGCCGAATCAGCACAGCCATGCTTACACATTTTTAGCCATTTATTTGTTTTTGACTATTTTTAGCACTCTCTAGTGTATTTTGGCCATTTTTTTTTAGTTTTTTGGCTATTTTTTTGAACAGCGTTTTTTAGAACCTTTTGGCACTCAGACTAAAGGGGAAAATATTTTTTTCACTTTGAGTCTTCTGAAACCCATAAAACCAGTTGATTTATTTGTTCTAAAGTTTTATAACACCAACTTCCCTTCTTTGATGTTTAATGAGGGAGGCAAGTTGGAATCAATTGATGTCCATCAAGAACCATGCCTAAATATCTGAGAGCAATGAAATTTTAATTTCCCTTTCATGCCTCCTTTCTCTCCCAACCCATCTTTTCTGAATGGGAAAGGGTGTTTCCACAAGAGAGCTTAACTGTTAGAGGACCTAGAAGGTGGAGAGGGTGGGCTACAAATCAAAGCAGCACCCTCCGACCCCACTCCACTTTACAAGTCTGAAGACTAAAAACGAAATCATAGTATGCTGGATCCTGGAGGGGAGGGGGGGTGAGCAGTTAACAAATTTGTTTTCATGCAATCTCTTCTTTTGGTCCACTTGAAAATTGGGTTCTCTTCTTTCATTTTGAAAATCAAATTTGAAATTGTCATAAAATATGAGAATTTGTTTGAAAAAATTAAAATTTTGTATCAAATTTGCAAAATATTTTCTTTTCAATAATTTGGTCATCTCAAAAGAACCAAAATTTCACAACAAAAGTACCAAATATGATAAATACTGCAGCAGCAGCAGCAGCAGCAGCAGCAGCAGCAGCAGCAGCAGCAGCAGCAGCAGCCTTTTAGCATCTACTATTTGACATAGATATTCCCATAATTTGTCAAACCTCTCTATCATGGGCATCACGGAGCTAGTTCTTTCTCAATTTGTCTAACTGGCCACACCATCTTACTTTCTATTGGCTACAATTTTGAGTATGATCTCTAGGGATCCATGTTGTGAGTTGCGATGTCCATTCGTTGTCTGCCATTCTTGCAACATGACCAGCCCATTGCCATTTGAGTTTTCTAATAGATTCTATGATGTCTCGGACTCCCGTTTTCTTCTTGATATATTATGTTGTCTTGTGATCTCTCCATGTGAGGTTGAGCATGATTCTCCCACGTGCACATTGCATGGTTCTCAGTTTGAGGATCAATCTTTTGGTTAATTTTCATGTTTCAACTCCATAGGTGACCATTGGAGGGATAATCAATAAAATATGTATCAATCATGCATAACTTTGCATGAGCAAGACATGACTAGCTTAAAACAAAGCAGGGTGGCTAATTTAGCCCTTTTGGAGCTAAATTTGTGGTAAGTATATCTTCCAACCTTTATCATAAACTAGAGCAGTGTCTATCCCGAATGTGTAGGTTTGGAAGTGGCCAGACTCTATAGTGTGTCAAGCAACCCACCATAATTGCCTTGGAAAATGATTTTCTGTCCTCCATATGAAACTATGGCTTTGAAGTATTTCAGCAACTTCTCTTCAGTATTGCAAATTTATGTATCTAATACATAAATTTAAATAATTCTACAGTGGGAGATAATTTATTGAAATTATGAAGAAAGATCTTTAATTTTTTATTTAT
Organism: Thysanoteuthis rhombus; assembly: GCA_963457665.1. Taxonomy (NCBI): domain Eukaryota; kingdom Metazoa; phylum Mollusca; class Cephalopoda; order Oegopsida; family Thysanoteuthidae; genus Thysanoteuthis; species Thysanoteuthis major. The sequence goes on along the minus strand of OY735203.1, from coordinate 70,866,864 downwards.
CTTTATTAGATTTCTCAAGAACCACCAATCCAAAAAAATATTTGTGCAAAGAAAAAAAAAAAAACAGAAGAATCCAAAACAAAGAAATGAAAATATTCCTTGAAAAAAAAAAGGCAAAAATGAAATCATGGATACAAAACGGTGAATGTTTGCAAGGACTATTTGTATTTGGTATTTTCAACTTCAAAAGAAAAAATGCAGTAAAAGATTTTTGGTCCTTCCTTGTTCATTGTTGGCCACTCTCCACAGGGATCCTATTGAATATTTCACTCCTCCAAATAGTTTCCTCCAAGGACAGTAGATGCTAGGAATAAAATACTTGGCATCAGTTTCGATTATATTAAGTCCCGATTATGTGAACTTGAACCAAACTCCCCCACCCTTGTGACCTACCCTAATGGCCAATTGTTGAGTAATGGACACAGATTTCTTCAATTATAGTTAGATTGCCAAATTCATTGAAAAATTGAATTTATTGAATTTATCTAATTATTTATAAAGTATTTTATTGTAAAGTTATTATTGATTTTGACGAGTCTTTACTTTCGTTCTAACTCTCGGTTGCTTTTTATTACAAGTTTGAATCAGACCATTAGTCAGGAAGAAGGTAAAAATTAGTCAAAATTGATACAAATGTTGCCATACTTCATCCAAGAATGATTTTGAAAAATCAAAAATATCATCATTTCAAAAGACTACGAGGTCTCAATTCTAGACAACATCAAGTGCAGAAATTTGGTTGTAAATTTGGTTGGTTCAAGATGTAAAATCAGCTTTTGTATGACTATAAAGTCCTTGTGGCTTAATGGTTAAAAGCAGACAGGTATATATATAGGACCTCCCCTGGCTAGAGAGTGTGAGTTTGATTCTCACCATTGGCCAGCTCTTTATTTTCAGATTGTGTCCTTCAATCATTGCTGTAGGATTATGGTCCAGTTCAAAATTATGATAAAAAGCAACTGCAAGTTGAGAATGAAAATTAATCTAAGTTTTTGTTGCAATATTTCATCAAAGAACTAAAAATTTGAAAAATCAAGACATTTTGTTGTAGTTATACATGATCGACACATATTAATTGCATTTAGCACTTTTCTTGCAAAATTTTTTTTTTTCTTGTCGGCCATTTTGATACTTTCATTGAAAAGCTCTCAGCTGACTTATTTGGATCCATGCCTGAAACAATTCCTGGATCCACCCCTGTTTGACTGAAGGCATGTGAAGATTTACCCACAAAATCAATTAACTAATCAATAAAATTGAATTTGAAAAAAGATATAAAGAAAAATAGATAAAAAGAATTTACTGACTAGTATTTCTGACTAGATTGTTTACAAAAACAAATTTTTGAAATTGCAAATGGAAATAGAGCGGCAAAATTGTGACATCACGGCCGAACTTCCGGTTCCAGTTAGGAAAGAATTCCTATTGAATTTAAATTAGTATTGAGAATCTTGCTCAATTCTTTTTTCATTGTTTTTTGGGGGAGGTTATTTCGAATGAAATTTTATACATTTTGTCAATATAGGACATCCAGTTTATACTAGATAAAAAAATTTTGATAACTTTTAGTGATTCTTATCAATTTTTCACGTAATTTCCCATCAGAGAACAGACGTCAAAGGCATAATAAAGCAAGCACGCAGCCATCATCATAGTTCAATGTTTTGTTCCCAATTGCAATCATCGATTTTTTTAAATTCACAGTAAAAATCCAAAATATCTGCTGTATATATATATATATATATATATATATATATATATATATATATATATATATATATATATATATATATATATATATATATATATATATATATATATATATATACATATATATATATACATATTTTTCAAGAATGCAAACTCATGAGTAATACTTTTTTTTGAGAGTTACTTTTTAAAATACAGATACGTATTTGAGTTCATATAGTTTACAGAAATAACTTTCACGCAAAAACTTCCTTTACTCCTGCTTCTTGATAATTACACAATGTTTATTACAATTAACTTATTTTCTCACGTAGTTAAATGTTGCACGTTAGACACTTTTGTGGTATCACCTGGATGGATAGAAAAAAATCTAAAAGATTGATTAACTATGCAAGTAAAAAAATTACATTCTATTACATATGTATTTTTTTTATGTAGGATCCCTTTTTAATTCAACATATGCTAAACACAGGCTCTTATTAGCTAATAATTTACAACCAACTTGGTTGTTTTGTTGTTGTTGTTATTACCTTAAAAGGCCTTTTTTCAACCTGAAAATATTTCTTTTAAGAATGTATAATTAGTGCTTTCCAATGTTGGGATCATGTCTCGTCATTAGAAAATCTGTAATATTTGCAACACTGACAATCAGGTCTGTGATTGCAATCGGGAACAAAACATTGAACCATGATAATGGCTGCATGCTTGATTTGCATTGTTATACCTTCGTTGTCTGTTCCTGATGGAAAAATGCATAATAAATCAGTACAAATAACTAAATGTTATCAGAATCTTTTACCAAGTATAAAATGGATATACAATACTGACAAAATGTGTGGAATTGAGGTCGAAATAATGAAAAAAAAACAATGTATAAAGAAACAAGCAAGATTCTCCTGGTACTAACTTAGTATGAATTCTATCCCAGCTTGAACCAGAAGTTTGCCATGACATCAGAATTAGACTCTCTGTTATCTGGTTGATAAATAGAAAATAATAGTGTGTGTGTTTGTGTGCATACTCCTGACACAGAATTATGTTAGAAAAGCTGACAAACTCCACAATAAGATTACAAATACAGATATGTAATTGAATTACATGCCCCAAGATTTTAAAAATAAAAATGAAATAGTTAAAAGCTAAAACGTCAAAATAACTCTGATCGGATTGAAAATTACTTGTGTGGCACATGGTTGTGGACTACATAAAGATTAAAATAAAATTTTTTCTTCCAGCATTAAGAAATGAAAAGTTCACATGACTATATATGAAAAAATACGAAAGTTATCAATCATGTATTGGACACTTAAAATGCATAAAAATCCAATTGGTGTTCACTTTATTGTAGCCTCCAGAGTTTGTAGCACTTAACCTCTTAGCAAAGCTGTTTCTTAAGTTTTCAATTTAATATACAATCAATTACAGAAATTCCATGATAAAAATAAATTCTATGGTAATTCAAATCTCCTTTGGGTAGTAAATAATTCTATGCCCATTAAAGGAGAATTGGATATCATAAATACCCATAGAAGGGCTAAATCTAAACTTACGATTTTAGTACTCTTTGCACAAATATTCATCATGAAGATCCTATTTGAGAATAAAATGAAATAATAGACTTGGCATTTGCAGGAGGTAATAGTAAATAGATTTGGTTTACAACTCTAAAGCTTTTTGGCGTAAAACAAAAAAGGCAAGACTTTTTTTACAGGCTCTACCCTTAAGGCGATTGTTAGTCCATCTTATTGGGGAATGTTACTTTAAAGTAGGTAACAAAATATTTCATCAGATCATTGGTGTCCTTATTTGTATTTACATAGACATGAATATGTATTCATGTCATCTTTAATTAGAACTAATATAGAGCAAGCTTGTACATTTTTTGTTTGCAACTGTTTTATTGATGACTCTGTTAAAGATGAGAATTTGGAAAATCGTCTAGTAATATATACCCAGGGGATCTTGAACTAAAGTATGAACATGAAGGAATGCAAGCAATATTTCTAGATTTGGATATCAAGATCGAGGATGGAATGTTTGTCGATAAATTATTTGATAAACGCCACTCGTTTCCATTCCATATGGTACATATGCCATTAAGAACAAGTAGTATTCTTTCTTATATATTTTACGGAACTATATTATCAGAATATTTGAGAATAGCTGGATCAACTCTTAGATTTATTGATTTTATACCAAAAAATAAGAATGGTTAATCACGGCGGCAAAATTAATAAGATTTTTAGATAATCTAATAAAGACGTGACTAGACATTAAAACTTATCAGCTTGACCATAATGAAATAAAAGCAAAAATTCACAAATATGTTAACAAGAGTATGAAAATAGAATAAATGAATAATGTAAATTAAAATGAATTCTTTGTATTATGTTAGGGAAAGTACGTAACCAAAAGAGATGGATTCAGTCTTTGTCAGTGTGAAAGTTCATTGTATTCACTGGGACCAAGGAAAGGGGAAAACATTTGTCTCAGGTCCATTTGTCTGACTGATAGGTAGTTGGGCTGGGTGGGAGATCAAACATGGAATCATCATCATCATCAGTCTTTTTAATGTCCTTTGTTAGACATAGACCTTCCCAAGAATTCACCACAATTCTCTATCATGGGCGTTGCAGAGCCAGTATTTCCTGAATCTGTCCAGTTCATCTCTCCACCTTGTGTTCTGTTGGCCTTGGTTTCTTATGTGATCTCTGGGAATCCATGTTGTGAGACGTGATGTCCATTGGTTGTCTTTCATTCTTGCAACATGGCCTGCCCTTTGCCATTTGAGTTTTTTAATAGTTTCTATGATGTCACAAACACCCGTTTTCTTCCTTATATACTGTACTGTCTTGTGATCTCTCCATATAAGGTTGAGCATGATTCTCTCATGTGCACATTGCATACTTCTCAGTTTGTAGGTCTATCTCTTGGTTAGATTCCATGTTTCAGCTCCATAAGTGACTATCGGGAGAATGCATTGGTTGTATACTCTTCTTTTTAGTATTATTGGGATCGTCTGGTTCTTGAAAGTTGAGTTTGCTTACCGAAGGCTTGCCATCCGAAAGTGATTCTTCGCTTGATTTCCTCCTCTTTTGAGGGTCTCATGGAGATTCGTTGTCCTAGGTAGATGTAGTGGTCTACCTTGCCGAGTTTTGCATTTTCTATCTTGACAGTTATGTTCTTATTCTCAACATGATTATTGCACATGATTTTCGATTTACTGAAGTTCATGTGTAGGCTGACTATTTTGCTTTCTTTGTTTAGATCATCTAGCATGAGTTGGAGGTTGTGTATGTTCTCTGCGAAAAGCACGATGTCATCTGCAAATCTAAGGTTGCTCAAGTATTCGCCGTCTATTTTGATTCCTCTATTTTCCCAGTCCATATTCCAAAAGATCATCTCAAGGCAGGCTGTAAAGAGTTTGAGTGAGCTGGTATCACCTTGTCTTACTCCTTCTTGTAGCTGAAACGGTTCAGAGTCCTTATGTAGCCTAATGATTGAGTTGCTGTTGTCGTATATACTTTAATGTATTCAGGGTCTATACCTTGTAGGGTGATGGCCTTCATGACCATGGGAATTTCTTCAGAGGCAAATACCTTCTTGAAGTCTATAAATGCTACCACAATGGCATTTTCTATTCTGCTGCCTTCTCTTTCAGCTGATTTATTGAATGAAGATGGTCCATGGTTGAGTAATTTCTTCTAAATCCAGCCTGTTCTCATGGTTGATTCTCGTCTAGTGTTTTAGTAATCCAGTTGGTGATGAAACATGGAATGCCAAGTAACAAATTGTCTAAATATATTTATGGAATAGCATATCGAAGTGTTACTACTGGATAGAATGTGGTTTTATTTCAACCAAGTATATAGGGATAAATCATTTGATGATGTAAAAGAAAAACAAATTGATGAAAGCAAGATGGTATACAACGTGGAAAAATTAACTTTAAGTTTGGTGGAAAAAAATTGTCAAATATTAGATATCGGTTGAATATGTTGGTAGTGGATCAACTTGAAGAAGTAGTAGTAATTAGCTTTCTTAAAGATATCATAAGTTGGTTCACATGTAGTCTGAGATTAAAACTGATACAATAGATTCAATATTCACATGGGTGAACACTCAATAAAAGTGACACAAACTGCAAGTTACTTCTGTTGTTATACTTATTGACCCCTCATCATTAAATACGTTTCTGGGTAACCTCCAAAAGTAAGCCCTGTTTCAAAAAAATTAAATAATGTGTTGTATGAAATAATATCCATACACTTTGATAAATTCCCAATATAAAATAACAAAATTGCACTAAATGACATGAGCAATATACTGAAATCATAACTGAAAGGGAGGTGGTGTTTGATCAACACTGCTGGGATGTGATGTTAATATGACTGTTTTGTTTTTAAAATACTGGTAACAGTTACATGGTAAACAACTGATAATCCCAACAAGAGAAAATTTACACATTGTTCTATAATAACAAAGTATATATAAAGCATATATACACACTGAAGAAAATTATGTAAATTATATATTCAGAAATAAGCGACTGAAGTGACACAAAAAAAATTTGAAAAGTTTTTTAATGTGTTTAGAGTTTTAAGCTATAGAGCTTTCTTGATTATATATATGTCTCTATTTATACCTATAGAGAAGCATGGAAATATATATATAGAGAGAGATAGATGGATAGATTGATAGATAGATATGAATAGAGACATATTGAAGATCACCATGTCAATGTGCTCAATGCTTAAAGTATGCAATGAATGTAGAATATTAGCGATGACAAACAGAGAAAAAACACTGAAATAACAAAGTTAACTAAGAACCAACTTGTACAGAGAGCCATGGAAAGAATGATGCTAGGCATAACTCTAACAGATAGGAAAAGATCAATATGAATCTGTGGATGGACAAGAGTGAAAGGTATAATGTAATTATTCAAGTGACAAAAATGGAGATGGGCTGGACGTTCAGCAAGAAGGGATGATAACAGATAGAGTGAAAGGTTAACTAATTGTTGCTCATAGGACAGTGAATGCAGTTGAAAAAAAACTTATGATATGGACAGATGAGAGAGAAAGGTTTGCCAATAAGACCTGACAGTGCAATCAAGGTCGTCATGGACGGAAATGAAAAAGACCTTTGTCCAGAAGTGGACTTACATTGGCTGATGATATATATATATATATATATATTTGTATGTATGTTTATATATGTATGTATAAATATGTATATATATATATGTATATATATATATATATATATATATATGTATGTATATATATATATATGTATATATATATATATATATATATATATATATATATATATATATATGCAAATGCCAAATAACCGCTTTAAACCTAGAATCTCACCTCGTTTATTCAACAATAGATATATTAACCGTTTAACAACAAGACATCATTTCAGATAAGTTTCTATGTAATAAGACGCAATTTATAATTAGTTCAGTCAGACCAAATATGTCCATCTCTCAAACACATACCTGTTGCGTTGGAAGAATAAACGAGATGAGAATCTGGGTTGAAAGCAGTTATTTGGGCCTTTGCATTACTGACGACTGTTTAGTTCAATGGAAAGATCATTGCTATATATATATATATATATATATATATATATATATATATATATATATATATATATATTCATATATATACATGAATATATATATATATATATATATATATATATATATATATATATATATATATTCATATATATACATGAATATATATATATATATATATATATATATATATATATATATATATATATATATATATATGTATATATATATGTATATATATATCTGTGTATCGCACACTTACAGATGCTGTAGCCTCCTCAAACAGAGACACATACACAGATGCTCACACATACACAATCCCAACAAGGTTTCTCCCTCCTTAACCTTGACACACCTTGGCCTCCCCACTCCCCCACATAGATTAGAATCTCCATTCCTTGCCCTGTTTCCCCCTGTGGAATATCACTGCAAATATGATTAAATAATCTATATTCATATCTAATTTAGTAAAACTTGATCGTCTCTTTTTTTCCATAATATCAGATACTCAACACCCTCTCACACACCATATATATATATATATATATATGTGTGGGGGGGGGGGGTTCGTGTGTGATAGGTAATTGATATTAGTATCCAACAATGTGAATAAGGAAAGACAGAATAAGGAACTAAATTTTGCTCAAACCGAATTATTCATGATAGTGATCGACACAACAGCAATGATCATTCATTTCCCTCACTACCGTAAATAATTTCAGTTTGAGCAAAATTTACTTCCTTAAACTGTCTTTCCTTATTCACATTGTCGGATTCTAATATCCATTACTTATCATTCAGTCAACATAAGAACAATTATACATGTATATGTAGAAATATGTTTATACCCGTACTTCTGAGATGAACAGAACACATTGACAAAACCAGCCAGCAATTGAAGAGAAGAAATGGCTTATGATTATGAGTTATTTCAACGTCCATCTACCACCAGAGTCCCGGTGGTTTAATCATTACGTAGGGGCCTCATGGTAATGTGTGTAAGTTCAATTCCTACCTGGGGTTAATCTTTCAATTTTTATTTTTCAGTCATCATGTTGTTTCATCAATACCATAAATAATTCAAGCAACATTGTCTTCCCTTATTGATACACATGCATGTATGTGTTTGTGTGTGTGTGTGTATGTATATATATATATATATATATATATATATATATATATATATATATATATATATATATTATTGTGTCGTCCACAGACAGCTGTTTCAATGTTTTACATCTCTTCAGTGTGGCTATAGACTTTCAATTATCCATCCAGTACCACAAGGCAGAATTGAAACCTTCACTTCAGACCCAGAGCTGATATCCTACCTCAGGACTACAGAACTGGACAGTCAGTAGGGCTGAATTTAAGCAATATATCTATTTACACACAGAAATTCCTCATCCACCAGAGTCCTCAATTCCTATGGAAGAGCATTGCATAAGCTTACGATGGATGAGTTACCTCGCTTAAAGAGTGCTCAACCCTGAATAGAGGAGCAAATTAAAACTTTGTATTTATCTATTTTTTACAAAAAAATATTTGCCAGTTAATCAATTTCTGCAAATTTTGCATAATATATACATTATAAAAATCAAGAAGATATCTAAAATATGAGGTCAGGTAAAAAATGAAATAGACTAGAGTTGACTGATGCAAATTGGTTTTGTGTATGCATATATCAAACCTTTCTTTCTCTAAGCCAATAAATTTCTCCCTTTAGAATGAGTCATTTATCCCCATTTGGAGAGGAGGGCAGACATTTTTATTTTTCAAATAATTCATCATTCTTGTCCAATTGTTGTCATCTTGAAAAGGAATTCAGGTTGAAATCTTTTACAAACAGGTCTAGTTAGTAACTAAATAGAAACGTGATCAATGTATTTTAGCAACAGGCCACGTTGGGGGTGATCAATTAAAAGAATTGGAAAAAGTAATGATAATGAATAAGTTACTTCTCTTACCTTTTGTTTGGCTGTGATCATTAAAAGAAAGTCCCGATTTTCCAAAAAACAATCGTGAACGCTCCCAGATTCAAACTAAGGAACCAAATATAGCATAAACTTACTTTGCAAATTGAACGTAAGGTTAAGCTTAGTTTGAATCCGAGCCACAGTAGTGGGGCACGTTGGTAATGATCAGTTTCACAAGCTTGTTAATCTTTACTGCACTGATTGTGAAACAAGGGATTTCATTAATTTACCGAAGTGTTAAGGGATTTCACAAAAACCAGTTTCGTAATCTCATTTGGGAAAGGGGAACAAGAAGTTGTACCTAGTTCTTAGAATATTCTTCGGGGCATCAATCAATTATTAGTGAGCATTTTTACTAAGACTGACTTTTCTTATTGTAGAGAAAAATAATCTCCCCGAGATCAGGAGGTGAGGTGCATTTGTAAAAAGAATGTGAAATATAGACAAGTACAAATCGTTTTCTCATGAAAGGGTCATTCAAAAATACGAGGCAGAGAATATGAAAAAAGTGAGTCACTTAAGAGAAATATTTATAGGTCACTCAGTTTTCTAAAGTTAGAGCAATAAAAGTGCCTGTGTCTTATTATATTTATCGCTTTATTCAACTTGAGGAGTGTACACTAAATTATATACTAAGTGTACTTTTTGAATTGTGTTAATATTGGTTGTTAGTAGTTTTGTATTTTTTGATAATTTTGAAAACTAAATTGAATACATATTCATTAGATGCTTTCAAAAAATGAAGATTGTTATGTTTTGGAATTCATTAGATACAGTCAACCAAAACTGTGAAAATCAACACAGGTTTCTTTAGTTTTTAAGTGACTCTGGCCGGCTGGCTGACTAGCTTGCTGGGTATCTACGATACATACAGGCTGCATCAATGGAGCTAGAGGACTAAAAATTTTAGCATTTACACATCATTATGTCAAGAAAAAATATTTTTCTTGTTTTTTTGAAAATTGCCCCACTAAATAGGTTTTTAGTAGCGGGGGTTTAATTTACAATGTATGTTCATAACTAAATTAGTCCCTTACTTTGTGTCTACCACTGTTTACACTAGTTTTTTTTTTTTTTTGATTAGACCTTTTTTTCATGATCACTGACGAACAAAAGGCAGGAGAATTACTTTATTCATTGATCACTTTTATCTTCCAATTTTTGATTAATCAGCTTGAACATGGCATGCTGCCAAAAAACGTTGGTCATATGAGGGTCTCGATTGAGTGACTAACTAGGTTAAAATGATCTGATTCTGGACTCAATAGTTATTTAAAATAACCTGAAACTACAATTGAGAATTAATTTGAAGATTTTAATCATTACCAATAAACAAGAACCAAAAGTTCAATGAAGCGTCCCCTTCGTAGTTTAAACACAATTATTGCCAGATCACTTGACCCTGAGTAGAAGATAATTTCGATTGTGAAGCATCTTACCAATATATACATTTTTACTGAGTTTCAAGTAAATCTGACTTGAAACAGCTGAGAAATAATACATAGACAAACCTACAGACAGACAGACTGACAGACAGAATCTCTCATAGAGGGATGAGGACGCCTCTAAAAAGTGAATTGGTTATCTGTCTTAGTAATCTAGTAAATATTTTCTTTAAGTTCTTTGTATCCTGTGAGGAAGATTCACCTTCTCATATTTCAACTGATTATCTTATTGAGCAGCATTTAAATTATACAGTAGACAAAGTACAACAGAGTAAAATTCTGGGGAAATCCGTGTAATTCAGGGAAAACTGTGTCAAATTCTGAGCCAATCAAGCCCTTTGCCCCCACCCCCAACCAAAGAGTTCCCATATGCTTATAACAATAGTTACATAGAATTAACAGGATAAATGTTTTTAAAGCATTTTTTCATGTTTTTCTCACATCAACAGGTTTTTTCAAGTATTTATTTGAGAGAGGAAATGAGTCAGAACTCTTGAAATATAATAATTGTGAAATGGGGAAAAAGTTCCAAAGACTATTAATGTCTCCTTGTTTTCATTTTAAATTGAGAATTCATTATTGAAAGTTAGTCTTCTGTCCGGGTTTCTCATAAAACAATTCTTTTACCATTATTTTCAGGATTTTAAATTGCAAAAACAAAAAAGAGTGTTCCCAGATGCGTAATGGCTAATATGTATTAGCTTCAAGGCAGTTAGCTTCACGTACAAACACGAGCAGAAAGTTGGTTTTAATCTGAATGCATAGGTCGCTTTATATATTCCAAGTGATTGTCCTGATTTTATTACTTAGATTGAGATCAGTTTTCTTATAGAATACTCATAGATCAAACATTTGCAGACATTCCTTCTTTCTTTATTCATATCTTTGTTTGTTTGTTTGTTCATTACTTTCTTTCTTTTTCTTTCTTTTCTGTTTGTTTCTTTTTTGTTTGTTAGTTTGTTTATTCATTTTTCATTCTCTATTTATTCCTTTCTTTTTCTTTTCTTTTTCCTTTATCGATTTTTTCTTTCTTTTTCTCTCTCTCTCTCTCTCTCTCTTAACTTGTCTATTTGTTTGTTTCTTTTTTGTTTCTTTCTTTTTTTTTCATTCTCTATTTATTTCCTTTTTCTTTCTTCCTTTATTTATTCATTTCTTTCTTTCTATTCCATCTTTCTCTTTCTTTCTTCGTTTCTTTCTTTATTCCCTTCTCTTTCTTCGTTTATTTATTTATTTATCTTTTTATTCTTTTCTTTCTCACATTATTAATTTATTTGTATGTGTATTTCTTTTTCTTTTTTATTTCTTTCTTTACTTATCTATTTGTACCTTTTTTCCCATTCTCCCTTTCTTTCTCTGTTTCTTTAATTATTTATTTACTTATTTCTTTTCCTTTCTTTATAGCTTTATTCATCCATTTCTTCCTTCTTTCATTCTTTCTTTCTTTATTTATTTTTTTGTTTATTCCTTTATGTATTAAGAAATGGACATATTTTGTCCAACAGTTATTTGGGCCTTTTCATCACCAGCGACTGTCAAGCTCAATGGTAAAAGCATTGCAAAATCAAAGTGGCTACTCTGTTGGAGGTAAGTTCGATTCCTGGGGCTGCCCAATTTTCATTAATTGTTTATTTCATTTACATTGTCTAGGGTGAGTGATACATAAACCATCTGACGACAGGAGATCATCTCAAATAAGTTTTTATGTAATATAATACAATTCATTATTTATTCCTTTATCTATTTATTTTTTCTTTCTTTTTTTCCTTCTTCTTCTTCTTCTTCTTCTTCCTCTTCATCATTATCATCATCATTATCATTGCTTTTTCGAGGAACGAGAGTGAATACTATCAGACACAATTAAGGGACCAATTTTGTGTAAACTTACATTGTAAAATAAAGCTCTCTCTAAAAACTTATTATCAGGGGGTAGGGGTGATTTTCGAAAAGCAAAAAAATCATTTTTCTAGATATAATTAGGAGTAAATATTGAAATTTTTCAGTCCTTTCGCTCCATTAGTGTGGCCTGTACATGTTATACATAGCCAGCCAACCAGTCAGTCAGCCAGACTGACCTAAAAACTGAAGAAACTTACGCTGACAGTTTCGGTTTACGGTTTCTAATAACTGCACATGAGTGAAAAAGTGATTTTTAAAACGTCAGAAGAAGACATTTCTGTTACTCATCAAGGGGAGTGTGTATGCAGAATTTTACTGAGCAAAGTTCAGATAAATACATAGATACATATAAATGTCAGACCATATGGTAAACCTAAACCCAGCAACAGTGTTTAAACCAGTCTGAGGTGGGTAGCTGGGACAGATATGTTTGACATTTTTTTTTGCAATCTCATAGGGCAATGTAACCATTATATAATCAGCACAGAAAATCATCTTCAAATTTCAGTTGGTGGTGCTTACGCTTACTTCATCCTAATATACTTGGGAGAAGTATGAATCAACTTCTCAATCGGCTAGGCCCCATTGCCAGTTATCTTGACAAAATTACTGTCAAGTATTTCATTTGATATCAATTTATCTCCCTTGCACAGGGTAGTTTGTTTTATTTATTTTTGATAAGGCGGCCATTGTTTACATTCTGAGTGAACAGACGCCATATTGAGTCTGGAGACAACAGAAAATAAATAAATGAATTTGTAAATGAATCCCTGTTGCTTTTTATTACGTGGTATCTGTCATTTATCAACAAACAGTCTCATCATTGTTATGCCACAATGGTTGACAGAAAAAAGAGTTGGCAAGTAAGAACTTGCACTCTTTCATACGTACCTTATCTGCTCGGGTAGTTGTAGTTAAAAGCTGTTACCCCTATTGTAAACCTTGACAGGGGTCAGTAAATGACTCCACAGGTAAAATACAAATGTATTTTTACCGATTCTGATGCATATACACAAAGTTAAAAAGTATTCAATACATTTCAAAACATCTATTTAAACATCTTTATACAGCTTCAGAATTAATAGAATTTAAAGCACAGATTAAAAAAAGGGAGAAAATATTGAAATGCAATTGAGCTTTGAAAAGATTTGTACAAAAACCAGAAATCTTTCTTCCAAATTCTATTAATTTTCAAGACGTCTAAGGATGTTGAGATGAACTTTTGGAAATGAATCAGATACCTCTTGCACTCAACGTATGCTGAGCCAGATTTTAAAAATAGAATCCATAGATTCAAACAGACGTTCAAACACAAAGTCAGATCATTATTATTTCTGTTTATCTTTCATGACTTCTTTTTACCTTCGTCTTCGATCTTATTAGTTGCTTTTTATTGTAACTTTTTGCTCGGGCCGATTACCCTCCGGCAGTGAGAAAATAACGTTGATCAGAAAATAAAGAATAAGCCTCGGGTGGATTCATACCCACATCAGCATAGCCAGAGTTTCCACCTTTTAGCCCTGCCTGCTTTAGCAATTAAACCACCTAGACTTCAACTGGGAGCAGAAACGCGATTAAAACCCTTAAACCCATCCTTCATTCTTATTTTTCATTTACATTCTGGTAGTTACAGTATTTGATTATTTAATTTATCTGTGTTTTTTTCATCTCTATGAGATGAAGTATGATAAATCATTATTATTTTCTTGAATATTTATGACTACTTTTTACCTTCTTCTTAATTCTATTAGTTACTTTTTATTACAACTTCTTGCTCGAGCTGATTAGTCTCTGACAGTGAGTAAATGGCATTGATCAGAAAACAAAGAATAAGCCTCGGATGGGATTTGAACCCATATCACCGTAGATAGAGTTAGTACCTTTTTAGCCCTGCCTGCTTTAGAAATTAAACCACCAAGACTCCAACTGGGAGCAAAAGCTCAATTAAAACCCTTAAACCTATCCTTCATTCTTATTGTTTATTTACGTTCTGCTAGTTACAGTATTTAATACACTTTTCTGGGTTTTTTCATTCCTGTTAGATGAAGTTTAATAAATAAATCATTATTATTATTTTCTTGAATATTTATGACTTCTTTTTACCTTCATCTTAATTCTATTAGTATCTTTTTATTGCAAGTTTTCGCTCGGGCCGATTAGCCTCTGGCAGTGAGTAAATAGTTTGGATCAGAAAACAGAGAAATAATAAAATCAAGATGGAAGTAAAAAGTGGTCGTAAAAAAGGAATAATGAAATAAGGATTTATAATACTTCATCTAATAGGAATGAAAAAAAAAAATGGAAAAATGAAGTTGAATGTTTGCCCCCTGAATAAATCAGATATATTTTAGCCTATATCATTGAAATCGCATTAAGTTTAGAAAGCATTACAAACAAATGGAAAAAATAAGTTCCGCCAGCTCAAGATATCGCTGTTACTTATACAGATCTAACACGTACAGCTTTGAATAACTCAAGATGATTGAGTGGGAGACTCCGTAGTAAACAAGAACCATAAGTTCAACGATGCGTCCACCATCCATGGTAGTTGGAGGAAGCAGAGGGAGGAGGAGGAGGAGGAGGAAGCGCAAGTAGCCTTCCGTCGAGTCAATTGATTCTCATACTAGTAAAATATTGCGATGTGGAAATATTTTGTCCATTGTTTAGAGAAGGTTCATTAATATTCGAAGAGTTCTCCTGATGATTGAACTCCTTCTTATATTTGTGCTGTTAACACGTTTCAGACGATTCATTCTACGGCCTTCTTCAGGTGCAAAATTCAAATGTGATGGTGGTTAACAGAATACTCCTGTGGGATCTACATTACTACATAGGATTCAGCTGACGTCATTTCCTCTTTCCTCGTTAGGCTTGGATTTCCATAACCTGACCCTGTTGAGTAGTGGAAGCCACATCATTGGAATACCCTGATAGTTTACATGAAGAGGGCTGTTGAATGAATCGGCCAAAACCTTGTGTTTATAACACAAACAACAAGAAGGGGTTCAATCGTCCAAAAACCTCTTTTAAGTAGGAATATTCTGCGAGTATTATTTTCAATAAAAAGCATTAATGACCTTGTCTAGTGTTTTGGGGTCATTTGTGTCTTTTTAAAATACATAAATGTAGACCTGTCAGAGGTTTTATGACATCATTAGCTGCAGGTAAAAAAAAAATGATCAGATAAATATTATTTTAGAGACATCACACCTCACCTTCCTTCCGATTTCTGTTGTCTAACAAAATTGAGACTGACATACTCACTGACTGACCAATCGACCGAAAAGTATCTTGTAGAAATATCTGGACACATCTGAAAATAAGCTGTCCCTTATGCTGGCTACTGCTTCAGCCATCTCTGCTTGGACCCAACATATTAGTAACCTTCATCAAAAAACTGTCACCAAAACTGTCAACATAGGTTTCAGTTGGTCTGAATGGCTCTGTATGTATGTAACACACATACATGCAGTACCAATGAGGAAAGACAACTGAAAATTTAAAGATTTATCATCATGTCTAGAAGGGTACATTCTGAGCGTGGGTTCAATTTGCAATCCAAGTCAATGCTAAATTGATCCCTCACTTTGTGTCCAGTGGCATTCACAATCTTTTTTTAATTCAGAATTTTTCTAGTGATCACTGCCCAACAAAACACAAGAGAGATAACTTATTCATTGATCACTCCTTCTTCCAATTTTTTCATTTGATCACCCTTGACACAGCATGCAACCAAAAGATGTTGGTCACTCGATGGTTTCTATTAAATGACCAACCAGATCTGTCACATGATTACTTATTCAGCCTATTTGCGATAAGTGAATCAGACTTAGTGGCGACAAGCACCCAATGTGGCGTAACTCATTTACCCTGCAGACTCTGTAGAAAACGAACCAACATACAGATGCAAGTTATACCTACGTCAAAATGTCAATGTGTAGTAAAATGAACAGATACTAATAAGTCTAAATGGCTGTATTTGAATTAGCCATGAAGACATGAGACACTCTGAAACTTATCAATAAAAAAAAAAGGAAAGGACAGGTCTGGTTAGTTGCTCAATAGAAACTGTCACATGACCATAGTCTTTTGACAGCTGTATTGAGGGTTATCAATTAAAAATTTTGGGAAATGGGGTGATCAATGAATAAGTTACTTCTCTCACCTTTTGCCAGGCATTGATAATTAAAAAGTCTGAATTCCCAAAAAACAACCGTTTCGATGGACAAAAACCAAGAGGCCAATTTGGCATAAATTTACTGGAAATTGAACCCCCCTCTCAAGATCTATGGGGTGGGGTAAAAGAGAGACTTTTTTCTGGACATAATAAGGAAAAAAATGTTGAAAATTTCAGAGCTCTAGCTCCATCGTGTAGCCGGTATACCTGATAAATAGCCAGCCAAACTTAAAAACTGAAGAAACCTTTAATGACAGTTTGGGTTAAGTTTCTGAAAAAATAAGGAAGAGAACTTCCATAGTCAGTAGTTGACAATGAGCAGTTATACCTGCATATCCATAGATAAGAGAAAGTATACATAGATATATGGACATGAAATCTATCTATTTGATGATCAATGTGATTTTTTCTGTTTTTCTGTCTGTAACAATGAACCCTTCCACATAACCAACTTTTGCTGATAAAAATATCTCCAATCCACAATTTGAAACAATGGACTCTTCCACTCAAAGGTAACAATAACTAAGACAAATTTCAACAAATTTCAACGTAGCAATTTTGCAACCGTTGTGAATGAACGTTGATACCATTTCACAACTTGCTTCCCTTTCATGAACATTTTGGACGCTATCTCGAGAAGACTCCTCCTCAAAGTACTCCCAATTTAGTGCTTTTCACACAACATCTAGCATATTTCTCGTTCAGCAATGCAAAAATTGCTAATTTAGCGCAACCATTTGGGGCCATATTTTTACTACTTTTAGCATCTTTTTGCAGTGTTTTGGCCATTTTTCTTTACTTGGCTCTATTTTGTGTTTTCTGGAGCTTTTAGGTAGTCAAACTTGCGTGGAAAATATTTTTTAAGTAGCCAGCACTACCTCCTTATCTTCTAGATATAACTCTTAAATTCATGAACTGCTTGTAATCGACTGTAGAACTCAATGAATAACATGAAAAATAATGGAACTCTTTGGTGAATTGAATGAAAAAAACATTTTTTTAATTCCCCTGATGGTCAAAGGGAGATAGTTCCAATCAAGAATATTTTCCCTTGATACTAACATTCAATTTCCTTATATGAATTAAAGAGATAAAAAAGACCATTGCTGGAAGTTAATATTATCAACCATGACAAATACTGACTGACTGAAGTCTCTGTACTGTATCTTGTTATAATTACCAGACAAACCTTGTCCATCAGAATGGATCAAATTTCTTAGATGAAATCTTAGATAATTATCCCAGTACAAAAATTGTTCTCGTGTATTCCTTCTACCATAAAAGAATTTTTCAAAGTCTGTGAGGTGCTTCTCCATATTGACATCCAGATCCACATAATCCACTATTTTTTTCTATTGCCGAAGAAATACTCCAACTTTTCAAACTCCAGTGCATGACTCGATGGAGAATTCTTTCAGAAATGACTTCACCTACAATCTGGAGATGGTTACTCCCAGTACCTTTGTACCTCTCTCACATAGGTCTTCCCTTAAAAAAAAGACTCTACAATATTTACTCCAAATATTGAGCATTCTACAAACATATTTGAAACACTAATTCTGTAAATATATTCACCTGTACAACAAAGCAAGATTTCAGCCTCATTTTATTCAGCTACTTCTCTCACCTTTTGGGGGGCAAAAATCATTTAAAGGTTATTTTTGAAAACAAGTAGACACAAATTAGAGACCAATTTATCGTAAACTTACATTGTAAATTGGACCCCACCTCACTGAAAACACATTTGGGAGGTGAATTTTCAAAAACAAAAAAATATGTTTTTATAGACATAATAGTGGGTGAATGTTCAAATTTTCATCCCTCTAGCTCTATTGATATGGCCTGTACACTTGATGCATACATGCATACATAACCAGCCAGCCAGCCAAATCAACTTGAAAACTGAGGAAACCTGTTTTGACAGTTTTGGTTAAAGTTTTATTTAATGGTTTCTAATAACAACAATATTTTTTTGGATTCATTAGCTGGGTTTCATGTTCAATAGTGTATATGCTTTCATTATAAGATACTGTTAAATAGTTTTACTGCAACTGGTCAAGGATACGATTGAAATTCAATTGTGCTGTGTAAACAGTCATCTGCGGAGTTATTGATAAAAAACCATCTTGTTCCTGCAGTAGATCCTCCTGCGAGCAAAATGCATTGAAAGCACTCCACTGCAGTATAGAGTGTTCAAGGTTTTCTTCTGGGTAAGAAATCTTACTATCGAGGAGAATGGTGAGTGCAATTCTTGAAAACTGTCATAACAAGTCTGGGTTTCCATGTTGAGCCAATCATGTATGAATCAGTCTTGAAATGATTTGGAATTGGAACTTTACTCGGAGACTTCTTAACAGCATATTGTGTGTGGTTATAGTGGTGACAAATAACGTCAGAGTAGCTGACACTTGAACCTACATGATCGAAGATTGTTATCAATGTTTTGCTTTTCCATTCCTCATGTATTGATTCCTTTATCATAATATCTAATAGTGTTTTCCCAGCTCCAAGATTCATGTTGTAGCACATTATTTATAATAAAATTTGTGCCTCAAGATTCACTTTTGGCAACTCTTCAATAATTCCAATTCTCTATCATCTTCATTTTTGAGGATATCACACTCTCCAATGTTAAATAATGTATTGAAAAAATTTATGAACACATCCGATATTTTACTTCCATTCCCAGACCTCCAAAGGTCCTGGGGCCTCACCAAATTTATCATTGAGACCAAAGTCTAGCTCCTGCAATGCTTCTCTCAACAGAATGACACATTCTTCAACAGGATTGTAGCTTCTCATGACATCTGTAGCTTCTGTTTGAAGAGCAACAGAAAAAACATGAGTGGCTTGTTAGCTTCTGTAGGTTTTGAAAACATAATGCTATTTCGAAAGTAATCACACAATATTTGTTTTAGTTCCTTGTTACTGACTTTGATCTTTCCATTTTCTATATTAAACTGGTCTCTAATGTAATTTAGGGTGTATCCATAACCTTTATCTAGTTCAGACATGAGCTATGCAAGAAAACGTTGCCACCTCTTCTGATACTCGAGGTGTAATTTTCCTATCTGATTGAAGTTTTCACTTGTACCTCAGTAAATGCCTAGAAAAAACAATCGTTGTGACACTGTAGGTAGGCATCAAAAACAATTGACACATCTTGCTAATCACAAGCAGTGTTGCCAACTCAATAAATATTTTTGTACTGGTTTGATGGCCAAAAAAGGCTATATAAATTTTTAAAAAGTCAAAGAATGGCCAAAAGCAATAAAAGTTGCTAATAATTGTCAGAAAATGGCGTAAATGTTTAAGCATGTCAGCACTAATTTAGCACTTTTTCGCACTACCAAAACAAGAAACAAGGCTAAATTCAGTGTAAAAAGTGCTAAATTGGTAAGACTGATCATGGGTGCAAGTAAAATCATTATCTTGTAAGTACAAAGAGGCTTTTAGAAATTGTTCGGCTCTTGGGTAATCGTTTATTCTATACTTCTGGTAAATATGTTTAGGAGATTTCTGGTTACAGATAGTACATAAATGGTCTAGATTAGAAATAACTTTTGCTCGAGGACTGTTGTGTTGTGCTCGTTTCCTTGCAGATTTCCTAAGATTTCCTCAAATCAATTGAGAGGATCTTGCTTTATCTTCACTTTCTATTTTTCCCTTCCCTTTTGAGATATGGAAAAGGAACTTCTTTTAAAAGTATTGTGTGTTGCATGCATCACTCATATCGTAGGAAAATCCTGCATTATTGATAATGAGTTGAAAGGCTTAATAATAATGCCATTTCACATTTTTACTGCAGCCCTGATTTTTTTCTCTACCAATTTCAATACATAATACACTACCATCACTATGATGCATTGTTTAACTAATATGAAGTCTAATATACCGTCCTTTGACACTCTAGATCAGTGATTATCAACCTTTTTCATCTCACAGCTTTATGAGCAAGGCTCTAAAATGGTCATGGCACACCATCAGTATTTAAGGATAGATTCAATCAATAATAGAAAATGAATAATAATATGTTCAGAAGTCAAGAAAACAAATAGTTTATCAAATTTATTGGTGACAGTATATTGCTGAGTGTTGATTTCCAAAGATTTTGAAAGTTTTGTCCATTTTTCAATTACTACACATTGAAACGAGATGTCTTTGAAAAAGATGCAATTCATTGAAAAATAATATCAGATCAACGGTTTCACACAACAGACTTCAGGAGAGAATACAAAACTGCAATTATGGCCTATAATGAACAGAATTTTTATTTATCGATTGCATCATTGAAAAAGGGGAGTTTAATACACTCCATAACTGAACCAGTAATGTCAAAACATATTCAGTGTTTTTTTTGTATCCATACCTGTTTGAGGAAGGATCAACTCAATTTAAAACTCCTGGCATCACAGCACACTAATGTTATCAGCGGATAATAGTGTCTAATCCAAATTTTGTTTTCCTTTCATTAATTCTCTCATTTCTTATCATACTATACAATTTACAATCAGGAATACCTTCCCTACATTGTACCAAAATGTCTTTTACTGTCTATTGCTTTTTATAAAGATTGAAATATTTTTTGCATTTTTGTGCATCTGTAGCACACATCACACCCAAGATGCAATGCACCATAAACATGGTAGACTAAGTCAAAAATACTTACTAAATCGCCCACTAAGCATTCCTGGAAAAAAAATTCTCCCGACTCAAACTTTTCAACAGAACCACAGCCAGATCCAGAAGTACTTGAAGTTTTGCCTTACAAAAAATTATTCCATCCTTATTAGTGTATTCACTGGAAATAAACTCAGTCAGTGAAAACAATTTCATATTTTCCAAAATCTTAATATAACAGACATTTTCAGATGTGCCTACACATCTCAGTAAGACGCTTTTCAGTCAGTCGGTCGGTCTGTCAGTTGGTTCCAATCATGTTAAACAATGGAAAAAGGAAGGAAGGAAAAGGTGTGATGTCATTAGGTGTGACATCATTAAAAGAAAATCTTTTTCACCTGCTGCAATGATGTCATGATGTGATGTTGAAAGTCAGCATTATTGTATTCGAAAAATTGGAAAATGGACAAAAAACCCAATTTCTATTGAAAATAATACTCACAGAACATTTCCATACTGTGATATTTTACAAGTATGAGAATCATTTGACTCAAAAAAAAAGTCTACCTGCTCTTCTTCCTCCTCCTTCTCTTCCTCCTACTACTACTACCACAGATGGTGGACCTATCGTTGAACTTATGGTTCTTGTTCTTTGGAATTTCACTTGACATGAGAAATGAATATAATGGATAATCACTTTTAAGATTTTTGTCTTATATCACTCAATGATAATAAGTTATTAAACAGGTCTGGATGGCCGCCCGATAGGAGCCGTCACACAACTAATGTCTTTTGGCAGCATGCCATGTGTACACAAACTAAGGGATCAATTTAACAGGCATTATACAATGTATATTGAACCCTCTATTAAAAACCTATTTTTATGGTGGATTTTAACGAAACAAAAACATATTTTCCCAGACACAATAAGGGGTGAATATTTCCAGCCATCTAGTTTCATTGGTGCGGACTGTGCGCATGATGCATACATAAGTTACAAACCAGTGTTGCCAATTTTGTGCTTTCCACACTAAATTTAGTACTTTCTTGTTTCGGAAGTGCAAAAATCCAATGAGCAGCAGCATTTTCAGTGCATTACTCAAGAAATTTTTAGTTATTTCGAGTCCTTTTTTTTTTCCTTTTTCTAACTAATCTAGCAATTTTTAGCCATTTAAATGGTAATGAAATGGCTAACAATGTTTTTAGAGCATTTTGGCATTTTTGACACTTTTTCAAAGATGATATAACAAAAAAATATTTTGAGTTGGCATCAGTGCGTGACCCCACAAAATGCCATTGCATACATAGCCAGCCAGCTAGCCAGCAGGACCAACTTGAAAACTGAAGAAATCTATATCAACAGTTTCTAATCATTCAACAGGAATTTCATCAGTAAAGGGTTATCATCTTAAACCATCTTAATTGCTATTAACCATCCCTGTTGAAAAGAAAATATACAACAAACTTTTATGAAACATAAGTAACAGGTTCAAGTCCTCATGACAAGCCCCCATATTTCAAAAGTTAGGTCAGATTATCAGACGTCACAAGTGACACGGATTTAGATTTTGACGTTATTAATTCACTAGAACACTTTTTACCCACTGAGAAATAAAGATCTCTAATCTGTGATTTTTCATTTATTTCCATTAGATTTCACAAGAACTGCTGATTCAAAAAGTTACAAATGAATTGCCCAACAAAAGGCAAAAGAGGTAACATATCCATTGATCACCCCAACACGGCATGAAGCCAAAAGACATTGGTCAGATGACAGTTTCTAGTGAGCAACTAACCAAACCTGTTGGATCTCTTCTAGTCATTTCATCTTAGAAAGTAAAGTATAAGGTTTTACTCTTTTTGACACAGTGGAATACATCACGTAGCCGTTGAGGACGTTTAAACAAAAGATCAAGTTTCCAATTTGAGTTTGCCTCGAGTGAACAGGACTGAAATAATCTTCTAAGAATCTGTCAAGTTGTCCATTTTTCGAATTTCATGTGAAAAAAAAGAAGTTTTTGGCTTTTTTTGTGTGGATTGAGTGGTATCAAATATCACAATTAGAAACCGTCAGTCAAAACTGTAAACATGGGTTGCGTATTATACACAAATGAATACGGTTGCATAAAGTCACAAGAAAAAGCACAGACTCTGTTCAAAATCTGCGACATTGTATACACATGTTTTGACAGCCTTTGTCAACATTTGTGTCTCTAATAAAACTATTTATTCACAATGGAGTTTTCAAACTAATCCCTATGAAAACGTCCGAAACAAAGATAATGACTGCATCAAAGATAAAACAAAAAAAATATTTTCCCAAATGCAATATCTATAAATATATACATGGAGTATATATTAATGGGGCTAGGTAGACTATCTATCTCACTCTGACAAAAATCATTTTTATCAACAACATTTTCATCTGATATCTTAAATGTTGAATTTATCTTAGATATGCTCTGATATAATCGAAGTTTTAAGCGTTTTTTGTAGAAATCATTTTGGTACAAAAAGTGTGCTCATGTTGAATTAATTGTCTAATGACCTTTTTAATTAATTCTTTGGGATGGCGGTTCAGGTTCATGCCTCTAACGATTTTTATAGAGTGGGAGATACAAACCTCGAATGTACCGATAAAGTGCTTTTACACTATCTGTCTCTAACTGCTCTCTCTCTCTCTCTCTCTCTCTCTCTCTCTTCAGATCACTGAATTCTGTTTACTGTTAACCAATTTGAAAGTTGGTCCTATCATGAAATTCCACCCGTTCTGAGAACAGTTGACTTTTGTTGCAGTTAAAAACAGAAAGGAGAAAAAAGTTCGATCAACTTATATCTAAATTCCGTGGTGTATAAATCTTTTGTCCACCCACACCTTAGATATGTATCCAGTACACATTCTCTCCAATTAAAACATGACCAAGATGTAACTGAAATAAGCTTCTTAGTTGAAGAACCTTCCTTTATCTAGCTGACTGCAGCAGCTTGGTAAACCAACTCTCGCCGACAGACTTAGAAAAGCTAATATGATACCAACTCTCGCCTACAGAAATAGGAGAGCTGATATGATAGAAACTCACCACATCAGGACCAACCAACACTCAGTCAACATTCATTGCTCCATCTGTACAACCAATCATATGCTAGAACTCTCAACAAACATTCATACTTGAGGCAAGGCCGGTTTAAAGCTGCTTGAGGCTCGAGCACAGCCTAAAAATGGTGCCCCCCCCTCCTCAACCCTCCTATGGCTTGACTGACAAGATTTTTAAAAATAAAACATTGCTGAAGAAATGAAATGAAGGTTATATTCAAAATTAGTTTGAAAAAATACATTTTCCCATAAAAATATATTACTTCACTAAACCAAATCTCCACCAACGCAACTTGTGCGTGCATAATGACCAGTTTTCTACAATAGTATTTATGTGGACAATTGAATGTTTGAATTAACTCTATATAAAAGAGAAAAAAATTGAATTGCCATAGCCCCACAAATGACCTGCTTGACCAACCAGCCAAGTGAGCTACAGATTCTTCTTTCTTTGCTTGTCTGTGTGCATGTGTGTGTGTGTGTGTGTCTCCAGGCACTCCTGGTCACTTATGGAGGACTACAACCTTGAAAATTTGCATGAGAACATCAGTAAACACCATCTAAAACCATTTCTCTTCTTTTCCAAAGAATGCATTTCGGGGTCTCTATGGTCATTTTGGACTAACAATGTCCAAATCTTTTACTGGTATTTTCTAAAGATAATTTTAGCTTAAAAAATCAACTTCTTAGACAATTTCAGATAGAAGATCCATCTTAGACAATTAGTTCTTATACACATGCAGGCTACACTGATTCATTTATGATAAGTACAGATACTAAATCTTAAATTCAAATTTTCATGTTAAACAATTTGAACAACATAATCTAATGCAGAAAACCTATAGTGCACCCTACACTTTTGAAGCCCTAATCATGCGCTTATTTCACTTAATGGTCAATCAAGGGTTAACCTTCAAGCCTAAAATACAAATTTGAGACTTACTTCAAAATGATGCTTGAAAACAATTCTTTTCTGCAAGAGTAACAACAGACTGGAATTATCTAAGTGAAGCAAAAAGTTCTCAAATAAACTGAAAATATCTGTCTCTAAACCAGCATGAAAATATGCAAACAACCAACTATTTCTATCTTTTCTTTAGTAAAACTTATAGTAGTGGTTGTTATGATACTTTTGCGTCTTTCTTTGATGGTTAACTTACAGTGAATATGAAGCTAACCTCAAATTAATACCTCAAAATTTGGGGTCAACTTATACACCCCATTAGCATATAGGTCTATATGGTACATTTTATTTCAGCCATCCTATTATGCTTTTATGTTGTAATTACAACTATATATATACCTTGATCATTACAGTTAATTTGTTCCAGATTTTTCAGTACCGTTCAAAACCATATTGTTCAAGGTCACATTACACCAGGGGATCAAAAAAAATATGAGCAATGAAAATTTTAAATAAATTTTCATTGCATAGAGATGTTGAATTGAAATTTTAATTGCAAAAACTATGGATGCACTAAAACTTTTCCGCAAAATCTGAGTTCTTACGCTCCAGTGGTATGACCACGCAAATGATTTGAGAGAGTTTGGTTCCAGCTAGGAAAGAACCAGAGCCAGTTACTGAGCACTAGCTTATTCAACTTAAATACATCACACCCAATTGCAACACAGAAAAAAAACAAACAACTCGTTCTCTGACTGTTTGCAATGTTCGGTTACCAGGCAGAAAGTTTACCCAATTTCAACCGTTTGTCAACAAGTAGGAAGAAGGAACCACTTGAAATCAAGTTTCAGGAGGAACCAAATCGTTTTTTTCAAATCGTTTGTGTGGTCACACAACTGAAGCGTTAGAACTCAAATTTTGTGGAAAGGTTTTAGCACACTTGTAGTATCTACAGTTAAAATTATAGTACAAAATCTCAATGCAATAAAAAGTTATTCTGAATTTTCATTGTGAATATTTTTCCAGGACACTGTAATTCAATATGTTTTTATTTTGAGCTTATACTTAAATTTCTACAGTAACACCTTAGCCGTATTGCATCGAAACCCACACTAATCAAAACCATACCATTGAATGAATTCCTGTATTTATCAACTATATATTTCAATTGACTAGAATAATCTGATATTAAGAAAGAAAAGAATTAGAGTGTCACACTATGCTCTATATATCACAAGGAAGATATATTCTCAACGATCGACAGTAGATGATTTTGAAGTCATTTTTGTCCCTCTTAATTCAGATGAATAATATATATATTTCAAATCTTCATTCGAATAATAAAATGGGATGATCACGATTATTATCACTCAAAAGTAACTATTTATATCCCTCGAGGACAGAAGATTCCACAATTAATTGTCTAAGAAAGAAAAATGTTCTCTCATCTTGATTTGAGCTTTCCTGAATTAAAGTATGATAATGAACCTCGAATATTGTGACTATCATTCTCATCTGATATCAAATGAACTTATATATTCAACTAGACATACTGTATTTTACAATTCAAATGTAAATCTTTTTTTCATGAGGGAATTTGAATAATTTTTATAATTTCATGAAATGTGCTCAATAAATCAAAGATAGATATTCACTAAGACCTAACAGTCATCCCAGTGTGATTACTCTCACACATACATACATAGAGGCATGCACACACACACACACACACACACACACACACACACACACACACACACACATACACACATTATTTTTGTCAAACTTTGGTACAAAGTCAGTTGACTTTGATTCCCAACCTGAACAATAAGAAGAACAATCTTCACCAAAATGAGAAATCCTAATTCCCTTACCGTGAAACTCCACTGCAAAGTCTGGTGCTAACTTTGTTTTCCTACCATAAAAACAAGAATAACAAGAGCTATCCTCACCAAAATGAAGGGTGTAAACCAATATGTAAAATCCACATTCCCCTGGTGAGATTCAAACTCCCAACCAGCTGATTGCCAAGAGGCTGTCTTACAGTCTGAGCTAAATTGACGAGTCTTAGATATTAACTAAAAATCATCATATTGATATTCATTGGCTTATCTCATTCTAATAAATGCACACATTTATGCAAAAAAAAATATTTTTATCATATTTAATTTCTTATACATACGACTTGCATTTACTTGTTATTTACGTATGGATTCACACTAAGCAGCCTAAAGCTATTTTATCTGTTAATTTATTCTTAATAATTCAAGTTTCTTAATTTTTCATTATTTTAAGATCTCAGCTCAACTCAAACTGTTTTAATGTGAGATGATCAGACATGAAGTTGTAAAAGTTTCTATCATATAATCTTATTTGTTATGTCGCAACAGACAATCTCATATTTCTTACAACCCATTAATTATTATATTAGCTACATTGTCTATTTCACATGGACCAATTCATTTTAAGTTTCAGGTTATAACAGGAGATCAGACAGGATAATCATACAACCAGTTATGCAATTAGACATACTGATCAGTGTGTATGGCTTTTAAATGGACTGATACAAAAGTTGCTGTGATCGTTTTCTATCGAAATAGAAGTCGGAGCCGAGTTTGACCCTGCAACAGCTGGGCTTGTAAAATTGTAATGAATTCCAAATTGAAATCATATAGGATCAGTGAAACTGATAGATTTCTTCTTGAAACGATAAAAGCACATAGAAAATTTCATACAAAATATCATTTTTAAATTAGAAAAAAAAATCAAGCCTGGAAGTCAGACCATAGACACACTAGTTCAATCTCATAGATTGCCATCTCAAAGAAGCAGTAAACACAAGTTCCCTCCCTTTCACTTGAAGAAAGGGAAGGAAACAAGAGGTGGTGAGAGTGTTTCAGTATGACAAGGCTGTCAGTCAGTCAGGCAGGGATGGTCATCAGTACTTAAAGATGCCTGTGCATCTGAAAACAATCCACTGGTCAAACACATGATAACTATTTACTTTTTTTTTTCTTTCTCTTCTTTTTTTATACCAAGTTTTTTTTTTTAAACATTTCAGATCATCGCAGGTTAACAGGTTTGGTTAGTCACTCAAAAATCACTGAAGGGGTCCTACATCTTTTGGCTGTATACTGTGTTGGAGGTGATCAATGAAAGGTTGTTTTTTTTCCAAAAAGGGGTGATCAAGTTATAGGTGTGAACACTGCTGGGCACAAACAGAGGGACCAATTTGGCATAAACTCACATAATCATCATCATTATCAACTTCATCATCATTGTTATAAACAACAACTTTGAGTATTAATTGATAATACTGTCCTTGGAAATATTTAAGAGAAGGAAAACAAGTCTTTTTTAAGAGTCTTTTCTGAAATTATGGAAATTTCAGCAATTATATCTTCAGCAGACATGAATGAAATGAAAGTCTTTATCGACTCAAACATAATTCTAACACGAGAATGTTCCATTCCACAATCGGAACAGAATCAAAAATCAAACGGCTTAATTTTGGGTTCTAACAACACAGCGTTTTGTAAATTTTGTTCAATAACTGATTATGACACAGTTCAATTCAGTTTGAGTTTAGAAATACTTTCTTTCATTTTGTTTTGGTGATTTTTAGCCATTTTTTTACTTTTTTGTGAATTTAGCAGAAAAATATTTTTTGAGCTGGCAACACTGGGTGAGGCCAATATATGTGATACATACATACAGTATATAAATATATATATATTTTTTCATAATTCAATATACATATATATATATATATATATATATATATATATATATGTATGTATGTATGTATATATATACATATATATATATATATATATATATATATATATATATATATATACATATATATATATATATATATATATATATATATATATATATATATATATATATATATATATATATATAATGTGAGCAGTAAAGAGTGAGACAGACTTAGGAGTAAAGTGTTCAGAGGTAAGGTTTATCAATCCTTAGATGTTAATGGTCCAGACATGTTTCGGGATTTTTCCCATCTTCAGTGATGTGTGCTGTGTGTGTATGTGTTTTTAGGCTTTAAAGTTCCCATATATACATATATATGTGTGTGTGTGTGTGTGTGTATGTATGTGTGTATGCGTGTGTGTGTATTTCCATAATTTGAGATGATTATTATTATTATTATTATTATTATTATTATTATTATTATTATTATTCATGTGTTTGCATTCTCTCACCAGATATCTAGGGGTCATTTCTGAAAACTGAGTGACATCAAGTCACCCTAAGTCCAAGGCCTTCTCAACATTCCTGCAGCCTACAGCAGTGGTGTGGTTTGCACTTTCTCACCAGACGTAAGGTGGTTATTGCTGGAGGCTGAGTGACACATGTCTCCGGCCCTCCTTTCAGCGTCCACACATATCACAGCAGTGCTGTGGTTTGTGTTGTCCCAACCTTCCCTCCACTTTTCTAACACTTATGCTATATTTCTTCTAGCTTTTTGGCCATTTCTGACAACTGCCGGTCATTAGCCTCTTGTTTCTAGTACCCATTTCAGTATTCTTGCAAATCCCAGTAGTGCTTTGGTTTGCATAGTTTAAATCCTTCCTCTTATCTCCAATTCTTCCAACCATGACTTTAATGCTTTTGGCAATGTTCCAAGTATGCCTACTATCATTGGCATTACCCTGACATTCATGTTTTATACTATTCTCTGCTCCAGGGCCAAGTCCTGGTACTTCTCCAGTTGTTAACTCTCCTTTGTGTTCATTTTGTTGTCTGTAGATGCAGCCACATCAATGATTTGGTGGGTTCTCTTCTCCTTGTATACAAATACCAGATCTGGTCTACTTGTTTTGACGGGGTGGTCACTTGGGATGTTGAAGTCACAGACATGCCAGGGAGTCAATAAGGGCTCAAGGATTTCATAAAGGATTTAATGGTCTAAAACGTTTTGAGATTCTTGTTTTACTACTTAAAAATATAAGGTTGATTGAAGTAAGCTGACTTGGTTGAAGTATTTTTGATAAATCTTTTCTTCTTTTTTTTTTTGGTGTATAAAGCAGCAATTCAATATTTTAGAAACAATTTCGCTATTCAGAAAGGTCTCCAACCCTGGACTGCAAGTCACCATTTTCAGTGCTTAACATTTAATGAGTTTTGCATAATTAACACTTTTTTGTGTAAAAAATAGCTCATATCTTGTTTCGGCTATTTAAAAAAAGTGCTAAATTAGAGTGGATAAGATTAAAAATTTGGCAATTTTTGGCATGTTTTTGACCATTTTTTTGTGCGTTTTTGACTCTTTTTAGTATCATTTTGGTGTATTTTGGCTATTTTAATCTAATGTTAGCACTTTTTAGCAGTCAAACTGGTGCAGAAATATTTTTTGAGCTGGCAGTTACTGGTTAGAGTAGGTCAATGACAATCGTTAGCATTAATTTACATGGGAAAAAGGAAAACTGATTTTAAAACTTGGGGGAAGAATGTCTTCTCCCTCCACCAACCAACCTTCCATAGAAAAATTTTTCATGCTTAAATGTCAATATTTACTACATTGAATACATTTTTAGCACAAAATTTATCACATTATTGTTCTAGGAAATACCATTAAGAATGGCAACTTTACAACCATACATCTACACAGTAGGTGTATGAGTGTGGGGAGGGGAAGGGATTTGAAGGACTGACTAAAATTTTATATGAATAACAAGTCTGGTTAGTCAGTCTATTTGCAAAAGGGGTGATTATTGAGTAGGTTATTTCTCTTGCCTTTTGTTGGCTGGTGATCACAAAAAAGTCCACATTTTCGAAAAAATAATAGCCAAATACAAACTAATACACCAATTTAGAATGAATTTACTTTGCAAATTGAACCTCCCACTTAAGAGGTGGGGGTTAAAAAAAATTTTTTTCAAGTTTTTTTCTAAACATGATAAGGAGTAAATGTTCAAAATTCCAGCCCTCTAGCTCCATTAGTATGGCTTATACACGTGACACGTACATAGATAGCCAGCCAACCAGAACCACATAAAAACTGAAAAAATCCAAGTTTACCAGTGGGCAGTTTTGGTTGGTGGTTGAAGAAGAGAAATGCATGTAATTTTTTTTTTTCCTGGGTAATAAGTGTTATTTCTTAATTTATTATTTCTAAAATGCATAGAAGATACCAATTATTCCTTTCCTACTTGATTTTTGTGACCAGAACAAATTTGCACATTTTTAATCAGATAGAGTAAGAAAAACTATTACATATGAATATCATTGTGCTGGTCACAAAAGCAAAGTTTGAAAGGAAAAAAGCCATTTTCCTATAATTTTTACATGTAAGAAATTAGAAACAAAATTTACATTGCCCAGTGTTATTGGCATCGAACAGGAAAAATCTATTTATAGTTATCTCTCCTGTCTTCAATAACATTTGTATAACATATTTATGGGAGTGATCCCATAAATATCGTGAAGAAATGGATGAGATTTATCCGACATGATAGTGAATTTAATAGACAATATAGAAACACAAAAGTTTGAAAACAGGATCATATTTATTTTCATCGCATGTTTCAAGAGATTGTTTTCTCTCATTGTCAAACGTCAAATGGGAAATGATAAAATTTTGTGAATAACAAAGTTTGGAGAGATGGGGGCAGGAGATGATGCTGTTGTTTTAAATTTCTTATCTCCACTGGCAAAAAGGGAGATGTCTGTGTGTCAAAGTTCAAATCATTTATGTATAAGAGGTGAAAATGAGAAGGGTTTTGTGTTTGTGTGTATATATATATATATATATATATATATATGTATATATGCTGTTTAATCTAGTGACTGTTATCAAGAAAAATTCTATGTATCTAGTTTATGTAAGAGTGCATTGTGGGTATGCTGTTGAGGTGAAAAGTGTGTCTACATTTGTATTTTCTGTTTGAATATTACTGATATTAGTGTGGGTAATCTGATCCCATACTATACTCAACTTTCATTCAAAGTACCTTTAGTTGGATGAGAGGGTTTCATGATAATCTGCAGGTTTCTACTGAACTGAATCAACAACTACTTGTGGTAAAAATATAGGATCCCCACACTTACAGGATGTTCATCCAGCTTCTGTACTTCATAGCAAAAATAAACAAATCACAAACATGACACAAAACAATTTTAGTTTAATAGCTGAACGTTCAGTCTTCATTGAATATTCTTAAAACAAAGCAGATTAAATCTTTTGCCTACTTGTTTTCCAGATGAAATACAGGAAAAAAATATGGAATCATCGGCAAAAAAATCACAATTGATTCTTTGTTGTTCCTCCTCGAGCTTTTAGAACGGCCCGAATTCTTGGCATGGATTCCACTGATGAAAAACGATATTCTCCATCAAGTTGATTCTAACTATTTCAAATAGCGGTTGAAAGGTCAGCTTTTCAGGGTGGAGCCTTGTCATGGATGATCTCTTTATTTTTAAATTTCCTCTATAAATTTCAAGTCGGATTGAGATCTGAACTGTTTGCTGACCATATTATTGAATTGATACGCCTTTCCGGAAGAAAAGTTTCAACACTCTTTGATCTGTGGCAAAATGTATCATCAAACTTATTTTCTATCGATGAAATGAAAAAAGGGTTCAAAATTTTAATGTACACCAATGCATTGACAGTTGGAATAATGATTACCATCTCCCTAGGTCCTTTACCAGGCATGTGACCACGTATTATAAAAGAGTCAGGGAATTAGTTTGTTTTCTTCAGGCGGTCATCTTCATATCTTTCATTACAATTACACCAGGCACAAGTTGCAGCACCACCATATCAGCCAATGCAGATTCATAAATCATCACCAAATATCACTTTCATCCAATCATCCTCACTCCATGCTTACTTCATTATTACTAAGTTTTCTTCTGTTTAGGTGTCAGTATTGGTTTTCATTTGGGCTTTTCTATTTGGAAATTTCCATTCATTCAGCCAATTCCCTACCTTTCTTTCCAATTGTTGTCTATTTGTTTTGTTGTGCATTTTCTATTTCCAAGACATATTACTTTTAATTTTCTACCCTGATACCATTATACCTTCAGGGATCTACCTGTATGCTTTCCTTTATAACTCTCCCATTTTATTTATACTTGCACCAAATTTTAGACGCACCTGACTGAAAACAACCAACATCTTTTGCTGTACTCCATTTTGAATTTCTGTCTTGAGGGAGTTTTATAATCCTCTCCAGCGTATCAATTGAAAGCTCTCTTGTTGAAGCCAAGTTTCCTTTTGATTAATCAAGTTCGGCAAAAAGTCCAACAGTCTGTTATGGCCCACAAGTACACTTTTGTAATGATAAACTAATTAGCAGATGTAGACTTGTGCTGATATTTCTTTCAGAAATGCAAATTACAAGGTGATTCCATCATTTTTTTCCTATACTTGATCTGGAAAAAAATATACCATTAATTTTGATAATTCAATCTAGTTTGTTAAAGGTATATTTCATAAAGACTGAATGTTCTGCTATTAAGCTAAAATCACTTTGTGTCATATCTGTGATTTGTTTATTTGCTATAAAGTACATAAGTTTGATGAACATCCTCTAAGTGTGGGTATCCCCAATTTTTTTGCCAGTAATAATACAATAAGAATCATCTATATTAATTTTCCCTTGATATATCATTACTGGACTAACCTGAGTTATTAAAAAACAAATTGACACAGGGTTACTAGAAGCCAAATAGCCTCCTGCCTGACCATCTTTGATAATTAAAAGCACTATTTGTTGATGCGATTACTTTTTATCTCTTTTGCCTTTCCCTCTGGAAAAAATGATATCATGTTGAATAAAAATGGTTCTCCATACGTTTGAAGCACACTTATCGTCATCTGAGGCTTTCGAGAGATTCAGTTCAAAAGACGGAAGAACAGGTCTGGGTATTCACGCAATAGAAACAGTTACATGACCAATATCTTTTGGCACCATGTTGGGGGTGATCAATTGAAAAATCAGAAAAAGAAGTGATCAATGGATAAATCACTTCTCACACCTATTGTTGGACGGTGATTACAAAAATATCTGAATTTTTTTTTCAAATGAGAACACAGCTGGACACAAAATTAAGAGATCAATTTATCATAAACTTACATTGAAAAATGAACCCCCACTAAAAAGAATATTCAAAGAACAAATTTTTTTTTCTTAATATAATATAGATTAAATTTTCAGCCCTTTAGCACTTTTGGTGGGGCCAGTGTTGTCAATGTAGTGCTTTTTGTGCTAAATTCAGTGTTTATTTTGTTTTGACAGCACAAAAAAAGCACTAAATTAGCACAAGTGTGCTTGAAGGTTTTAGCAATTTGGGGGTGTATTCTCTAGCATGGGGGTATGTTTTTTGGCCATCTTTTACCTTTTTAAAAATATTTTCTGAGCTGGCAATACTAAATGGGGCTAGTATATGTGATACATATGTAGCCAGCCAGACAGATGGATCGAAAAACTGAAGAAACCAATTTTAATGTTGACTGTATTAATGCTGACAGTTTTGGTTGACAGTCACTAAAAGATCGACGACTGAAATCTGAAGTAGCAAAGGGTAAAAGAAATGAAAAAAAAAAATATTTCACTAACCGCTCGATTTTCAAATATCTGTCTCAACATGAAATAAATATTCTTTTTGTGAACTTAATCATTTTTGGAAAGATTCTGGATGTAGATTGGAGACAATATATAACAAGTAGGCTAATTCTTCTTTTCATTAAGATATTGTAAGGTCAGGAAGTTAGGGTTGACAGTTGACCTACATTGCACTAATTTGGCTAAATAACATTCTGTCAATCAAGTAACTTTTCTCTACTCCAATCATAAAAATACTACATGCTCAACAGTCATAAATAAGAACAAAATGAAAAAGAATTTTAAACCCAGAGGAAGAGCTTTGTGTTCAACTGTAAAAGCATTCTTATATTAATGGAGAATTGCCGAAGGTGCTTGGAGAAACTTTTCTCCTTAGAAATTGTGGTTTAACCTGAGAAAACGGTTCTATGCTTTAGATATTTCACTGGGGCAGGTTTTGAACCATATTTCCAAAATGAAATTCAAGACATTGGATGAATCATCTTTTTTCAATTACCATAACATGACAACATTTATAATATAGATTTTCCCAGTCATCCACTGATGAGATGATTCATTTTTTCAAGTAACACCATAATGTTGTCAGTGTAGGAGGTTTCTATTTCTCTGCTGGTCTGCATGGGAGGAGATAAGGGTTAAAAAAAATTGAATGTGTAAATGTCAAGCTGAAAAGTTGATATCTGATTTCCATTTTTGAAATATTTGTACAAATAAAACACAGTAATCTAGCATAAACAGAAAAGTGGTTGAAGCAACTTTTCCCCATGAATATTGCATTTTACCCTAAGAAAAGAGTTCTATGCTCAACATAACTTACTAGGGCAGGTTTTAAACTACATTATTCAAAGAGTGCCACAAAAGTGTAATCATCCAAGGATAAGGAAAAAAAGATTGAATTGCATTTTCTCTATGCCGCTGATGAGAAACTAGTCAATCTCTGGTTCTAAACAAAGGAAACAAATAATTTATGTATCAGAATTTACTCCAATCATTCTCAGTATGAATGGCACAAAGATTTTACACTCAAGATTTCTCAGATTCATTTTCATGGAAGTTTGGGGCACTTTTCATCACATATCGCTTTGTCATTGAAGCAGGAGTAGCAGTATTTAGTAGTAGAAGTAGAGTACCATAAACTCAGCATTATTTTGTTTTTTTCATTTTCATTAAATGAAGTATTATAAATCATTATCATTTTTTAAATTTCTTTTGATCACATTTTATCTTCATCTCAATTTTATGAGTTGCTTTTTTTATTGTGACTTTTTGCTCCGACCGATTATTTTCCCGCTTTGAGCGAATAACGTTGATCAGAAAATATAAAATAAGTTTCAGGTGAGATTCAAACCCAAATCACAGTAGCCGGAGGAAGCATCGTTTAGCCCGGCTTGCTTTATCAATTAAACCACCAAGACTTCATCTGGGAGCAGAAGCTCAATTAAAACCTTTAAACCCATCCTTCATTCTATTTATTTACATTCTTGTATTTCTGGTTTTTTCCACATTCCTATTTGATTAAGTAGGATGAATCATTATTATTTTCTTGAATTTTTATGACTACTTTTTACCTTCATCTCAATTTTTATCACAACTTGTTACTCCAGTCACTCGCCCTCTGACAGTGAATGAATATTGTTGAAGGATAAGTTTTATGTGTGAATCAAACCCATAAAAAAACTTACGATAAAAAAAACAACTAATAGAATTAAGATTAAGGTAATATAGAGTCAAAATATTATAAAATATTATTGAATGGAGTTGTCGTACACAAATAAATAAACCGATTTCAAACAAATCAAATATCAATAGATTTCATTTAAGCCTTCTGCGTTAACTGGTTGAAAACCGTCCTATCCATGCTAAAGGGTCTTCCTTTATTTTGTTCTTCCAATCTGTACGTGTTGGTCCTCATGAAACTAAGAGGATATATATGCCACTGCATATGTAATTTCAATTCAAGCCAAAACTGCGAACATCAAAATAGCCAACATCCATATAGGTTTCTTCAGCATTTAAGTGGGTCTGGCTGGCTATGTATCTATTGCACATACAGGCTGCACCAATAGAGCTGTAGGGCTCAAAATTTGAATATTTACTCCTTATTATATCTGAAAAAAAAAGGTTTTTGGTTTTTGAACCCCCTCCCCCAAATGATAGGGGTCAATTTACAATGTAATGTCATGCTAAATTGATTCTTAAGTTTGTGTCTGGCAGCATTTATGCTTGTTTTTGAGATTTCAGCTTTTTTTCAGTGATCACCAGCCAACAAAAAGTTGGCAAAGTAAATTATTCATTAAAACATCCATTTTACAATTAGTTAATTGATCACCCCCAACACCGCATGCTAGCAAAGGACATTGGTCATGTAATGGTATGGTAACATGAACAGTTTATATTACCTTTTCAGATGTACAAGCATGTTTAGCACTAATTGATGACTCCAATTGACACACTGAAATGTAAGTTATGTCCCTTGCTCAGTGTTGCCAATTTGAATGTTCATCTGAATATGTTTTTGGTTGGATCCAGACGTCAGAAATTGCTATTTAGGTGATTTGATAATTTGATCTATTATAATAAGTATTATCTTTGATAAATGAAGTAATGTTTCAATCAAAAAAAAGTTTATGATTAAAGTCGCATTTGATTTATTTGTAATATTCAATATGTTCCCAAGATTTTTTGTGTTTATGAGGAGAATCTAACTGTTTGTAGGTGTTTAAACATGTTTTTTGACTCAATTTCAGATTGAAAATAAACTTGGCAACACTGCTTTGCTAGATCTTCACTCAAGAATAGAACTAGTGCATCTATAGTCGGACTTACCGGTTCGTTATTTCTTTTATCTTTCTCAATTATTTTTTGAAATCAGAGATGAAAAACCTTTTTGAAAGCCAGCGTTGGTAATAATCTTTTAAAAAATCTCATCACAAGCTTATTTCGATTGATTATTGTCAAACTCCTAGAGGGTTGACTTTATTTTCACAATTAGTCAGGCATTGGAGAGAGTGAGAGGTAGAAAGAAAGACTGATTCTGTGACGTCATGTTGTGTCAACTCACCTTTCCGAGTTCTTAGAATTCATTTTTCAAAACTATTGAATTCCTGATATGAGAGATATTATTTTTATAAAATGATAAGTGTACATTTCATTTTTTCATCTTTTCGGTGAAAATTACCTTGCTACTATGGATGTTGTTCAAACAGTCAATATGATGATAGAACCATCACACAATATAAAAATATGAAAATTCAAAAGGACAGTAGGTATTCGTTTGTTCATGATTTCAAGGTATTTGTCCAACCATGTTATTTATAATTACAAATAAATTACAATTTTCAGTAGAGTTTCCGTGGCTCAGTGATCTCGGGCATTCTGCTGGCCAGCAGTAGATTTTTAATCAAATCCAACTGGGAGTAAAACATTCATTTTTATTTTTTCCTTGCTTTCAAGGTCATTGGTGGATCAACCATTAGGCTGAGCGGCCTTTTTTCTTTTTTTTTTTTCACGGCTACTGGCAGATTAACCATAACTCTGAATAGGATTTTTCTTTTCTTTCTTTTTGTCAGTCTCTTACTATTGAGTTTTGACTATTCTTTTGTGTTTAACAATGATAGATAACGATGACCAAGAGAAAAAGGAGTGACATCAAGCTCAAATAACAGTGACACAGTGATGTACACAAAAACTGATGACAAATTCACCCCCACTTCTAAAGCCCAACTTGGATTGACTTAATCTGCAAAAGTTAGCAAATCCGATTTACAGGAACTTTTAATAAAGGAGTTGAAATGAGACACAGAGTTTTGGAATAATATTGTTTGGAGAAATGAATTCCGGTTTGTTTTAAAACGTAAACTTTAATTAAGCATGAGAGTTCGACCATAGCATAGCCAAGTTTGCTTATACTGTATTTGTGATTTACAAATAATTTTATGGAGAAAGAGAAGAAAATGCTTGAAGGCATTCTTACAGAAATCTGTTTAGACAATCAATAACTCCAAAATTGTTTAAATGGGACTGCTTTAGGAATCACATGTCCTCTACCTTTGTCGATGAAGTTGGAGAGAAATATGTCATTAGTTGCATCTTTTTTTCTGTCTATGTCATTCTGTCTTTCTGTTCATCTAACTCTCTATCTTCATGTCCATCTGTCCACATGATATCCAAAGAAATACTGAATGGATTTCAATTGAATTTTGTTTAAGGTTGGGGGAAAGAGGTAAGAAAGGGATGGTGAAATTTTGAGGCTAATCCAGGATTTTTAAAATATTTTTCTATTTTCTTTCCCCATACATTAATGTATATGGTTATGTCTCTTCACACAATATCTCCCCAAGTTCCCAACGAAATCCAATTAAATTCTGTGGAAAGGTGGACAATAGGCTAAGGAAGGGCTACTTACATTTTAGATCTGATTAACAGACAATTACCCCCCTCCAGGTTGTAGTTATACATCCAAACTACATGATATTGCCAAAATCTCATGTCTATCCACACAATATCTCGTAAAGTTCTCCATGAATTTGAATATAAATTTATAGAAGGGTAGGCAATGAAGGGGTGATTAAATTTTGTAGCAGATTTGTGCACAATTATTTCCCCTAACAATGGTGTTGATAAGAGAATGCGCTCTCTGAGTGCTTTTTAGCAAGTAATTCACAAAAATTGAAATTAACGAATCAATAACAATGGTTATGGATCGATTTCAGGAGAAAAAATTCTCGATACTTATTTACGTGTATTTATTACTATTTATTTAGTTTTATAATAAAAAAAGAAAACCAGAGAAATTGAAATGGTCGATAGATTAAAAGGTTGCCATTTTTTTCTTTTTATAAAATCACAAGCCATAAATTATATCTCCCGTGTGCCAAAATAAAATGTTTTTGCGTGCTAGATTGGGCACGCATGTCACATGTTCACCACTTGTTCATTGATCATCCTTTCAAATAAATTTTTAGTTGATCACCTCCATAAGAAGTTGGTCATGTGACGGTTTCTATTGAGTGACAAACCAGACTTGTTATCTCTCCCAATTATTGTTTTAGACAATACTGAACAGACATGTCGACAAATTCAGAAGTTCCATTATGGAAAATACATCTGTCTTAGATACAAGGTCACAAAACAAAAACAGGATAAAATTGCCCAGAAGGTACTATTATTTGTCAACTCCTCCACCATATGGTCCTCATGGCCTACCAAATGGGGGGTGGGGCTGTGGGGAGGGACCTGCACCCTCACCCAATGCTCTCACTACTGGTAAATTCTTTCTAGGGTTGTCAAATTA
This sequence comes from Thysanoteuthis rhombus, assembly GCA_963457665.1. Taxonomy (NCBI): domain Eukaryota; kingdom Metazoa; phylum Mollusca; class Cephalopoda; order Oegopsida; family Thysanoteuthidae; genus Thysanoteuthis; species Thysanoteuthis major. The sequence goes on along the minus strand of OY735203.1, from coordinate 70,826,548 downwards.
GCCATTTTCTGGCTAGATATGGCTGATATTTTCCAATTTAGCTGATAGAAATCTATGATAACTGATTAGAGCTGGTAAATCAAAAAAAAGTAAATATTCAATTTTTATTAATAATTTGTTCTGGGATCTCAGTACATAGTTATTTTATTTGATAAATAGGCTTTGAATACATATATATATATATATATATATATATATATATATATATATATATATATATATATATATATATATATATATGTATGTATAGAATAGTAATAATTACAAGGACATGTACCCATGTAAACATTTTATGCCTCTCATATACGTCAGCAACCATCTGCAGATGTCTTTGTAATTATTATCATTTTTTATAAATTAATAGCTGTATTTACTGAATTAAATATTGAGCATTGTGATTAAAGATCTTCAACAGACAAAATTGGTTTTCATTTGTTTGTAACAAATTGGGAAAATAAAAAAGTATCATGAAGTATATATATATATATATATATATATATATATATATATATATATATATATATATATATATGTATGTATGTGTGTGTGTGTGTGTGTGTGTATGTGTATATATATATATATATATATATATATATATATATATGTGTGTATGTATGCACTAGTCTTGTTAGTCACTTAATAGAAACAGTCATGCAACCAACATCTTTTGGCTGCAGGCCATGCTAGGGGTAATCAATTAGAAAAATTGCTGGAGAGGGTGATCAATGAATGTTACTTCTTTCGCCTTCTCTTGGATAGTGATCACCAAAAAAGTCTGAATTTTAAAAAATCAAACAGAAACAAACCAAGGGATCAATTTAGCATAAACTTACATTGCAAACTTAAGCCCTGACAAAATAAGTATTTGGTGGGGGCCATGGGGTGAAAAAAAATTATTTCTAGACATAATAAGAAATAAATGTTTATATTTTAAGCCCTCTAACTCCATGGGACAGTTTTAGAGACAGTTTCGGTTGACGGTTTTCTAATACGAATTTTTGCTGATTCCAGTCATTTTAAAAGACAGTTTTAACTAAAAATAACAAACCATACTTTCTGACACTGATTTTTTTCCCTCCTTATTCGACCTGCACGCCCACTTTGTCAACAAATTAGAGGCCCGCACGCTCCAATAAAGATCATTAGGTATACTCCTGTCTCGAAGAATCACTGAGATTGTCACGAGTGATTAAAAAGCTGTTCCATTTTTGATGACACTTCTACATTTTTTAATTACATTTTTCAAATGCCTCCATCAACAGAGAAAGAAATATTGTCTTGGCAATGTAGACATTCCTTGAAGCTGATGTTAGTGACAACCCCCTCATTCACATGTGTTTTACCTTATTCATATCCTGGACATCTTTCTCCAAGCTATGAGCAACACTTTTCTCCCTCAACCATTGTTGCCAGCTCAAATTTGATTTTTTCCAGTTGAAACTGCTTTGAAATCTGGCAAAAATTGGCTAAATCTTCTCCACTTTTTGCTCATTTTATGGCTAAAAATGATTTGTTTTTTTTTTAAAGCCAAATCATCAAAATAACTTTATAATCAGACTGGAAAAGAAAAACAATTGGAAATCCAGCCAATTCCTAGCTACAAAGGGAGATAACTTTTGTTCGATATTTTACAGACACTATTTTAGAGATTAGCATTAGATTTGCAAGTTTTACTGATTTCGGTATTTCAATCTTGAATAAAAAAAAGAAATTTTTTTTCAAAATTGAAATTATGAAAAAATGTTTTTCCTATCTCGTTTGATATGCTATGACTGACTTTCAAAAATGGCTGAAATCGGTTAAATCTTTCCATTTTCAGCCAGCTTTATGGCTAAAAAATCAAATATACATGTTTTAAGTTAGCTATAAAGTTAAATCAAATCAGCCAATTATTTTTGAAAATGACCAGATTTTTGGCTATCTGCTATCACAGATTTTTATCAGCTAAATGGAGTTGGGGAATCGGCTACATCTATCAGAAAAATGGCTGATTTGGCATCTCTGATCTCAACACTGAAACTAGAAATATTTTTGTGGCAACCATGTCAATATTTTAAGGAGAAAAGAAAAAAAAATGTGAAAATGAAAAAAATTGGAAAACTCTCTCTCTCTCTCTCTCTCTCTCTATCTATCTATCTATCTATCTATCTATCTATCTATATCTCTAGGCACGGTTGTGGTCTAAATAGGCTTATACTATTCTTGTCAGCTAGATTGAAAGGCATATCAGGTTTTTAGTTACCGGGGGGGGGGGGTCGGGTCGGAGTGATACTAATGGTGGAATTGAATGAAAGGAAAACAGATGTACAATAAACAGAGAGAATATCTAAGAGAGCAAGAGTGAAAAAAAAAATGGCTGAAAAGCGATAAGACTGAAAAGGAAGAATAATAAGTCAAAAACAGTTGAATAAAATCTGAGAACAACTCAATAAATCTTTTTGGTGTGTGGGTGGGTGGGGGTTGGGGGGGGTAAGCAGTTTATTCTTGTTCCAACTTACTTTTTGTGTTTTATATTGTTCATCATGTGACACTCAGTCATTTCTTCAGATCATCTCGAACTAGTGAATGATTCACCCAAGAATGAATGAAATTACTTCGAGGATGAATGAAGGGTGAACAGCTTCATTTTCTCAAATATTTATACCGTGCATGGAGGGTGGGTGGATCAAAGTACAGACATGTACTAATAACATAGTACAGACATGTACTAATAACATAGTACAGATATATACTAATAACAAATTCTCAAAGAATATAGAATTCTACCGGTCATCTGAATTCAATCTATTTTCACGTGGTTATTCGTGCAGTTCTTATCAGGTACATTGTTGCTTAACTTGAAATAATCATTTCTGTCTGAATTTCTGACGTGAAGAATTATTATTATCTGTCTGACCACCTTATTCTGATTAAATTCCATTATAGAAGTATGATTTGAAAAATATAAATTATTAATTATTCTAGTCTTCCTATGACATATGGTACAAAAAAAATAAAATCTCCATAAAATTTTTACTCATTTGTGAAAAATATTTTCAACACATTTACTTCATCAAGTGATACAGTTACACGAGAACTAAAAAGGTACATTTTTTAATTATAACATCAAACAACATGTTCCTAAGATGTTAATGTGGAAATGAAATTGAAACCTTTTATTCCTTCAAATTTACAAAGTAAATTCTACCATTAAAAACCTGATTATATCATTTTAATTCTAAATTTTGTACGAATCCAGGAGACAAAATAAACAATAAAATGTTTATACATTTGAATTTACAAAAAACAAATACTGAATTGAAATACTTAAATAGTACAAATTCAGTTAAAATATTTGAAACTACTGTTATCCTTTTGACTGATGCCTTTCATCCAAATGCAATTGTAACTCATAGTTATCCGTACTATACTGCAGTCCTTTGGCCTAATGTCTTTTGACTTGATGCCTTTTGACCGGTCCCCATTCTGGCTATCTCAGCCAAAACACCCTTGGCCACTGCACACCTGTGTCATTCTACAACCCAAAAAGTAAATTTTTCTGGTAAACAGATACACTTACAAAACATTGTTTCTGAGAATCTCATTCCAAGAAGATTATTTACTCATTTTATTTTATGTAAACATACAAAATCCTTACAATTTTTATTTGGATTTTTCCGTGTCACTCCAAGTTTTTTTTTTATATATTACAAACCACAAACCAAAACTGTCACCAACACTATCGAAATAGGTTTCTTCAGTTTTTAAGTCAGTCTGGCTGGCTAATTTATGTAGACGTATATATGCATATATATGTATCACAAATATAGGTTATACCAATGGTGCTAGAGAGATGAAAATTTGAACATTTATTCCTTATGTCTACGATGAAACATTTTTGTTTTTGTTTTTTGAAAATCAACCCCCTAAATAGGTTTTTAGCAGGGGTTCAATTTACAAGGTATCTTTATGCTAAATTGATCACTATTTTGCACCTTCCTATTTTTTATAAATTCAGACTTTTATACAAGAGAAGTAACTTATTCATTGATAACTCCTTTTTCAAATTTTTTAATTAATCACCCCCTTCACAGCATGCAGCCTAAAGATATTGATGATGTGATGGTTTCTATTGGGAGACTAACCAGACCAGTTGATATTTATCTAAACCCAAAAAAGTAGTTTTTTGTGGTGAACATACTCAATAAGAAGACGTTGCTTCTTGGAATCCAATTCTCAGAATGTCGTTCACTCACTTCACATTTCATAAACTAAGAAAATTCGTAGAAGTCTTTTGTTGGCTCGTCCTTGTCACTCCCAGTTTTCTTAACATATTTTTAGGACGTTCAAACTCGAATAAGATAAACACTTGAGAAACGAGTTGAATTATGCTTTTAGCCCATGATACAAAATACATTTTGCATTAAAAAAATTATACACAAAAGAGAAAATAGTGATTAGATTAGTGATTCAAAACAAAAAAGAATTTGTTGAGGACAAATGAAATTTTTCGATGAAGACTTAAGGATGACTGACACTGAAAAAATTCAAGATGCACTGGTCTAGATAATGAGATGGTTCATGTGCAGTGTGTCCGAACCCAGAATGTCTACAACCTTCACGTCTAAACCCAGTTTGTTTAAAGTATTATGAGATAAGATAAGATATAGCGAGTAAAATGTTTACACATATTTGTACTCGTATCACACTTTCTGTTGGTGAGTTTTGTTATCTGTCTTTTTCAGAAGCTTTTAATTTGTGGTTTTATTGTAGATTGAAGATTGTGAAGTAGTCATATTCGTTTTTGAAGCTGTTCACAGATTTAGTTTTCATTATATGTACTCAATCTGATATTATCAATGATGTAAGAAATGTTAAAAATGTTAGAAATTACAGAATCGATAAGATTTTTTTTCTTTCTAAATACCCAGGGATATTTTTCTTATTCTTTTATTTTTCTATTGTCAAGACATTGAAGAAATTGTGGAGTTAATAGAATCATTTTTTCTTCTGAATACCCAGGGAAACTAATTTTTTTTAATTCTTATATCTTTGTATTTTTCAATGAATGTGATCTCAACCATCCATACAAACACACGTCATAAACATTCTGGAGATGGATAGGTAGATTACGTACCATCGTCTTGTTTAACTCTGTTCAGCCTGGCCTATCAGTGAACAGTTACACTTCTAAAGAATCGGCCATTATCTCGTTTTATTGCTCGTCTGTAAAACTTCCGTATACTGCTTTCTAAAAGAGCATCTACCAACGTCATTTGCTTTCCTGGTTTTGTTGATTTATCATTATTGGAGGGGATGGATTTTGTGATGGCGGCATTTGGCTGACATACAAGGTGTGCCAGGTACCTTTGTCTGCTGGTGTTGAGCAAAGGTGTCAACATCCTCTGTGTTTCAGATTGAATGCAGATCATCAAAACTGTAAGTCATCTGAACCCTTCCTACTGTTCCGTCGATAACCACCCCTGACCATCTTACGAAACATAGCGGAGTAAGTTGAGTTCAGGCGCTCCTGTTGGTGTTTTGTGAGGTTCTATGTTTAACACGAGTGTGTGAAGCGGCTTCTGACCATCACGTTGAGGATGTAGAATCGCATACGCAGAATGATTGTCTTGTCAGGGAGTTAGGTTAGTCAGGAGTTTGGCAAGTTCATAAAACTTCCCTTCTGCTTGAACTATCCTCGAGTCAAATAACTGCATCACCTGTAGACAGTTTATCATCGGTATTGGAATAATTGAACATTTTCAAACGGCTCACCCTGTAGACTAATTACCGTTTCTCTATATTTTCGTATCCAATCAGTTTGATATTAAAACTTTCTAATTATTAAACAGTTTGATATTCAGTCCAAAAACACATGTATGAGAAATAGAGTGAAAAAGATAAAGGTGGCCAAATCACAGCTTGAGAGCCACACGTAACCCTTTGATACCTAATGTGCGGCTTCTGGAAATATATTGGCTGAGCTTGTTTTCTCATTACAATTTATGATTAATGGATGTTAAGGTTATATCCGACATAATGGTGTACATTTTTTTTTTTTTTCATAGACAATGAGGAAAACATAGATTGGGTTGATAAGTAACCAAGGGTGACCAAACCATGGCTCACGAGCCACAGACTGCTCTTTGACATTTAATGAACTCCTGGTGGAAATATGTTGACTGATTTCCTCTTCTAATTATAATTAATATAAAAAGTAAATAAGGAAAATGTTCAGCTTATAATTATCTACAGCGTATGAACTGTGACTCTACTGGATTACAATGTTAGTAAAATATTCGACTATATCAAATCCAAAAATAGGATTTGATATAATTGAAACAATAATCAGTGGAAATTTTGAAAACATTTGATGTATATAAGCACTTTAGAAAACCGTATACTCATTGTTGCTTAAATGTATTTGTTTATACTTATATAAACTTCCTATTAGAACATGTGCATATAACTATAGTCGTAGCAACCACCCTCGATATCCCACATTTTATTGCATGTACCAGACCTGATTATCTCAAAAAATCATCTAAAATTATCTTAAAAACATGGATCATTTATCTAAAATTATCTAAAAACAACCTGCACAAGATTTGAGCATTGTTGGTCCAGAATAAGCATAGAGACCCTAAAAAAACACTTCTTTGAAGAAACAAAAAAATGTTTTTTAGATATTGCATAGGGGGTTACTCATGCGATTTTTATAGCCCCCCAAAATGAGACAGGAACATCTGGAAACACACAAAAATTCATAGACACAAACAAAGCAAAGGGAGACGAATCTGTAGCACACTTGACTGGTTAGTTAGGCAAGCAATTTCTGGAGCTACAGTGTTTCAATTGTGCAATTTGGGAATAATTAGTATCATATAATTAGTAATTGATCAGTTAAGCCATAACGTGACTCAGTTTTGAGGTAGAGTATTTTTTGCACTTCACACCAAAATTCCAAATAGTCTCTCAATATATTCAAATCTGCCCCCTCCCTTCAGAATCACTATGTTGAACAATCACTAGTATCAAGGCTAGGAAAAAGAGTGTCTGCTACATTATAGACATTTAAAGAGAAAGGTTTGTTTTTCTTTTGGTTTTTTCAAATACAAACAAAGATGGTTCAATAAGACCAAAGCTTGACAATTATTATTATCTGAATTTTGATCTGAGATTTTCACTGTATAATGTTTGAATTATTGAATTTTAATCTTATATTTTCACCTTATAATAGTCACATTATAGAATGAATTTTAATCTAAAAATTCCACAGCATAATGTTCAAACTGTTAACAAAATTTGATATGCTTTTCAACAGTATCAAACTGAATCTTAACCTGAATTTTTCACTGTATAATGTTCAAACTATTAGGTGAATTTAATCTAAAATTGTCTATGTATGATGTTCAAAATATTCATTGAATTTTAATCTGAAATGATGTTCAGAGCATTAACTAGATAATAATCTGAATTTTTTACTGTATTATGTTCAATGTATAAACTTAATTTAATTCAGAAATTTTCAGTGTATAATATTTGAAGCATTGAGTGATGTTTAATCTAAAATTTTCACTGTATAATGTTTGGTCTATTAAGTGAATTTTAATCTGATATTTTCATTGTATAATTTTCAAATTATCAATAAATTCTAATCTGAAATTTTCAAATTTACGATGTTCAGTTTATAACTGGATTTTTATCTGAAATTTACAGAGTATAATGCTCTAAGTATTAACTGAATTCTGATCTGAAATTTTCACAGTATAATGGTCAAATTATTAACTACTACGTTTTAATTAATTTCATTGTGTAATGTTCTGATTATTGACTAAATCCCAATCAGAAATTTTCTATGTATAATATTCAGTCTATTAACTTTATTAAATTTTGAAATTTTCATTGTATAATGTTTGAAATATTAACTAAATTCTGATCTGAAATTTTCACTATATGATATTCAATTTATAACTGGATTTAAATCTGAAATTTTCATTGTATAATGTTCTAAGTAATAACTAAATTCTAATCTAAAATTTTCATTGTATAATGATCAGTCAAAAAGCTAAATTCTAATCTGAAATTTTCACTGTATAATGGTCAAACTATAACTGATTCTAATCTGATTTCATGATTCTAATTTTGTATTTAAAGTTTCAACTAAATTTTAATCTCAAATTTTCATCGTATAATGTTTAAAGTATTAATTGAATTCTAATTTGAAATTTTCACTGTATTGTGTTCAGTCTCTTGACTGGATTTTAATCCGAAATTTTCATGACATATTGTTGAAAATATAAACTGAATTCTAGTCTGAAATTTTCGCTGTGTAATGGCAAAATTATTTACTTAATTTCAATCTGGAATTTTCATTGTATAATGTCCAAAGTATCAACTGAATTCTGATGTGAGATTTTCATTCTATAACGTCCAAAGTATTAACTCAATTTTTATCTTGAATGTTTGCAGTATATTGTTAAGTTTACTTACTGAATTTAATCAAGAATTTTCATTGTATAATGTTTAAAGTCATAACTGAATTCTAATCTGAAATTTTCATTGTATAATACTCTAAGTATCAACTAAATTCTAATCTGAAATGGTAAAACTATTTACAGAATTTGAATTAAAGATATCCATTATATAATGTTCAAAGTGATAAACAAATTCTAATCTGAAATTTTCATTGTGTTATGGTCAAAATATAACCAGTATTTTAATCTGAAATTTTCACTAAACAATTCCAAAACTATGAGCTGAATTTTGATCTGAAATATTTACTGTATAATGTTCAAAATCTGTCAACTGAATTTGATTTTTGAATTTTTGTTATGTAATGGTCAAACTATTAGGTTACATTCTCACTATATAATATTCAAACTGTTAACTGTATTCAATTCTAAAATTTTTACTGCATAACATTCAAAATATTGATTGAATTTTGATCTGACACTTTCATAGTATGATATCCAGTGTTAACAAGATTGCAATCTGAAATTTTCACTGTATAATGCTCAAACTATAAACTGAATAGTAATTTGAAATTTTCAGTGTATAATGTTCAAACTGATAATTGAATTTCAATTTGAATTTTCACTGTAAGAGGTTCAAACTGTCGATTGAATTTTAATCTGAAATATTCACTGTATAATGTTCAAACTGTTAACAGAATTTTGATCTGAATTTTTCACAGTACAATGATCAAATTATTAGCTGACAATTTTACTGTATAATGTTCAAACTGATAACTGAATTTGAATCTGAATTTTCAAAGTTCAAACTCTTCATTGAATTTTGATCTGGAAACCGTCAACATAAGTATCTCCAGTTTTCATCTTGGTCTGGCTGGCTGGCTGGTTACTAATAGGCTATGAATTTATCACATGAACAGGCTTCACCAATGGTGCTAAAAAACTGATATTTTAAACATTTATTTTTTCATTTTTCATTGTTTTTAGAATTTCCCCCAAAAACAGATTTTTAGTGGGGGGTTTCAATCTTCAATGTATGTTCATGCTAAATTGGTTCCTAGATTGTGCCCAGCTGCAAGAGAAGTTACTTATTCATTAATCACCCTATTTCCCAATTTTTTAATTGATCATTCCCAACATGGCATGCTGCCAAAAGATGTTGGTCATATAACAGTTTCTATTGAGTGACTAACTAGACCTGTTCTTTTTTGTTTCAATGTTTATAGCGCATCAAGGCAAGTTAAAATGTTTTTCATTTTTCGGCCAAGGTGATGGGAGGGAGGTGTGTGACTGATGCCATCAGTAAAGGAGAGTTTGGTTATTGAGAAAATCCTCCAAAATAGAACGAGAAGGGAGGCAGTCATCGCACAAGATGTTCCTATCGCGTGACGTTGTTCATGACTGGGTGATCAAACAAATGTGTTGTGATTCTCTTGTTTGATAGTCGGTATAGATAGGGCAGGGAAAAATGGAGTGGGGGGGACACACCCTCTTCTTGTTAAGGACCTGAGGGAGTTGATTTTATGCTCACCTGAAATATTACTATGATGAAAGAAAGAAAAATAATACTTTGCATAAACGAATCATCGTAGCTCACAAGTGTACCAGAACTGATCATCTAAAATATTATTCTAAATTATTTTTTTTTTTAAAGTCTTTTATTTAATGTTATCCAAAAAAAATAAATACCAGCACAAGATTTGGGCATTGTTGGTCCAAAATGGACTTCTTGATCCAAAAGAACAGGTTTCTTGAAAAACAAAAAAATTGGGCCAAGTGGTGTGCTCAAGCAAATTTTGTGGGTTGTAGCCCTAAAAATATAACCAGGAACACCCCACACACACACATACAGACAAGCAAAGAGAGAAAAATCTGTGATCCACTTAGCTGGTTGGTCAGGCTGGCCATTAATGGTCCCACTGTGATTTGACTGGACTTCATAGTCAAACAATAGAAACTGTCATGTGACCAACATCTTTTAGCAGCATGCCACGTTGGATGAATCAAAAAACTTTAAAAAGGAGTAATCAATAAATGAGTAGCTTCTCTCGTCCTTTGTTAGGTGGTGATCACTAAAAAAATCCAAATAATCAAATAACAAGCATGAACACTGCTGGACACAAACAAAGGGATCAATTTACGTATTAAATTGATTATCTGACAAAAAACTCATTTTGAAGGTAAATTTCAAAAACCAAAAGATAACTTCTCTCAAGATATGATAAGGAGTAAATGTTTGAATTTTCAACCCTCTACCTCCTAGCTTGTACATGTGACATATACATACATACCCAGCCAGGCAGAATGACTTGAAAACTGAAGAAACCTATGTTGACAGTTTTGGTTGAGGGTTTCTAAAACCATAGGAGGCAAAGAAAAAAAAAGAAAAAAAGAAATGAATTACAGTAGGTGACTGAAGATTTGTAGGCCATAGAGGGCGGGGAGCTCAGCTCCAGTATTTACTAAGATTTGGAGAAAAAGGAAGCTCAACCTTCAAGAACAAGAAAATCTCATTAGTCCTAAAAAGAGAGTATACAACCAATGCATCCTTCTGATAGTCACTTATGGAGCTGAAACATGGAACCAAACCAAAAGACTGACTCTCAAAGTGAGAACCATGCAACGTGCACATGAAAGAATCATGCTCAACATCATATGGTGAAACTACAAGACAGTGCAATATATTAAGGGAAAAACAGGAGTCTGAGACATTGTAGTAACCATTAGGAAACTCAAATGGCAATGGGCTGGTAATGTTGTAAGAATGGTAGACAACTGATAGACATTACGACTCACAACGTGGATCCCCGGAGATCAAATGCAGAACCAAGACTGGCAGAATATGAGATGGCAAGACAAACTGGACAGGTTCAGAAAATATTGGCTTCACAATGCCTACCATAGAAAAGTCTGGCGAATCCTGGGGAAGGTCAATGACCAACGACAAATGGTCAGAGACGGATGATGATGGTGAAAAAAAAAGATTTGCAATACATAGACATACACTATTTATAAAGTCAGAGAAGTGCAGTAGGTGGACGATGATTAATGAAGCTTTCCACCCCCTTCTTCATTAGGGACCTCCTCCATAGTGGGCCAGAGGGAGTTTTTGAATTGCCTACTCCTTCTCCTGAAGGTAAGAGTAACTTGGAAAGGGAAGGATAGAAAGATGGATTGAACAGATCGCAAGAAAGGAATTAAACAAGCCTGGCTACTGCAGGGTAAAACTCCATTCCAAGTTCTACTCTGTCTGAAGATGATTACAGCAACTTTTATTTTGTATACATAATAAATAAAAAAAATTATGAAAATATTTATCAATTTCATAAATGTACTTATTCATTATAGTGAAAGAAGCTTGTGCGTACCTGTAAAAGATAAAACTTTCATAAATATATGAGTTTCATTAAATCCGTAAGAGAGCCAGCTACCAACCAATTGGTCATGATTTCAAATCACTGTTGGGAAATGTTGATTTTAAAAATCTATCTATTTATTCGAATGAAAAAAGTCCATGCGTATATCTAACATAAATCTTGGTAGATATGTAAGACTAGTCAATTAAATTTGGTCAAGAAAAGATATGAGTAGTAATCAGTTGGTCATGATTTCAAAGAGAAATGTTAATTGTCATTTTTACAGAAGAAAATGTTCTTGTCCTTGTTACAAGACAAAAACTATGTCAACTCCAGGTTTGGATTAAGGTTTGATCAGAGAGGGAAAAAGAAAAGATGAAATAATCAGATTCTCATCCAAATTTATATTAATGCTCAGACTTTGTTAAATGAAGCATTGCAGGCATTCACAAGAGATAATGTATCATAACAACTCATTTAACTTATATTATCTATATTGACCTTATTATCTACTTAATATACCTTTCTGTGAGGGGAATGTTGAAACAGAATTCATTTGCAAATCCAACATTTGCAAATACTGTTTAAACTTGCCCAACCTTTATTTACCAGCCTATGAGACAAATGGTTTACAAAGGTACGTAGGGACTACCACAGGCATACTAGCCTAGGGGCAGGGGTAAGCAATTGCTCCTAACTAATTCGGGCAAAACAGTGAAAAAATTTGGGCGAATCAAGCCCCTTTGCCCCCTTCTACCAAAGAGTTCCCCTAAGCTTATGGGGACTACCCTCCACTGCAACAAGCCCCATAGCTGACCATTTTGAACTTTAGTAGACAGTCCCTTAATCATAATACCAGTGAATTTGGAAGTTGTGAAGTGTTGGCATAGATTTTTCTTTCAATACGAATGTTCATCTTATATGCTGACAAAGATGGTACATTTTATTTCTTTACTCTTGGGAAGAAAAAATCAGTTTTATTAATCCAGGAAATGAAAAACCTTATTGATTATTCTATTTGCTTTCTGACATTATGAAAATTCATTGTTCTACTATCCTTCATTGACTATTTTTTAAGTTATCTATGGATAGAATGATACTTCACAATATTTCTATTCTTAAACATTGTTTTTGAAAAATATTCTTTCCAGAAGCTTGACTTTTAGAATATTGTTTCCCAAAGAAATATTATAGAATTTTCTCCTAACTCTTTTGAATGGGGTTTCTACTCAGTTGGCTCCTAATAGACAGAAATATCAGAAACAAAATTCAAATAAAAGTCAATCTGAGCTATGATTATGTTTTTTTTTATTTGGTTGAACAATCGCTGAAAAATAATTATAGATTGATTGAAAGCTTACACTACAAAACATTTATTAATTTAGTATTCATTAAACTGGTCAAGAAAGTTAGAATTTGTTTGTTTTTGTTTCTTAAATTGTGCCCACATTGGATCTTTAGCTGCAACACTTACATTCAAACACAAAGCTTCAGCAGTCTGTCACACTGAAGCTGCTGCCCTTGTAAGCTTTTCAGCTATATACTTGCACATAAGCACAAAGCTTCAGCAGTCAGTTATATGTTTCACTCTCTTCCTCTGTTTAATCAGCTTTAAAGAGAGGAAGAGAGTAAAACTTATGTTTCCATCATGACTTTTTGAAATATACATACAAACATACCAACAAATTTTGTGACACTGGTATTTACAAGTATAGATTTTCAGATGCCTAAAAAAAGGGTTGAGCTAAAAAAATGTGTGATTAGAATATAAGATCAGGTAGACACTTTTCTTTAAGTAGGAATAATAAAGAAGGTAAAAGAGAAATTCTGCCACCAAGTATTTGAATTTTTGTCATGTTTCAATTTAACTGGGGGTGTTTTGTCCGTCTTTGGACTTTTCCTGAGAGTGATGAACAAAGGGGATTTCTTCCAGGCTTCATTGTTTTGTGTATATTCAATATAAATTGCTAAACACTGGTCCTCTAGATACAATATCAACCTTTCTTTTTGATACACTCCTAAAAGTTAACCACTTTAAAGAAATGGCATGAACAATAATAAACTATATATATATATATATATATATATATATATATATATATATATATATATATATATATAAAGTCTAGAGAGCTGTACTGCTTCTAATACTAAATATTTTTTAAAATCTTTTTTCAAAAATTTTCTGTCATTTCTGCCACTTATTTCCCAATATCTGTTAATGCAATTTATTCAATTTTCTTCTGTTTTTTCATGTTTTAGACAGATTTTGATATAATGGTACTATGTGTAAATTTTTTGTTAGGATTATCAGTCGTTTATCATGCAACAGTTTTGGGTATTTAAAAACAAAACAGTTACATTAACATGACTCCTTAGCAGTATCAATCAAACATCACATCCCTCCCAGTTATGATTTTAATACATCACTTATATCATATTATATGTAGTTTATAATCATTTTATATGGATGTTTTATTATACAACACATCATTCAATTTTTTTAAACAAATGGCTTACTAATGTAGGTTACCCAAAAAATGTGTTTGGCGATGAGGGATCAGTAAGTATAACAACAGATATGACTCATTCTTCATGTCACTTTTATAGAGTGTTCACTCATGTGAATATTAAATCTGTTGTGTTGGTTTTAATCTCGGATAGCATACAAACCAACTTATGATATCATCTTTTAGAATACTAATTACACAGAAAAACTCCTTCAAGTTGATTTCCTATCTATATATCAAACTGACAAATTCATCAATTTTTTTTCACTAACCTTAGTGGTAATTCTTCCAGGTCATGTATCATCTCATTCCATTAACATTTTAATTTTTGAATTATCAAATAAATCAAACTTATATACATATAGTTGAGACTAAACTAAACATAATTCCAGCTGGTAGTAACACCTCAATTGGCTCCATATATGTGTGTTTGTGTGTATACATATATATATATATATATATATATATATATATATATATATATATATATATATATATATGTATATGATGTATTTTTTCTATTATCATCATTATAATAGCCCTATCTACAAAGGTATTTAGCACTCCACTTATATGAATAGCAACAATATATATATATATATATGTATATATATGTATATATATATATATATATATATATATATATATATATATATACATATATATACATATATACCCGGAAATCTCTTTAGAGAATCCAAACAAGTCCAGTTCAGTTGGTCTGTTCCAGTTACATTAAACAATAGAAATAGGAAAGAAGGAAGGAAAGAGAGAAGACGTGTGATGTAATTAAAAATACATCAATTCCATCAATCTTTCTCTACCAGCTGCTGTGATCTGATAATAGAATTCTGAAGTCTGCATTTTTGGTTTTCAAAAATGTCAAATATGTCCGTTTATGATCTTTATTGAAAATGATACTTGCAGAATATTTACATCTGGCAATATTTTACAAGTATGAGGATCAATTGACACAAAGAAAGACAACCCACTCTTCCTCCTCCTTTTCCTCATCACCCTCCAGCCACAGACGGTGGACGCATTGTTGAACATATGGTTCTTGTTTAGTGCTACTGATGGTCATGTACCAAATTAACTATAGTCCCATTTGGTAACAAGGCTAGAATTTTCCAGTAATTTTCCAGTGACGAGGCTATTTCTGACTGCATATCTGAGTAAATGTTTATAAAAATTTCATGAAAATAGTCCTTTTCTTTGTGAGTTTTCATGTTGATAGACATGCAAATGAAGTCAGAAAAACAAACTTTGTGTTAACAATGTAAAGAATGAAAAGAAGGGGTCCAAATGCTTATAACCCTTCATAAAGTTACTGACAAAACAGGTCTGGTTAGTCAGCCAACAGAAACCATCACATGATCAATGTCTTATGGTGGCACAGAGTGTTAGGGGTGATCAATGAATCGATTACTTCTATTGCTTTTTGTTGGACCATGATCACTAGACAAGTTAGAATTTTTTTAAAAAGATAAGTGTGATTGCTGCCAGACAAAAACTAAGAAAGCCAATTCAGCATAAACTCATATTGTAAATTCCACCACAACCATCCCCCGCTCAGACTAAAAACCTATTTTGCCCAACCAACCAATTTCATGGATTCGGAATGTATGCGTGATACATTCATACATATATGCATATATGCCTACATTCATACATACATACATAGCCAGCCAGACCAATTTGAAAACAGAAGAAACCTACAACGACACTTTTGGTTACCGAAATTACATATGTGAGTGTGCATTCACGAAAAGTTCAAAGTATACCATGATATTTATCAAGAAGTTAGTTTGGTGCTAAAATATGGTTGTTACAGTATAATTGTGAAACTAGTGACTTCCTGAATTCTATAAAGATTTTGTGAAATCCCTGAATATTTCAGTAATTTTATGAAATCCCTACTTTCACTACAATTTCAGTGTAGTAATGGTTAACAAGCTTGTGATGCTGACCATTACCTCTGTAATGAGCTTGATCCTCAATATGGCCTTGTGTCAAGTTAAGCTAAACTTAGTAAATGTCAAGTATATTCTGCTTCAGTATTTATAGCGTTTCTACTGCTTGGATCCAAATCTTTCCAAGAAAATTGGATTTTACCCCAGGAAAATGATTCTATGCAAAAGATATTTCACTTGGACAGGTTTCAAACTATTTCCAAAGACTTCTATGTATCTGGAAGCCAAAAAGGGGTCAGCCCAAAACCAACAACTATAATATTGAAATACTGAAACCTGAAAAAGAAAAAAGTATTCAAATTGCATTTTCCTTTTCTCACCAAATAGAAACTAGCCAATATCTGGTTCTTGATATAGGAAAAAAATAATTTTTGTACCACAATCTTCACCAATCATTATTTTTATGAATGCAGAAAGTTTCTTTACAATAATATTGATTTTTATAAAAGTTTGGGGCATTTTTGTCACTTATTGTTAAGTCAAAAAAACAGTGAGCATTTGCTGTAGTAGTCATCATCATCATCATCAGTCTTTTAACGCCTGTCGTTGGACGTAGACCTTCCCCAGGATTCACCACACTTCTCTATCATGGGCATCGCGGAGCCAGTATTTCCTGAATCTGTTCAGTTCATCTCTCCATTTTGTGTTCTGTCGGCCTTGGTTTCTTATGTGATCTCTGGGGATCCATGTTGTGAGATGTGATGTCCATCGGTTGTCATTCATCCTTGCAACATGGCCTGCACATTGCCATTTGAGTTTTTTAATAATTTCTATGATGTCACGGACACCCGTTTTCTTCCTTATATACTGTGCTGTCTTGTGGTCTCTCCATGTAAGGTTGAGCATGATTCTCTCATGCGCACGTTGCATGCTTCTCAGTTTGTAGGTCTGTCTCTTGGTTAGATTCCATGTTTCAGCTCCATAAGTGACTATCGGGAGAATGCATTGGTTGTATACTCTTCTTTTTAGGATTATTTGGATCATCTGATTATTGAAAGATGAGCTTGCTCTGCCGAAGGCTTGCCATCCCAAAGTGATTCTCGCTTGATTTCCTCCTCTTTTGAGGGTCTCATGGAAATTCGTTGTCCTAGGTAGATGTACTGGTCTACCTTGCCAAGTTTTGATTCTTCTATCTTGAAAGTTATGTTCTTATTCTCAACATGATTATTGCCCATGATTTTCGTTTTACTGAAGTTCATGTGTAGGCCGACTTTTTTGCTTTCTTTGTGTAGATCATCTAGCATTAGTTGGAGGTCGTTTGGGTTCTCTGCGAAAAAGACGATGTCATCTGCAAATCTAAGGTTGCTCAAGTATTCGCTGTCTATTTTGATTCCTCTATTTTCCCAGTCCATGTTCCGGAAGATCATCTCAAGGCAGGCTGTAAAGAGTTTGGGTGAGCTGGTATCACCTTCTGCCCAACACTCCCCATGGTTTGTACAATGAAAATTATATCCTACTGGGTCCTCGGTCCCAAAAGGCCCAGGCACATCACTCACTTTGGGTGGGGATGATGTGCTCCAAATGCGACTACCCAAACACTGCACCAGGAGAATGCCCGTTCCTACTGGGCCAACGGTCCCGAAAGGCCCAGCCACATCTCTTGCCTTGGGTGAGAGTGATGCATCCCGACAGCGACCACCCTAACAAAACCCAAACAGAACCCTTAAACCCCAAAAAAAACAAAAAACCCTCAACAAAAGGACTATGTTGTTCATCAGCACCTACAATGTCAGGACACCCTCAACAGACTCTCACCTGACCCATCTAGAAGACGAAATCAAAGACATCAAATATGACATCAAAAGTTTTAGCAAAATGAGAAGACCAGGAAAAGAACTAATAGAATTGAAAAGCAAACATCTTCTCTACTATTACGGAAGAGAGAAGGTGAAACAGAATGGAATAAGCTTTCTCATCAATAAAGGCCTCAAAGACAACGAAGTAGGCTTTAAAGTTATCTCAGACCGCTTGGGTAGTATCACCATACAACTCTCGAAGAGGTACAAGCTAAATGTCATCCAAGTCTATGCTCCCACTTTGCAATCAACCGAAGAAGAAATAAACAACTTCTATGATGACTTGAATTCCGTACTCCAAGATACCAAAAGACACTTCAATATCATCATGGGAGACTTTAATGCAAAAATAGGACAAGGAAACGAAAACTGCGTCAGAGAATTTGGATACAAAAGACGAAACAAGAGAGGCAAAGATCTAGTAAATTTTGCAACGGCAAACAACTTCAAAATTATGAATACTTTCTTCAAAAAGAAACCCAATAGAAAATGGACTTGGAAGAGCCCCAACCATGAAACCAAAAACAAAATAGACTACATTTTATCGGACAAAAGCCACACCATCAAAGTCATCCAAATCCTAAACCAAGTGGATGTAGGGAGCGACCATAGAATGGTAAAATGTAAGATGCAAGTAAACACAAGTAAAGAACGCAGGAAAATGTTCCACACTAGGCCGCAGCCACCAAATGTACCAAATGAACTCACCCCAGCCTTCAAGCTAGAGTTGAAAAACAGATTTGATGTCCTTACCGATGAAAACGAAACCAACGTCAACAATCTCCACAACAAAATAACAACTTCTCTATTAGAAGCAGCCAATATGTTCAAACCAAGAAACTCAGGAACCATTAGTAAAATCTCAGATAAAACCAGGAAACTGATTGAAAAGCGCAGAAACCTCAAACCACCAACAACCGCAAGGGAGAAAATGGAAGAAATCAAACTGAACAAAATAATAAAGAAGAAACTAAGAGAAGACAAAAGAAGGTATACGACAGCCATCAGCTCTCAGTACAGGAAAGAAACAGATAACTAGCATTCTCAAAACAAACGGTGACATAGCAACAAATAGAGACAGAATAGTTGAACGCGCCCAAGAATTTTACCAGGAACTCTACTCTTCAAAACATGGACAATACAACAACGACCAGAATACACAAGATGCTGACAATCAGTTCGAAGACTTCCCCGAAATTACACCATGTGAAGCAAGCCATCAAACAAATGAAAAAAGGAAAAGCCCCTGGACCAGATAACATCACCATCAATCTACTCAAAAAAGCTGGTAAAAGAGTCAACAGAAAGCTAGCTATTCAATTCAACCTGTGTCTGAAACAGAGTAAAGTCCTGAAAGACTGGAACACTGCTATTATAATGCTTTTACATAAAAAAAGTAACCCCAAAGACCTCAACAACTATAGACCTGCTCAATTGCATATATAAACTTTTCACAAAAAATCATCACATACCGGATTACTAAAACACTAGATGAGAATCTACCACGAGAACAGGCTGGATTTAGAAGAAATTACTCAACAATGGACCATCTTCATTCAATAAATCAGTTGAAAGAGTAGGCAGCAGAATACAAAATGCCACTCGCTGTAGCATTTATAGACTTCAAGAAAGCATTCGACTCTGTAGAATTTCCCATGGTCATGAAGGCCATCACCCTACAAGGTGTAAACCCTGTATACATTAAAGTACTGCAACACATATACGACCACAGCAACTCATTCATCAGGCTACATAAGGACTTTGAACCGTTTCAGCTCCAAAAAGGAGCAGTAATAGTAGAGTAACACAAATACCATCTACCTTTTCTTCTCTCAGAGTATCAGCAGCCTACCCTGAATAATAATTTTTTTTTTTGTGAAGTCAAAATGTCTAACAATCAAAACAAGAAATAAGTTTAACTGTTTAAGTGAATAATTTCTTATGTTTGGATTAAATGTTGGAAGGCCCAATTCAGATGTTCCTTTATTTGCTAGATATGGGAACTGGATTTCAATCTTGAAACTAGACAGCTTACAATGAAAAAGTAATCAAATTAATGGAATAAAAGATCTTAATTATAAAGAAAGATTGGGATCCTTGGGTTTAACAACTTTGCTTTAGAGAAGAATGAGAGGGGAGGGGTTAATTGAGTCATTAAAAATAACCAATGGAATTTCTAAATATGATACAACATTCTTCAATTTCTCTTCTCAAACTGAAAATCTATTGACAGAACGGATTTCAAAAAACCAAATCTGCTAAACAATCATATTTTTTTTCTCATCAGGTGATATAGTTTTTTGAATAAGTTGACTGGTCATACTCCAAATATTAATAGTGTAAACAGTTTTGAAAATAATTTTGATAAGTTCAGAAATTATTGAAAGAGCCTGAGCTCACAAGAACATTTTTTGAGTCTGTCTGATGGGATTTTCAAGAGAGTTCGACCTGTGAATTGTGCTAAATTGTAGATGTTTGTATTTCTCTACACTGAATATGTTTCTATGAATTTTGTGTCTGTTTTGAAGTTGATGTTTGAATATTGTGTATTGTTGAAGACGCCCAAAATCAAAACGCTTCATCAAAAAAATGATGAATAGATAGATTAGGACAGGTTTTCTGCGATTAAAATGTTAAGATTATTTTCATTGATTAACAACTAGAATTCAACTTTTATCATGATTTCATTTGAATACTTTCACTTCAGAGATTTAATGCAGCAGTAACATGTTCAACTTATACATTGGGAACATTTCAAAATGAAGGTAAAAGCATCCATTTCTCAAGAGACAATTCCAATTCAAGCATCATAGAATGTTTCTCTTGCATGAGCCAACTTAGTGATCCATATCAGTTTCAAGTCAGGTAGGAACTAGGACCTTATTTTCACAAGTTTTCATGACCACCTCATGACAAGATACAAGTCTACTGAAGGGATACCGTCACACAAATCACACAGCTTAGAGTATGCTCAATTAGCTGCTGAGAGCTCAGGGAAATTTGTCCTAATGAAGAATTTTACACACTCTTTACTCATACGGGGAATCGAACACAGGCCCTTCAGTGTGTGAGGCAGACATGCTAACCAGTTCAGTATCCAAGAGGACTAACAATTTAAAAGACTCTAAAAATATTCTCAGAAAAAACTCCAAGCATAAATAATGTCTGAAGATTCATGTGGAAACAATTCCTGGAGTAATATAAGCTGGTCAGGTAGAGGAACTTCACATAACATTTTGGATAAATTACAACTAGCAAAAGATTTTCTACCAGTTCTCAAATGTTTCGTTAAATAGTAATTCGTACCTCACATAAATGAATCACCCTTGTCAGCACATGTATCAGAACTAATTATCTAAAAAATTATCCCCAAAAATACATCTTTTTTATCCAAAATTATCTAAAACAAAAAATACCAGCACAAGATTAGAGCACTGTTGATCCCAAAATGACCTTAGAGACCCAGAAGAGCACTTTTTTGAAAGAAACAAAAAATACTTTTAAATAGAGCCTGATGGTATACTTATGCAAATCTTCAAGGGTGTAGCCCCAAAAATGTGACCAGGAGTGTCTGGAGACACATGTACACAAATATACTCACACACATACGATCTAAGAGGGAAGAATCTGTAGGTCACTTAGCTGTTTGGACAGTCCATTCGCAGGACTACAGTTATTCCATATCCAAAACATTAGTTATATTCCCTGGAATTTGTTTTCAGGGGCCTGGCTGAGGGACTTGGCCTCTGTAGAAGCCCCCTCCAACATTTAGTGAGATTTGTCTGTAAAAATGCGATAGGTAAAATATCAGGTTTGAGCAGGAGATTTGGGGCCCCAGGAGTATCTGGCTCCTTGGGGGGCTTCTTCCAACATTTAGTGAAATTTGTTATTGCATAATGTTTCTAGAAATCAAATAGATGAACCACTATTCATAGAAAGTTTGGGGGGGTTGGGGGGGGTACATTTTCAGATGGACCCATTTGACCCCACCCCTCAAAAGCTGAGCTTCTGCTTCTTTCAATCATACACATGGAGATTCTGTTACTAAACAAATTTTAACTGAATAAGCTTTTTCATTTTTTTCACCGTGACCCTAGTGACTTTCTACTTAGATGTAAGCCTGCGAAAATTCAACGTAACTGTTTATGAGTTCTTGCAGCTGTCAAAAGTCTAACAAGGAAATCTGCAGAGTTTATATCAGTTACTTCCATTACTTAAGAAATGCTACCAAGCCTTGAATGGGTATGACAGAATTAGCACCGATTGAGCTAGAGGGCTGAAAATTTTAACATTTATCCCTTACTGTGTGTAGAAAAACCATTTTTTTCTCTTTCGAAAATTCTCCTCCAAAATAGGTTTTTAGAGGGGAAATTTACTATGTAAATTTATGCTAAATTGACCCCCATAGTTTTCATCTGGTAGCATTCATGCTTCTTTCTGAAAATTCAGCCTTTTTAGCAATCACCCCTCCAACAGAAGAAATAGCTTATTCATCGATACCCACCTTATTCCAAATTTTTAATTGATCACCCACAACACAGCATATCTTCCAAAAGTCATTTGTCGAATAACAGTTGCTGTTGAGTGACTAAGCAGACCTGTTATAAATTTGTTTTGGCTCCTCAAAAATTACGGCAATTATATCACAAATATTCTGTCTAAAGATTTTGAATTATAGAAGATATCCTGTATCAGTGACATAGCTAGAGAATTGGTGGCCCAGGGGGGGTCTTGGCCCCTCGAGAGGTCCTCCCCAACATTTAGTCAGATTTGGTAAAAAGGGAAAATTTGTCATCAATAGACATGCACTATCACTTAAAAAGTTAAAATCTGCTCAGATGGTGATTAATTAGCACATCTGCCTCACCCAAACGAAGTAGTGGGTTTGATTCCCGGTTTGGGTGAAGAGCATGGAAAAAGTCTATTTCTTTCTGATAATATCTATACCTCACATATATGAACCAGCATAGCCTTGTGTGTTACAAAACTGATTATTTTAAAAATTCATCTGAAACAATCTAAAAAAAATAGATCTCACATCTTAAATTATCTAAAAAATGCCAACACAAGTTTAAAGCATTGTTGGTCCAAAATAGCCATAGAGACCCGAAAAGAACACTTTTTTGAAAAAACAACAAAACTATTTTTAGATGATATCTAATGGTGTACTCATGCAGATTTTCAGGGTTGTTGACCTCAGGAGCACCCAGAGATACTCAGACACACATAGATAGATATACTCAGACACTCACAGTGTAAAGAATCTGTAGCCCACTTGTTGGCTGGTTGCGCCATTTGTAGGGCTACGGTGATTCGATTAGTTCTGGTGCACAAGTGGGCTACAGTGATTCATTTGTGCTAGGTACGGATATTTTCACTAAGACATAAAAAGTTTTGAATACATATGCCTGAAATTATTAATTACTTCGTAAGTGTTCCTTCATCTGATATAAATTAATTTCTATGATTTCCGACTTTAAAATTGGATAAAATGAATTTTAAAAGCTTGAAATGCCAACAAAATTAATCACTTAAAGGAATTTTTTCCTTTGAAAGAAGAAAGTCTGCAATCCAATAGTTTTCAGAAAATTAATGATACGTAAATAAAATCAAATCAATATGATTTCTTTTCTATTAATTCACAAAAATATACTTATCTGCTTCCAACTGAAATAATCAATCCTTGCTACCCATAACAGACTGGTTTAATTACTGTTGCTGGGTTCAGGTTATTCATGTGTTCTGACATTTTTATGTATGTGTCTCTGTACTTTGCCAGCCCTTAACATTCATAGTATAAACATGCAATTTTTTATTTTTTGAAAATTTTCTTCCAAAATAGGTTTTTAGTGGAGGATTCAATATGCAATGTAAGTTTATGCTAAATTGGTCACTGATTTGTGTCTGTTTGTATTTTCCAAATTCCAGACCGTTTTAGTGACTACAACCCAATGAGATGCGAGAGAAGTAACTTATTCATTATTCCCCCCTTCTTCTTCTAAATTTTCAATTGATCACCCCTAATGCAGCATATATGGGTGGTGACGATTCTTACCTTTATCAGAATGCTAGTTCATTTTACTTTTAAATTATTTCCAATTCATTGACGAAATACAGTCAGACGAGGGGTGCTGTGCTGCTGGAGCTCACTGGAGTGCCTGACACCTCTGTAAAAAAAGAAAATAGTCAATGTAAATGAACGAGATGTAACGCATTCCCAAACTTCCAAATGGTGGCTGTCTTCCCCGTCATGATCATGTGAAATATATAGATTAGTTAATCTCTCAGAAAAAATCAACAGATATATTTGAATTTCCATGAAATGATTGATTTTTTTCAAAAATACTAAAAAAAGCTGATTCATGTCATTGGAAGAGTCCATAGTTTCAAATGTTGGGTAGGAAGTATTTTCATCAACAAAATTTCTACCCTGGATTGAATGAGTCCTATGTTACATGATGGTGTTTTAATGTTAGGAATATCCATGTACATTCTGGGTAATACAAAAAACTAGGATCAAAAATGAAGTTAGAAAGCTATTTATCTCAAAGTCCGTTGCATATCATCTAAATACCCGCATTATGCTGACGTATGTGTCATTGGTTTACCAAAACTTCCTAAGTTGAACTTAAGGTAAGAAGATCATACACAGGAAACAAACTCCAGATGAGGACATATCATAGACTTGTAAAAGTAGTCGAGAGCTCTCCTTATAGATAAACTTGAATGAGTGTCATAAGTAGTTTTATTTATTGTATTCACTTGAATGTCTAGGATATGCACAGCAAAGTTAAGTGTGTTGTCTACATAAATGTCGAGATCTTTCTCCACAGTAGTTTCCTTCGGTGTGTGCTGTTCCGTCATCTTTAATCATGGTTTAGTTACTTCTTGAATTGTCTCTACCTGGGTGCACGACTTTGCATTCGTTGGGATGAAATTTCATCTGCATATATTGGGCCAACTGTTGTAATGTGCTAAGGTCCTCCATAACCATGTCTCCAGATTCATCAGACAATAATGGGATGCAGATCTCTGTCTCATTGGCAAGCATGCTTATGAGGGTATGGATATTCTTTAGCAGACCGTTCACAAACTGTGAAAATGGTATGGGCCCCAGGAGAGATCCTTTGGTAATTCCACTGAGGACTGGGGGCCAGGATATCTCTTCTCCGTTTATTTGAACTTTCTAGCTGCAGTCAGTCAGGAATTATTTAATCCATTGTAACTATTGTCCAGTGATACCGATTATGTCTGACTTTTTTTTTTTAAATGCACTCAAAGGGAAACTCATCACTTACACAACATAAGAGAGAGATTATTTGGCAATCTTTCAGGATCAGCCGTGAAGACCATTGGCAAAATCGGCCCAGGAAGGACGGATATTCCTAAATTGATAAGGATGAAAAACGCACAAAAACTAAAAAAACTGTCATGTAACCAACATGTTTTGGCAGTATGAAGGTAATCAATCAAAAAATTCGGAAAAGCAGGTGATCAATGAACAAGCTACTTCTCTTGTCTTATTGGATCACTAAAAATGTCCTAATTTTTAAAAAAGATAGATCTAATTTTATCACTCTATATATTATATTCATAGATTATTTCTTTGAGAGGTCTGGAGGTTTCATGTATATATTTTTTGTGGCAGTACTTACATGGTATGCTTTCAAAGACTTTGGTTACATAATGGTTCCTACTGAATGACTCACCAGACTTGTTTTCTTAAATTGTTTTGTTAAAATACCGACTGGCTCTTGAACAAATTTTGAATTCATTGGGAAATTATTTTTTTTTAATTTTTATTTTTACTGTCATGAAAAGATCCAGCGTCAATTATTCACTCAGCATCTAGAGTCAAATGAGATACATGATCATTTATTACTGTTATCAGAGCCAGCCCTTCCATTAGACGAACTTAGAGAACAATGGTCATAGGGGCACAGTCTAAACTAAAAAATAGTCAAGGTATGCCACTGACCTTATTTCTTTTGTTGTAATGGGAAGGGTATTTATGTTGCATTAGACATCTTCAGAACCACTGATTCAAAGAACTTCAAACTGAACACTGCAACGACTTGCATGTTGACTCATATATCTTGTGAATATCAATTTTGCACAATGGCCACTTGTTGATCCAAATAACATCAAACTTGGTACTATGCTGCCTTGAGTGCTGACTAATGTGTCAAGCAAATGTCAACTTCATACAATAGCCAGTTTTTTAATAATTGCGGTGCATACATATACACACACTCAGATTCTTTCAATTGTAGTTACATGAAGCTGAACACTAAATTTCACATAATAAGCAAATCTATGTACTTATATAAGTGAACAATATCTTCTTTCACTCTGAAAATAAAATAAAGTATCCCTGCCTTTAGACTGCTCAAAGAGGGAAGATGTTCAATTGTCTAAACTTGGGGTGGGGATCATATTCAAATGACCAGTCTAGGGCAGAGGTCCCCAACCTTTTGCCTGCAAGTGCTATATTGCTTGTTGACCCCTTTCGTTTATGCCCATCACTGATTGGTTACCATTAATGTTCTTATTTTTTTTTTTTTAATATTACATTAATGTTTTTACTTCTTTAAATGTCACAATTACATATTTTAACTTTTCGGATGTGCAATTTTTTCTCCAGTTTCCTCTCAGAAAAGAATATTACCACAAAATCAATCATTGTTGAGATCTTGAATTTCAAATTTGTTGTCACACCTAGGTATTACTGTCAAATTTTCCATTGTGATTGTTCGGGGACTCTTTTTGTGGCAATATACTTTTGACCGACTATGATTTTTATTAGTAAGTTTTTTTAGTAACAAGTTTGGTATTAATTTGACTTGAAAAGTAAATGATGCTTGTCAGACTACTGGTAGTTATAAAAGTACTCTTCGACGCAAAATGGTTGAGTACTCCTGCACTTTGGGAAGGATGTTAAATCGATTCAGGTTTTTTGTTAGTCGTTTTGTTAGCTTTCAGAATCAATTGTTGTAAATGAGGTGACAAAAAATGACAATGTAAATTTCACGGTAAATAGAGTCACAATTATAAATTGAAAAGAAATAAATTTTGGTTTTCCCCAGCTTTGAACTATTATTAGGGTAAAGGAAAGTATGTCATTTTTAAATAGCCTGACTTCAGGTGATATCTATTTGAGAATAATTCAATTTAACTTGCTTGGGTAACCCCACCCACCCCATGCCAGGTCTCAAGGATGATAATTCATGCAAATTTAGTGAAAAATTACTATAAATATCTCCCTTAGATTTGAAAATGCTAAAATTAAAAAATTACTTGTCTTCCTCTCAGTAGATATGAAAATGCCCAATTTACAGCCATTTGAGAGTCTATAAAACATAAAGAAACTTTTGTTGTCTTTGTAGTATTAGATTTAACATAACAAAAAATTGAATATCATTCCAAATGAATTGGGTGTTATTCTTCACAAAATGATAGTATTTTCTCTCCAGATCGTATTGTATAAGATGAGTGACATAACAATAAAAGAGAGTAATATCTGTCACTATATGCTCCAGAGTTTCATTTTGATAATGATGCAACAATGGTCACTGAAAGAATTTGCAGTGTTCATCCAAACATATCTGGCGTCCGCAAATACTGACATTGGTTCACCAAATTCCAGTCAGTTATAATGGTCAATGCCCAACAAAAGTCAAGAGAAGTAACTTATGTTGATTACCCCCTTTTCCAATTTTTTGATTGATCACCGCAAAGACAGCATGCTGCAAAATGTTAGCCACCAGACGGTTTCTATTGAGTGACTAACCAGACCTGTTATTTTTTTGTTTTTATGATTTTAGATCTTTTATTATTGTATAGGTTCAGCATTTTTACAAGATCATCTAAATATAAGATACTGTCTTCAGGTCATCATAGATAACTTGTGTCTCGTAGCATGACAGTGGACAAACACACATTGCTAATCATTATATGTGTGGATATGGAAATGTCACCAAACTTGTTTGTTGCTCTATTTGTCCCTTTCAAAGCAATTTTGTTAAACTTCTACTACAGTAACAACAATGACAATGACAACTACAACAATAATCCTCACCAAAATTAGATCCCTTCAAGGCTTCTGAGAAGACAAAAATACTGCTCATGAAAAAGAATCCTTTCATATCTCCAAAATATGTTTTCTCAATAAATACAGCAGCAGATGTTGAATATGTCTTCTGTCCCCCTGGGGTTAGGATAGGGGGGGCTGACTGTGTATGAGCTATGAGAGAATCATCACTCTAGAATGTTTCTGATTGGAGGAGAAAGATTTGTTGTGACCGTCCCTTGTGGCAATTGTCCACAGTCTCCCCTACATAGACAGATGGCAAGCCAGATCAGCTTAAAAACTGAAGAAACCTAGGTAGCAGTTTTGGTCGACATTTCTAAAAATGTTCACCCTTTCTGACCTTTACCATCCTAGCAATAAGTAAGATTCTATGTGAAAAATGTGTGAAGAGAATTTACAGTGAGTATTGTGTAAATCACTTTAGAATTGTTTGACCTTTGATGATTAAAACTTATAATCAAGGTTTTGCGTGATAAAGTAAATAATGGTTTCATGGTTACTATCTTGATTTTGTTTATTCAAATGTTCTAATTTTCCCTACTATGGGAGTGCCTATTCTGATATTAGTCATCTACAATAATTTTAAGTCCATCGTTCAAAATTACAGCACTGGAATTTTTGAATTACTTCTCTTCAGTGTTGCCAACTTATAGATTAAACAACTAAATTTAGATATTTTACATCTAAATTCAGATGTATTATATCTACATTTAGATCTATAATTTTAGATAAAAGATCTATAATCTGGAATTTTTTATCTATTTTTTTCTGATTTCTCAAGAA
Source organism: Thysanoteuthis rhombus (assembly GCA_963457665.1). Classification (NCBI taxonomy): domain Eukaryota; kingdom Metazoa; phylum Mollusca; class Cephalopoda; order Oegopsida; family Thysanoteuthidae; genus Thysanoteuthis; species Thysanoteuthis major. The sequence goes on along the minus strand of OY735203.1, from coordinate 70,797,587 downwards.
CTGCTGATCCAAATTACTTTTATACTCAACTCTGGACTGCCTTGTGTACTTACTAATATATCTAAGAAATGTCAACTTTGTACAATGGCCAGTTGTTGAGTAATCTCAGTGCATACATGCAGAGATTTCTTTGATTGTTCAGTATCTCCAGCAAATAAGTACACCCCAACCAATTTTTTGTAAAAGGTTAATTTTCTTCTAAACCAAAATTAAAACAGATATTCATAGGCATTATTTATAACTAAACTCTACAGCACTGAAACTCTGTAACAAAAAAATAGGAAAATGGAACAGTCCAAAAATAAGTACACCTCTACAAAGTTTACTTCTCTCTACTATGTCAGTTTATTTTCAAACGAAACTTTTAGAGGATTTAAATAGATTTGAATATAAATAGAGAACACCATGTTCAAATGGTTCTTTTAAAGCCATAGTTTTCAGTGTACAGACGTTTGTTTCAGAAATGGCTTCACATGGAAGAGAACTTCCTCCTGATTTGAAGTAGCGTTTTATTAATTTTCACAAATAGAACTACAACTACCAAAAATAGCTACGAGACTGAGGTTAAGCAAAAATTCTGTTGCCAAAATTGTGCAAAATTACGAGAAAAGTGGAAAAGTTGGAGGTGTATAGAAGTGACCAGCTCAACCATGCAAGCTGACCTCAAGGTATATTCGTTATATCAGGAGATTGGTTGATGAAGACCCAAGAAAATCTGCTGCAGATGTTGATAACGAAGTAGAAAAAGTCTGTGCTGTTTTGATTACAACAATCAAACGTGCCCTGAACAAGATAGGTTTACGCAGCCGACGACCACAGAGGAAACCATTATTGACATTGAGACACAAATAGACTTGTTTAAAGTTTGTACAAATGAATAAAGATAAAAATACAAAGTTTGGGGACAGCATACTGTGGTCAGATGATATAAAAATCAACCTTTTTGGGTTTGATGGCATCTGACAAGCTTGATTATATCATGTTAATGTGTACCAAGAAAAGTGTTTGGTAGCAGCAGTTAAGCATGGTAGTGGAAACATCATGGTCTAGGGCTGTATGAGTTCTAATATTGAAAGAAAATATGTTGCTTTCACTCAAAAACTTGGGAAGAAGAGCTACGTTCCAGCATGTCATTGATCCAAAACATTTCGTTAAGAAAACAACAGAGTTTCTGAAGAAACAAAAGGTAAAAGTTCTCAATTGGCCTTGCATGTCATTGGATTTAAATCCAATGGAGCACTTGTGGAATGTACTTAAACAGAAAGTAGAAAAATGATGATCATCCAACAAGAAAGAATCGAAAGACTGAATACTGATGAGAGTGGAAAAACATTCAAGTGACTGCTTGTGCAAATCTTGTGAGGTCAATGTCATCACAACTACAAGAAGTTGTAGAAAATAAAGGCGGACACGCACCAAATATTGGTTTTAAATGACTTCTTTTGCAGGGGTGTACTTATTTTTGGACTGCTACATGTTCATATTTTTGCTACATGTTCATATTTTTGGTTTCAGAGTTTCAATGCTGTGGAGTTTTGTAATAAATAATACCTAATAATATCTGTTTTGATTGTATAAGGCTCCTCGAGAAATAATAAAATCCCAGTATGTTTGGTTTACGAGAAAATTAATTTTTTATCAAAAGATCGGCAGAGGTGTACCCAATTATAGGTGATTCTGTGGTTAGATATCACCAATCAGAATTTAGTAATGTTTAATCAGTTTTTTAATTGCCTACAAAACATAAACTAAGAAATTTCATACCTCATCATTTTTGATGATGTAATGTCTCTCAGCATATATGCATGGAATCACTGGCACACGAGGGGTGGGGGTGACACCATTAATGTTTTGTCTATGGAGCAGTGATATCATTATGTTACAGTATTTACCGCTACTTCATGTGATTTTAGCCAATCTTCAGCTATTTTTTTGACATTTTTGATGGATCCTTAGCCATTCTCAACTATTAAAAATGACCATAAAATGCTAACAGAGTTTGTTTTTTTCTCACATCTTGATGTTTTTTGACATTTTCTTTTGGTCGATTTATATTTTTATGTTTTTTTACAGGGGGGTTCAGTTTGCAATGTAAGTTAATGCTAAACTGATCCCTTAGTTTGAGTCCACTTGTTTTTTTCAGGCTTTTTAGTGATCCCTATCCAAAAAAATGCGAATGAAGTAAATCATCACCCTTTTTTACAATTCTTTAATTGATTATCCCTAACATGGCATGCTGTAATCAATGATACTGTAAAGTGAACTTTCTTTACTTAGATTCCTAATCCAGCTGAAAGCTCTCAATTGACGACATTTGAAATATGGAACTCTTGGTAGCTTAACAGCCAAAAACTTATCAATTTAGGAAAAATCACCCCCATGCTCTAATTAGGATCACTCCCTACCCCTATAATTAATTTCTATGGGTCCATCTCTACTCTCTACTCTCGAATAGTCAGCAGGGGGGGGGGGACAACTACAGGTTTGTCAAAATTTTCCTATCAAAAGACAACTATCATGAATAATGCAAGGGGGAGAACTTGCTTTAACCAAATTTCAGTGATTTGAAAGTTTTGTACCACCAAAAGACTTTCCAGTTTGATTTTTCTTTGGAAACAAAAGAATCTTCTCTTTCCTGTCAATACTGTACGTTTTTACTTCCCGTGTGCCTATCCAATCCTTACAATAAATATTTCTATAACAAATAAGTTTTGTTATAAGCCTACTAAATTGTGCCATGTGGTCATAGTTTCCAAACCCCCCTCCCCGCTTATAAAATTGCGTCAGATTTTTCCAGCCCCCTGCCCCCTACAATTAAACTCCAGAGAGTGAAAAATAATAAGCCCCCATTTCATCTTCAGTTAATCATGATAAAAGAAAACACAGAATTATCCTACTTAGCAAAGTAATCATGGGTATCCACTGAAATGGAGTGAAACAGAACATGAACCCCACCCATAAAATATATCCTTCACCCTCCAGGAAAAATGGAAGCGGACACCCATGAAAGCGATTACTCATTTTTAAAATCACAATTCATCATCACGCACATTATCAACCATAAATAACATTATTCATTTAAAAGTGTTCTGTTTTGTTATGGTTTTTTTTCTTCAACTCAATCAGGCTGGGAGAACACTGGGGAACATTTGATATTTCGTGGCCATTTTGAATACATAATAGAATCACATGACCATTATATTTGCCATAAATGAAATCCATATCTTATAACCTTCAAAATGATATATGACTTCACAGGGTTTCTTAGAAGATGAGAAAACTCAGATCCATCCATTATGTTTATAATAACCCTTGAAAAAACTCAGGCCCGGATGAGTTAAATTATGACTTATTTAACAAATGCATCTTATTTAGACTTTTGATAACTCAGAGCCTTTGTAGAAATTGAAAACAGTATAAAACCAAGAGAAATAAGGTTAAAGAAATAAATCTATCCTAATAAAACTGATGCTAATGAAGCTCTTTGATGTTATCTTTGATCTTATAGGTGGAATAAACATCAAAGATGCTTTGCTACGAGCAGAAATATGTAATAGCTACTCGAGATATGGGTCAACACGTTACTCCTCTTGATGGTATTCCTTGATAGAAGGCTGAGGCATTGTTGAGAACCAACCCACATCTACTGTATCTCTGGTTCACAGACGTTTTTGCCCTTTAGCCTATACGCTTTGCCTGATATAAATTAGTCTTCACCTGCAGAAGGGTTCCAACCTCGGGCTCACATCAATGGCAACCATCTTGTGAGTGCTGGTCTCAGCTGCCATTGTTTTGTAGGAATTTTTTCATGAATATCCAGAATATGAAGCCAAATCAAATTTAAAAAAAAGATCTTTTTTTTTCAAAAGCAACTAAAATGAAAGGAAATTAATTTTACTTTTGATGGGTGTATTCAGAATAATCTTTGTTTCTTTTTTAACACCTGGAAAATGGAAGATGATCTTGGTAATAGAGAATTTTCTTCTGATAAGTATATATACATGGGTCTATCAATGAATCCTATTGAGGAAAAAAAACGTTCATTCCACACAACAAATAATTAATTTTCAGCATAATCTCTTTCCTTGACAATGCACTTATTCCCGTGTGAAAAAATGAATCACATAGATAGAAAATTATACAGTAAAAATCTCAGAGGACTTACAGATCCACTCACAAAGGTGAGGGTGGCTTGAAGGTTATGGAAAATGGAATCAGCAGACCAGGTTCTGATTCCCTCTGCGATAGTTTGTGTTCACTTTGCTCTAATGGCCTTGGGAGAGGTATAAATCCATCTTTTACCCCTCTCAAGCAGCACCTCTTTTTTTTCTTTTTTCTCTTTCCTCTCAGTGCTTTTTTATTCATCTCTCTCCTCTCTCTCTTTCATCTCATTTCCCTCCTCTCCCTCCTTTACTCACTCTTTCTCTCATTTCTCTCCCTCCTTTACTCACTCTTTCTCTCATTTCTCTCCCTCCTTTTCTCACTCTTTCTCTCATTTCTCTCCTGCCCTTCCCTTTATCTCTCTTTTTTCTCATTTCTTTCCTTACCTCCCTTTCTCTTTTTCTCTCATCTCTCTCCTCCCACTCCTTTTTTATGACTTTCCTCTCATCTCTCTTCACTCCCTCCCTCTCTCTCATTTTTCTGTCATCTCTCTCCACCACCTCCCCTTCTTCTCTCTTTTCTTTTGTTTCTCTCCTCCCCTCTCTTTTATTCTCATGTTCCTCTCATTTCCCTTCTTCCCCCTCCCTTTCTCCCACTTTTCTCTCATCTCTCTTCCTTTCTCTCTCTTTTCTCTCATTTCTCTCCTCCCCTCCTTTACTCTCTCTTTTCTCTCTCCACTTTTCTTACTTTCTCTTTGTCCCATTTCTATTTACAGTTTACTATCAGTCTTAAAGAAGTCAGAACTAATCTGGTTAGTCCCTCAATAGAAACAGTCCTGTGACCAAGATCTTTTGGCAGCATGCGAAATTGGGAGTGATTGAATCGAAAAATTGCTGAAAAGGGATAATCAAGGAATGTGTTTCTTCCCTCATCTTTTGTTGGATGGTGATCACTAAAAAAGTCTGAATTCTCTAAAACGAATGTGAATGCTGCCAGACCCATACTAAAAGATCAGTTTGGCATAAACTTTCATTGCAAATTGAATCTCTCTAATAGGGAAACTATGTTTTTCAAAAAACAAACAAAAAACATTTTTCTAAACATAATAAGGATCAAATGTTCAAGTTTTCAGCCCTCTAGCACCATTGGTGAAAACTGAAGAAACTTATGTTGACAGTTTTGGTTTTCAATATTGGTGGGATAGTGCCTAATTTCTTTGTTCCCTGTATTAATTGAATTTTCCAAACTTGGCAATCCAGAATTCAGTAACCTCCAAAACCCGACAGGGATTGAGCAATTTCTGATTCTCTGATACTCAGCAAAACTCCTAATATTTGGCGTCAATAGCCTCTTTTTGTTTTTTGTTTTTTGTTTCTGTAGCCTATGGTGCTTTGAGTTCTATGTGTGCTGTGTGCTACAGATGTACATAGATGTAAAAGATATTTTAGTGCCTGTGAAAATCAATCAACAGCTGAACCCCTTTTGGCACAATGTAGGGATGGTGGTCCTGATTGTAGAAATTGGAGAATTAAGCGAAAAAACAGAATTTGGATTTGATACTAATATCAGCAGATAATAGTATCTAATCCAAATTTCGTTTTTCTTTCTTTGGTTCTCTTATTTCTTTTTATCTGTTTGCTGTTTGTAACATCAAATGAGCATCCATAGTATTTTGAATAATTAGTGAATCAATGTTGCTAGGATTTGGTTTCTATTCATGTGCTCTGATTTTAATGTAGGTCTTATATCTTTATCTCCAACAATCAAATATTCTCTCACATAAAATATAGTTATGGAACATTATCATTACAAAACGTCATCATCCTGGAGAATTCTAACTGTAAATAGTACTCTAATAAATCCCTACATTGAGAGTTCTATTTTTGTTTTGAAAATGACCTTCAAAATTATCAAACAATGTTTGAAAGTTTGATTTCAATTTTATTATTGTCTTGAAAAAGAGCCAGATCTAGCTCCAAAATAGCTGCTATATTGATGTAAATGGTATTGCTCAATCTTAAACTGCATTTGAATCAGTCGTCTCTAAACAATGGCAATATATGATTTTAATTGATATCTATCTTTTACGAACAATTTGTGCCATTTTTCCCTATTTGTGCCATTTCTAACTGGACCATTATCACCATGTACCAAGCTGCTCATAGTAAAAACTTCAAAAAATATTTCCAAGGTACATCTTCCTGACCATTATTTTATTTACGGAGAGACCATCCAAAAAAATTTTTAAAAGATGCCCGCTGCCCCTCAAAAAGATTGAGGAGACACCCCATTGGCATTTTTCCCATTCATCATAAGAAAATTTCTATTTTTCCAATAAGTAGTGTGCGCTCTTTGGTTTTGTCTGTTTTTGGCAATACCTCCTCTCATACATTGTAATTAATGTTCATTTTCCAATATTTTTGAATGTTTTGGCATAATATTATCAGTGGAAAAAAATTCTACTGCACAGCAATATTCAATTCTGCAAGCTTCACTGCAATCGTCATCATAATTCCTGCCTTTGGTACAAACAGAACCAGTCAGATGATATTTTCTGCAATGGGAGACTCTAAATGCTCAACTTCAAAATTGCTTACAGACCTCACATCCTCATTCCTTGAAACCAAAGATGTCAGAATCATCCAAACTTTCATTCCTGAATTTGGCATTAGAAATGCAATACTTTGTTCAAAGTGGAACTGGCTTAAGAGAAGGAAGTGAAAACAATTAGAAATTCAGCAGTTTACTGGAAAAATTACAAGAAAAGGAGATCACGGTCAAGCAAGCTCAGTCAAAAGAATGCCGAGAGGAGAATGAAAATATGCCAGGCTCAGGAAAATATGAAACAAAAATGTGAGATTACAGCCAGGCTTAACCTATTCATTGATCACCTTTGATAAGTCTGATGCTACAAAAAAAAATCCACCCCACTTCAGTTGAATGAAATACTGCATCAGAAGAACCCAGTAGAATGAAACAACTGCACAAAAGTCAAAAACAGTGGCTTTGAAACTGGGGTTCTCAGACCCCTGGGGGCCCGTCAAATAATGCTCAGGGACGTCTTTTTATTGTAGTTTATGAATTAGAGTAAAAAAAACTATACGCTAGAAATCTCGGTCCAACGGAATATCTCCTTTATAGAAGGGGTCTTTGAGTTTTCAAAGTTTCAAAACCATTGGTCTAAAAGTCAGAAGAGTACAAGATAGAGTTACAGAATGAATTGTTACAGAAGCAGAGAGAGAAAGACCACAGAAACTAGAAGATATATGGATGAGACAAACACAGAATAGAAAATCAATTGAGAGAACATCACAAAATTACATTTGTGTGTCTGAATGTAGATAATAGTGAAGATAGGAGTGCCATACCAGGGGGTGGGATGACAAAACACCCACAGGGCAAAATATCCAGTAGGGATGGGCAGTGAATGTCAATAGACTGTTGACAACAAAGCAATAAATTGATGCAAATGTCTGAATTTAATAAACCCTGTGAATTTTATTGTAATAATCTTTGTATTACTAGTAAGAACAAAGGTTGAAAAAATTTTCAACGCGATAATTATTTGCTAAACAATATGAACTCTACGGTAAGTGTGGATGAAATCTCATGCTCATTCTTTCAAAAAAGCTGAGTGAAACATTACAAAAAGTTCAAATTCGAAATGTTCAAGAAAAGATTTATATTGAAAACATACAAAAAAAATGACAAATGGGAGTCATTCATAAAAATGATACTTTTTTTTCTTCTAAGAAAAGATTTATCCACTGAGGATTTTGTCTGCTGGTGGATTTTGTCAGTATCCCACCATAACACCAGTTACATTTGACGGAGCTAATCCGACATTCAACTGTGATGAAATAAAACTATTAACACTGAATAATGCAAATGTATCAATGAATAGTAATTCCCATTTGTCAGTAATCACTATCAAGTGAGGGGAAGGTTCTAGAATGCACTGAGGTCATGTATAAATTCCCAATACAAGAGATACTTGATGAATTGAAAACAAAGAACATGCTGTTGAACAAATGTGAATCTCACCTTCTGAAGCCAGTCATACCATTTAGAGGGTCAGATTCAGTCAAAGAGGTTCATACTAGTTTACTATATTGGAAAAAATATTTTTCACTATATTTTGTGTGCATTAGCCCAAACAAATCTATCCATTACAAAGAACCCTAGGACAAAATCCCCCTGCACACACCCCCGAGCCAAATCTCCAACCCTGCTAGACAAAAACCCCACAAAGTAAAATACAAAACAGAATTTGTTTAAAGTTTTCAATAATTTTCTAACAAATCTGTTTTGATAGCACATATTACTGCAAGTTACAATGTTGATAGAGCAAAAGGTATCAGCCGAGAAAGGTCATCATTGTAGTACAAAAATTTGCAAATGAATTACTGCTAATTGAGTGATTTGGTTCAGTATTTTTTGGAAAATTTGAATGAATAAAGGTTTTGTTGTGATTTCTTTATTTCGTACCATATGTTTCATGAGGAAAAAAAATGATAAGTGAATTTTTTCTAAATTTATACTGAAAAATAAGTAATAATTTCAATCAGATAAGTAATATTTTAGGTCAATATCTTTTATTCATTTTAATTACTTTTAGAGACTTTGTATGATTTTTTTGGCTACTCTAAAACAAAATTTAACTTATTCTAATTACATATTTTAGTTGTAAAAATTGGTAAAAAATATCACTTATTTCATTGAGAATCAATATTGTAACTCGCACTAGTCTATACTATCAAACTGGACTTATAAGAAAATCATTATATATTTAGTCTTTTCAGCCAATGATTTAACGAGATCCCACATGTTGTATGCTATTGTATTTTGTTGGAGTCATATTTATGAATAAATTTCACAAAAACCATAGATTTATAAACACAACTACACTTCATTTTCTTTGTACTCAAATGTTTCAGCTCTTTGCTAACTTGGTCTGAGAAAGGTCAGGTCCCACTTGAAAGTAAACAATAAACAAAATAGAAGCACTTCAAATGATGAAGATGCTGAGGCGGATGATAATGATACTGTATTATTTTGCCTCAGTCCAATGGCATCTGTGAAGTTTGGCCACCTTCAGTGATACCAATATCTGGTCTAGCTCAAAGACTAATTAGGGAAAAGTATGATCATGTGGTTTATCCCCCCTCCCCGTGACTTCTGTGATAAATGTCCCCCCTGTGACCATGTTTCATCCTCTCTATCTACAAAGCCCTGGTTCCATCCACCCCCAACAATAAGTCTGTCAGCAACAGAAGAAGGGAAGAGAAAAGCAGCAGGGGGTGAAGGGGAGCAATGGGGGGTGGGGAGAAAGTTAAAGATAAATCAGTTGTAAAATGGGAAAAGACATCAAGTTGACAGATATGTAGTAGAGGCCCCACAGCCATTACACTTCCTTTTACACTCTTACTCAATAATAAATTCCAAAGATGTAAATAATGAAATCTGTTAAGATAAGAATATAAGGTTTCACTGGGATCTTTTTTCGTTGAGGTCTTCCATCTTTATCAAGCTTGTAATGTGGTACCTTAGACTCCATCTTATTTTATTTCTGTCTTGTCTACATATTCATTTATATTCACATACTCCTATAAAAGAAGTATCTGCTGTCAAGAATTGAAGGTTGTGTAGCTAGATAATCCACAAGTTGGAACTGTATATAATAGTTTTGTTTTTTTAAGTTTATTGCAGTGATAAATTATATTGATTACTTCAGCTGTTATTCCGATAATAATAATTCTATGACAAATTCACTGTTATATTTGCTATATTGATATACAATAGAAAAGCTTATGAAAATCCCAAGGTGCATCTTTACAATTACAAATAGTTGCCATCGTCGTTTGTCGACTATTTCTAGATTGTGAAGATGCACCTTGGGATTTCCCTAAGCCTCTCTAGTGTATATCAACGTAGTAAATATAACCATGAAATACTACAATCTTGACTATTTTTTTTTTTTTTGTATGAATTTATCAGCTTCAAATAAAAATGTTCCTAGGGTCTGTCAAAATGTTATTTTCATTTGTCTTGAAGTTTTTCTGCCTATTTCTTAGTGTTAAGATTTGTAAGGAAAGAAAAAAGCAGGATAGGATGAGAGTAAGGAAGAAATTAAAGCAAAAGAGAAGGAGAAGGAAGAAGTGTGGAAGGAGGAAGTATGAGAAAGAATAAAGGCAAAGAAAGAAAAGTGAGATGAAGGAAAGGTTAGAAAGAAGCAAAGAACAAGGAAAACATTTGGAAGAGAAAGATACTGAAAGGAGTTTTTATCATTTTTAACTTTGACGTTTATTTTTTTAATTAACTATTATTCAACTATATTCATGGAATAAACCATTTTAAAGTGTGAACTTTGCTCTATTCTTCTCAAGCTGGATGTTTTTTTTTCACTATTCATTCTCGTTGATTTGAGGCTATCACATCAAAGATAAAAGAAGAGGCGAATTCAAGTGATTTTTTTCATATGAGTTCAAAATGGTACATAAAGCAGTGGATACTACTTGCAATATCAACCAATTGTTTGGTCAGGGGACAGTCAATGAATGTACATCTCAATATTGGTTCCCAAAATTTTCAAACAGACATGAGAGCCTTAAAGATGCAGAAATCCTTCTGTGATGAATGATATCCAATTGAGGGCAATTACTGAGGTAGACACACCAAAAACAACTCGAGAGGTTGCAGAGTAACTGAATGTTGACCATTCAAAAATTGTTCAACATTTATACCAAATTGGAAAAGCAAAAACACTTGAGATGTCATGCGGATGAGCCAGAATAAAAAGCAGAGAAAACCTTGCATGTTTTGCAAATGACCCAACTGAAATTGAATGTATGAGGCTTAAAATCTCAACCTCAAGCAGCTTACTCACCAGACCTCTCTCTGAACAATTACCACTTTTTCATGCAGTTAAACCACTTCTTGGAAAGGAAGGTCTTCAACAATCAAGCAACAGCTCAAAATGCTTTCAAAGAATTCATTGGTTTCAGGATCCCCAGGATTCTATGCTCCCAGAATAAATAGACTTCTTTCTGGTTGGCAAAAATGGTCCTTATTTCAATCAATAACTTTTATTCCAAGCTGAGATATACTACTTTAAAGTCGAGGGTGAAAAAACTCTGATTATTTTTGCACCAACATAATATACGAGAGATCAGGAGCTCGATATTATTTTGAGAAAGCGGTAATAAATCTTGTTGTATAGGAGGTTTTCTAGACATATTTCTTATTTTACCATCCAAAATGGCTTAGACATCTTCAATAGGATCCGTATAAAAAGACTGAATTGGCCAAGAGAGTCACCCTCAAGTCATTTTCTCTATATGGCATGGAGCTATATCCTTAATGAGAGGATAATATTTTTGTCCTAGTGACGATCTATGAATATTGGGAGAAGTCTTCAGAGCAGAATGGATATACATTTTCTTCAGTTGATATCCTCCATGCTCTTTGAATGGCAAGTGCGGCAAACTGCTTCATAAACCATAACTGAAAATCCAATATATTTGATAGTTGGCTGCAGGCAGTTCAAAACAGAATTCTTTGCTAGACAATCCCCTCACTCGATAGTTATTGGATTTTCAAAAATTGTGCAAACAACAACTCATCTGAACAGATGATAGTACGTCAAAACTCTAACAATCTGTTCACTGTTTCAATTTCCCATTGCTTCCTCTGCTGAATGAATGAGTTTGAGAGGTGGCTTTTTTCTGCCTGCTCTGTCATAGTATTCCGGCTGATGAAGATACCATTCTTGGGTTGATATGGACTTACTCTCTCACATTTACTATCTCACAACTGAGGTTTTTCTTTAAGATACTTTTCTAATGACCTTGATTAACCTGAATGAAACACAGTGGTTTCCTATCCTTCATTAGTAAACAATCATATTGTTCACTGTCAAGTCGGAATCAATTGATTATCAAGAAGTATTTATCTTTTGTGAACCAAGATTTCTGGATTCATTAATAGAATACTGCAAACCCTCTTATTAATGGACCTCTTATCACCAGATTTTGGAAATGCCGGAGAAAATCAGCCCATTGTAAATATTTTGTCCAGCAAGATTCATTCAAGCAAATGTACATAAAAATCATGAAAAAATTTTTTATTTTGAAGTAATAAATTCTTTGAGTGAATCTGACCTTTGTTTTGACGGAAATTATTCAGTTTTGAGAAAAAGTAACTTTTATAGGAAAAGCAAGATGTGTGTCAGTGTGTGTGCGTGTGAGACCATGCTAAATCTCCAGAATTCTTAACTTTAATTGGGTAAAAAAAAATTTCACTCTAGTTATAGCAATAGGGCATCCCCTAATTGTAAACTTTTACTCGAAATTAAGTATTGCACAATTAATCATTCTACATAACTGTATGGTACTCTAAATACAAGGAGTGACTGTTGCCAGTAAATAAGGTCACATTCTCATTATGAATCATGCATCAAGATTTATCAATAGTCAATCTCATTTCTTATCAGTCATAATCGGAAAGTATCGTACACAAAATTATCCTTTAAAAAAAAATTGAAAAACAAAAATGGAAATTAGATGTAAAAATTGATTTTTTGCTACTCAAACAATGACAGACTTTCCAGGAAAATTCTGGCTATTTTGATACAAATGTGTTCCAGCAATTAGATTGTAGTTTGAACTGTAATTCAAATTTATCAACCTTTCTATCTTTCTACTTAGTGACGAAACAAAAATTGATAATTGAATTATAAACCTGAATTATAGTTTTTTGAGCAATGCTTTGGTTTTTGAAATACCTGCTTTAGTTTTGAAAATACCTATCTGAATTCATATTGAGCCCTCGGTTGATTTTGGAGGTTCGATTCATTTCAGTATTTATCAGACATATGGGGCCAAAAACACACGCAGTGTCTGAAATCAGATGTATCTGGCAAACTGGTCAGTCTGATCCGTTAGTACGCAAAGTGACCCGTAGGTGGCAGACATGGCACTGCTTCTTGCCTCTCAATTCACCTTCTTTATTTACACTCTTGATGGAGGCAATGTTTTACTAATTCACACTCTTTACGACCCCTAGATTTATTGTGCTCTCTAACAATTCAGCTGTTGTAACCACTGACCTCCCTCAGGTGTCTGTCGAAATCTGTAATTTTACCAGAATTTAAATTCAGTATCATTTATTATAGTTATATATCTGATTCAGAGCAGAATCAATAAAAGCGGTATCGTTGAATTAATAATCTTCATCAACCTTTATTGATTTTATAAGTGGCATTCAACAAAGTCTATATTCATATTACGTATCATATCAAAATACTCCAGAAGTCCTTCCATCTATGCGAGAGCCTACCACGAAAACACACAATATAACCCCATAAAATTTTCTGTGTGTACCAATCTGACTTTTTGGTTTTTAGCACATCTGTTTTTGATTCCCCCCAATTATTTTTTAAGGGGGTTCAATTTACAATGTGAATTCATGCTTAAAAACTTGACATAAAGAAGCATTCACATTTCATCAGTCTTTTTTATTCTCTTAACCCTATTGAATGATTCATTTTTTCTTAATCAATAATCAACAAGTTTCTATTTTCCAAGATCATAAAAAACCTTAAAAGTCATAAATATCACTTACGTCAAGATTCTGTTTTACAAAAATATGTAAAAACTATAAAAAAATATTTTCCTTATGTAGTACAAACTGCCTCGACTGTGTGAAGTGAATGAGTTGGCTTCAAAGTGAGTGAGTGATTCATAATGAATGGTATGATGTCAAACTGGACCCACACTTTGTGTCCCTCCTTGCAACATCCGACATTCGAATTACAAAGTAAATATCTGCTAAAAAGTGACTATTCATGAATTATCTCCTCTTTGATCTGAAATATGGTGCAAAAATACAAAGAATAACATTAAGAAATGTTGATTCTTTTAAATCTTTCAATAAATTTGATTTTTTAGGGCTAGGGTTAGGGTGAGGGTTAAGGTTAGAGTTAAGGTTAGGGTTGATGTTTGAAAAAGTAACTGGGAGATTTTAAAAATGTAATTCTTTTATTGATTTTTGATTTTTATGGTCAGGGTTAGGGTTAGTGTTATGGTTGGGGTTAATGGTCTGATATTTTCATTCATGTATATTTTGCAAAAAGTGAATGTCCACTTTGGCAGGTATTTACACACAGTGTGAATCACATATATTTTGTATATACGTACATATCACGTATGCAGGCGTATATATATGTCTCTTGGTATATAGTCATACATCCGTTGACATAGAATTACAATGGCAGATGCAAATGTATATATATATATATATTTATATATATATATATATATATATATATATATATATATATATATATATATATATATATATATATAAATACATGCCAATAGGTGTACACCATATATATGCTTACCGTTATAAATGGATAGGCCTGTTAGTGTATAAATAAGCTTGTAAGTGTATAGCTATGCCTGTAGGTCTAAAGATACATACACATATATATATATATATATATATATATATATATATATATATATATATATATATATATGTGTGTGTGTATATATATGTATATATATATGCGCATATGAATGTATAGTTACACCTCTAGATGTATAGCTATGCCTGTAAATGTATAGTTACACCTGTAGACATGACATTACACCTGTGGGCATAAAAATACATCTGTAGACATATAATTACACCCGTAGATGTAACATAACACCAAAGGGTATATACCTACATCTGTAGACATATAGTAACACCTTTAGACATATGGTTATGCCAAATATTCATAGCTTCACGTCAGTGGGAATAAATGTGCATCTGAAAATCTACAGTTATGACTGTAGACGTATGTTTATGCCTGCAATGTATATAAGCCTCTATCTCTAACTGTATAGAATGACCTGTAGGGGTATATGGATGCTTACAGACATATATATATATAGAGAGAGAGAGATACGCTTATAGATGTAGAGTTATTGGTTTAGACATATTGTTAGTCCTGTAACCATATAGTTACACTGTGGATGTATACGTATACATCTATGGATGTTTATTTACGCCTATGTATGTAACGTTACATCTATAGATGTATGGTTACATCTGGGGACACCTATGATCATATCTATACATCTGCTGGCCTATAAATACACCTACAGACATACTTACATCTGTGTATATATACTTACATCTGTGGATGTATAGTTAAGCCCATATATACGTCTATGGGAAAATATATACACCTGTGGTCTAAAGATATGCTTTTAGAAAGAACTATAATCACATCTGTTGGCAAATAGCTAGACATAAACATAGATATGTCTGTGTGTGTATAGTTATGTCTGTGAGTGTATATTTACACCTTACGGCATTTAGGCTTATTGTAACAACAGTAGGCATATAATTTTGTCTGTGAATGTACAGTTATGCCTGTAGACTTATAATTATGTCTGCAGATGTATACTCACACCTGCGATGTATATACATATCTACATCTGTAAGCATGTAAAGGGGACAGGCATAGATATACACCTGTAGACATGTAGTTATGACTGTAAACAAATTGTTAAGCCTGTGAGTGTATATTTATGCCTATAGACATATAGTAACTATAAACATATATATATAAGACATAAATGCTATATAAAAACATATGCCACACATATATGATTGTAGGCATATATTGATATCACATATATAAATGGACATATATATATATATATATATATATATATATATATATATACATATATATATATATATGCCAGGGGGCATGTAGCCACATCTATAGATGTATAGTTACATCTTTAACTGTGTAGATAGGCCAGTAGAGGAATATTTATGCCTATAGCGTATATATATAACCACACATGTATATGTATATATATATATATGTATATATATATATATATATATATATATATATATATATATATATATATATATATATATATATATATATATATATATATATACATATATATATATATGTATATATATATATATAAACATATGAATATATATATATATATATATACATATATATATATATATACATATATATATATATATATATAAATATGCATATATATAGATATACATATATATATATATATATTTATATTTATATTTATATCTATATTTGTATAGATATCTATAAGTATGTATGTATGAATACGCACATAAGCCTGTACTTATGCCTACACACATATTGTTACATGCATTTAGACGTATGGTTACACTTCTGAGAATGTACACATGCCTTTGGGCATCTGGTTACACCTATTAGTATACAGATACAACTATAGGCAAATAGAAATGCCTGTGATGTATATATTTCCCTACAGGTTTGTATATGCATGCTTACAGGCTTATATATATATATATATATATATATATATATATATACATATATATATGTATATATATATATATATATATATATATATATCGTTTGTTTTTTCCCTGTTTGTAGGAAATACATAGTGCTCAATATTTTAGGAAAGAATCCTTTTAAAATGTTCATGGTATAGTTCAATAGACCAGAGCATATAATAAATGATAATTGTATTAGAAGAGTTTCATACAACAACTCATATAATAAGATTAGAGGAGGCCATGGTAAAATGCCTGTACTTTTTTTAATCCCAGAAACAGGTTAAACAGCTGACGATCCCCACTATAATATTCAACATACAACATTAGAACCCAAATATAAACGACAATAATGGAATTCGATATTCTGTGTTGAACACAAAATATCTGAATGTCAACCCAGGAAAAACTCTTTGAAATAAAATATTATATCAGATTATCAAAAACACCATTTAAACTTAGATAGCCAGCCATATATCATCATTCACAGATGAAAAATACAAAAATAATATATCTTTATCAGCAACCTATTGGAAATCATACCAAGTGAACTGCAAACCAACGGTAAAACTTGTCTGTGAAACAAATCCACTTCCTATAATACATTTCTAGCTCTAATCTAAAACAACTTGACTCTCAGAGTATGAAGTTGAATGTATCGAGCACTCTATGAAATAAATCCATCACATATCAGATATTGCTTTATATTATATAATGCTTTATTGCAAACCTGATCTGTTCTATATGTACTATATATATGTATATATATATATATATATATATATATATATATATATATATATATATATATATATATATATATATATATACATATACATATAGATATTTATATATATATATATATATATATATATATATATATGCGTATATATATATAGATGTTTATATATATGTATGTATATATATATATATATATATATATATATATATATATATATATATATATATATATACATATTACATAGGATGCTGCCGCAAGATGTTGGTCACGTGACAGTTTTGATTGGGTGACCAACCAGACTTGTATATTTATAAGAATGTGAGAAGCAAGTTTTTGTATAGAAAAAGCTTCAGGGCAGAGGCTGGTATGTGGAAGTCCTATTATTGCAAATATCGACGAACTCCAATTTACGGCCAATTGTCAGTTGTTCAAATATTGCTTTTTGTTGTTGAATGAGACTGAGGAAATATTATCATGGAAAATTGAGGGACATAATTTTGCCATCGAACCAGAAGTGAAAAGCAAAATGGTGGAATTCATTAGAATAGAGACATTGGTTCAATAAGGGGGGTGGGGGGGGGAGATCCAAGTGGAAGGGGGAGTTTGTTGTAACTAGGACACTTCACTCATCTGACCTCAATGACTTTCCGTCTATTAGAAAACAATCGAACAAAACAGTCAAACTAGGTTTCTTCAGTTTTCAGGTTGGTCTGGCAGGCTCCAGGCCGTACCAATGAAGCTTGAGAGATGAAATTTTTGGCACTTACCCTTCATTATGATGTCAAGAAGAAAAAACAGTCCAATGGGTTTTTAGAGGGAAGTTCAATTCAAAATATGAGCTTACAGTAAATTGGCCCCCTAGTTTGTGTCCAGCAGCATTCATATCTGTTTTTTTTTTATTTCAGACCCTTTTTAGTGATCACTACCCAACAAAAGGTGAGAGAAGTAACATATTCATTGATCACACAATTTTCCAATTTTTTAATTGATCACCCTCAACACAGCATGCTGCCAAAAGACTTGATTCATGTAATGGTTTCTACTTGGGGACTAACCAGAACTGTACTTTTTTTCATCTTAAATTTAGTTGCTTCGAATTGCAAACCGTCCAGCTATAGCAATGAGTAAACAATGCAGATTGAAAAGTTAAGAATAGGCTCCAGGCAGGACTTGAACTCGCACCCCTGCCTCTGAATGGCAACTGGTCGGCTGATTCGGTTTAGTTTTAGAAGAGTTTTTCAACTCAATTTGTGAAACAGTTTTCGTACAAAGGAAGAGGCTTCCAAAGGTGACAGGGACGTGGGTTCAGGTCTGGCCTAGAGCTTATTATCTATTTTCCAATCTACAATGTTCTCTTGCTGCCACTGACGGACAGTTTGAGTAGTTTTGACAAAAAGTAACTGAAATTAAGATAAGAGAAAATACATACAAGAATTAACAATGGTTGAAGCGAAAATGTTCAATAAAGATGGTTGGTTCTCACTGCAGTCCTTTTATGAGAAATCGTCAACCAAGACTATCAACATAAGTTTCTTAGGTTTTCATAGGGGTCAGGCTGGCTGGCTAGGTATGTATCATGCATACCGGCCATACCAGTGGAGCTAGACAGTTGAATGTTTCAATATTTACTTATGTCTTGAAAAAAACGTTTTGATTAATTTTTTTCAAATTTCCCTTCTAAATAGGTTTTTGGTGGGGTGTTCAATTTGCAATGTAAGTTTATGCTAAATATGTCTCTGGGTGTCTCTTAGTTTGTGTCTGGCAGCATCCACACTTGTATTTTGGATATTCAGACTTTTTTAGTGATCGCTACCCAAGCAAAAGGCAAGAGTAGTTACTTATTAATTTTTTTCCAATTTTTTAATTGATTACCCCCAGCACTGCATGTTGCTGAAAAAAGTCTGGTCAAGTGACAGTTTCTATTAAGTGACTAACCAGATCTGTTTTATTTAACACTTTTTTTCATAATATCTTCATAATTTGAATAATATTCCAAAACAAATTTCAAAAATAAGATCGCACAAAGAAAAATACAATTATAAGAAAACACAAATTCCTGGAGCTCTGAGCTATTTTCTGTGAAATCTCACCAAATTTCAGCTGCTTACGATTATGTCCTCACTTTGTATTTGGAAATGGTCCCAGATAACTTCACTCATTGTAGTCTAGACAGTATGGCAAATGATACCCCTCTGCATGATAGAGGTTAAAATCTCTTTTTCAATTTTACTTTGAAGTTAAATTCTCATTACATACATTTTTAAATGTGTCTGCACATCTTTATAAATGCTTTTCAGTTGGTCAATTAATCCCAATTATATTAAAGAACAGAAATAGGAAGGAAGAGAATGTGTGATCAATAAAAGAACATTTAGTCAGATCATGTATTTGTTTTTGACAGTGTTGCCGAGTATCATGTTATTAACCGCTAAAACTGTCTTAAAAATGGCTAAAATCACCTAAACTTTTTCAATTTCTAGCTAACTTAATAGCTAAAAATGAACTCATTTAAAGCATACTTATCAAAGAAAAATAAACATGTGCAAAGACTCCAGAACAAATTATTCCATCCCAAAATGTTTTTATCAGGGATTTCAATTTGCAATTTAAGCTTATGCTAAATTGTCGCCCTAGTTTTTTGAAAATTTCTACTTCTTTAAAGATTACCGTCCAACAAAAGGCAAGAGAAATAACTTATTCATTGATTACCCATTTTTCCAATTTTTTAATTGATCACTCCCAACACAACATGCTACCAGATGCCATTTGTCACATGACATTTTCTATAGAGTGACAAACCTGACCTGTTTCCTATTATTTCTTTCTTCCTTATATTTCTCCTTTCATATGTTGAACTGTTATATAGTCATTTGACAGCAACTGTCACATAACCAACATCTTTTGGCAGCTTGCTGTGTTGGGGGTTATCAATCAAAAATTGGATAAAGATGTAATCATTGGATAAAATAGTTCCCTCACCTGAATTTTCAAAAATTAATTTGAATGCTGCTGAGCATCAAGTAAAGGACCAATTAGACATAAACTTACAATGCAAATTGAGCTCCATGCCAAAAATCTATTTAGAGGGTGAAAAAAACAAAATTTTTTTAACATAATCAAGAGTGGATTTTGGAATTTTCAGCCCTCTAGCTCCATTGGTGCAGCCTGTACATAGCCAACCAGCCAGTCAGTCGAACCAACTTGAAAGCTGAAGAAATCTATGTTGACAGTTTTAGTTGACGATTTCAGCCGATGGTTTCTAATACATACTTACCTATCAAAGAACCTTACAAACACCACATGAGTATTCCTAAAATCAGATGAACATTGAAGATTGAATGTAAATCTCTCTTCAAATAAACGACTCTTCATTACAAGCTTTCTCAGGCTTTCCATGACAAGAGACAATCAGATGAATAACTTTATTCCCTGTGTGCACACACACTTGATACAGTCTTCTTCCCTTATCTTCCATTTCCTCCTTCTTAATGGAAACGACAAGTGCAATGAAAGGAACGTGCAGCTGTACCCTCATACATTTGTTATTATTACAAGAACGCAATACGTCCACGCAGAGAATGGAGCAAAGATATTACCTTAAATAATTTACAACACAAGTAGAAAGCTGTAGATCCTCAAGTAGCTTTACTGTGGACCCAATATCTTACATTAATAGTAATTATGCTTTACTAGCTGGACCTGTAGGAATTCCATGAGTGTCGATGACTAACATCATCATTACTCTCCCATAAATACTTCTGCAATTAAACCACTGCTTCAGTATCCCTTATCCCAAACTCTGAAAACCGAAATGATCCAAAATCTGAAACTTTTAAAAAGCCAACATGACGTTACAAGTAGAAAAATTCTGCACCTGGCCTCACTGTAGTTTGATTCAAAGATGAGAGATAAGGCCGATTTTCAAGGCGTTTAACTCATTCTGACCACAGTGATAGCTTGGTTATCTTTGATTAACTTTTCAGAAACTTGAAACTATATTCACAACAGAAACAGTGAAAGCTGTAACAAGTCCTAATCAAAACAAATTAATGACACATCAAGATGAGATGGAGATACATAGATATGATATATACAAACGAGTGAAATTATGCACGTATTTGTGCTTGTATCTCGCTTTTTGAATTTGAGAGTTTTTTTTCAAAAGTTTTCAATTAGTTGTGTTTTGTTATTAGTTGTTTAATTATATTTATTCTCAACGTTGTTCACTCGTTTGGTTTTTATTATTTCTGCATCTTGATTCATTAATTTGCTTCAATTGTTGACAACTCTTTGTGAGGTTTTTCTTGAATTTCTTCTGCAATGTTCAATGTGTTTTTTTCCTTTTATTCATTGCAAAGAATACTTTTGCTAAGATATTGTCGATACCTTTTATTATTTTAAAAGTTTGCATTATGTCTCCTCTTATCCTGCTTTCATCTAATATTGTTTGTTTTAATTTTTTAAGTCTTTTTTGATAGGGGAGGTAAATTTTAATTCTGGAACAAGTTTTCTTGCTCTTCTCCAGATATTTTCCAATTCTTTAATTTCGTTTTTGTAATGTAGGGACTATGTTTGCAATGTATATTCTAATAGAGGTCATATGTATATTGGGTATAATACTTTAAATGTTTTTATATCCAGGAATATTTTTTCATTGTTCCAGTTATTTTTGTACCTTTTTTTAGTAATTTTCGAAACATGGTTATAGATTTGAGGTTTGATAGTATGATTATGCCTAGACCTATTTCTGATTCTGCAGTTTCTTATTTTTTATTATTCATGAAGTAGATGTTTTTGTTGTTTCTTCTTCTTCTTATATGTATTACTTTGCATTTGTCTGAAGTGTAGTAGCTGTTTCAGATCAAGTCTCTGATTCTTTTATATCTTTATCTAATTTTGTTGGGTTGTATTGATCTTTTACTGTTATATAAACTTTTGTGTTATCTGCAAATGTACTTCATTTGGATTGCTGTGTTTTAGACCTCTGTATTTACCTAGGACAACAGATCTCCATGAAACCCTAAAAAAAAAGGAGAAATCAAGCAAAGAATCACTCTAGGATGACAAGTTTTTGGTAGAGCTCAGTGTTTAAGAACAAGAAAATTCCATTCATCTCAAATAGGAGGGTCTACAACCAATGCATCCTTCTGAGAGTCACCTATGGAGCTGAAACATGGAACCTAATCCGAAGATCGACCCTCAAATTGAAAACCATGCAATGTGCACATGAGAGGATCCTATTCAACATCATATAGTGAGATCACAAAACAGCACAGAATTTTAGAGAAAAAACAGGATTCAGGGATATCATAAAATCCATTAGAAAACTCTAATGGCAATGGGCTGGTCATGTAGCAAGAATGGTAGACAACTGATGGACACCACAACTCACAACCTGGACTCCTAGAGATCATATGCGAAATTGTAGCCAGCAAAATATAAGATGGTATGATAAACTAAACAAGTTCTGAAAGTATTGACTCCGTGAGGCCCATAATGAAGACGTCTGGCAAATCCTGCGGAAGGTCTATATCCAATGTCGAATACTAAAAGGCTGATGATGATGATGATGATGATGACAAACGTATAATATAAAATGTATTGGATGTTGTACGGATCCTTGTAGTACATCTCTGTTTATTCCTTATGACTTCACACTGTGTATTCTTACGCACTGTTTCCTTCCTGTTAAGAAATCTTTTTAACCATGTTAGAATATTTCCTGTGATGTTTTAGGATTTTGGTTTATATGATAGTCTTCTATGAGATACTGAATCAAAAGCTTTACTGAAGTCGAGATATATTATATCGATTGGATTTCCTTTGTCTATTCTTCCAGTGTTAACAATAGGTTCGTTGAACACAATCTACCAGGCAGAAGTCCATATTGTATATCTGGAATAAAGTTGCGCTTTTCTAAATGTTTGTGATCTAAGTGAAATTGATCCTTAGTTAGATGCTAAGTTGATCCCTGAATTAAAAAGTTTGAGTTATGAAGATACGTTAAAGGGGTCAAGGTTGTAAAAAAAAAAAGGACTGGTGAGACTTGATAGAAATGTTCAAGATGATACATCGTATATAACTGGTAGATCTTATTTTTTACCAAAAGGGAGTAGAAGGGACTCAGAGGCCATGTGTATACAATGGAAGTAAATAGAAGTAGATTGAATATCAGAGAAATTCCTTTTTAGCAACTGAGTGGTAGAACTATGGAATAGTTTACTGGAGTATGTAGTGTTATCAAGAGATGTAGATAAGTTTAAAAAGAATTATGATGTTTATCAAATCGCAGCTAATGCAAATGACTATGACTGAAATATTGAGTAAATATGATTATTTAATGAGTGCTTTTATATACAAATTGTGTACTCTTCTTCACACTATAATAAGTGTTTTTGTTTTGTTTTTTATCTGTGATTATAACGTTTTTCCAATCCTGAGAAAATTTTCCTTCAATTTTTAGATTCATTAAACATTATTGTAATTGGTTTGTATAATTCATCTTCTGCTACTTGTAGAATTTCTGGGTGTGTGTTATCTGGTAAATTAATCTCTGTATTACTTGTTCATACAGAAAAGGAATTGAGCTGAAAGGTAACTGCCTTAACATTGTGTTGCTCTTACGTTTGAGGCTGGCTGCCAATCGGTCTGCAGTTCGATTCCAGCAGCTGCCCATTTTCTCCAATTGTTCATTCTATTCATGCTATCTAGGTCAAACGACACATTCGCCATATAACTGGAGGTCATTTCAAATAGAGTTTTGAATAATAAATTGCATTCATAACTATTTCTGCCAGATTATGTATCCATTTCTTGATAGTATACGTATGGAAGGTATTTATATTAACTAAAAGACATGCAAAAGCAAATGAAACTGATATATCTGTTATTGATACGGTTATTATTTCTCACTTTTACTATCTGTCTATATTCATGTGGTCTACCATATCCAAATTTTTAGGCTTCAAACGTTCAAGGGAGGGGTGATGAACGAATGTCAGTTATAGTAACAGCTGAGTCTTTTGCTCCCATCCAAGCATAGGAACCCCCTTTCATTCTTACCCTTGTTCATTACATTGCAAGAGTGGATGTGGAGGGCGAAGACCAAAGGATGAAAGATATGAAAAGAATTGAAATTCTATTGCTGTTAGATATCGAAAGATGAAAGATATGGGGAGAATTAAAATTGTACTACCGTTATATACTATGCTCTAGTTCCTGCAGACAGCAATAGACTCTCAGCCATTTTTATCCACTTTGTGAGCGGTAAAACATCAAAAGGGGAAAAGAGTAATAAATCTTGATAACATATTGAAATAAATAAACCGAGTTTTATTGGTTTGAGAAGGCATCAGAGAAGAAATGAATAATGATCAGAAAGTGTAACTGTCGTACATCCTAACAAGCAGCTAACACATAGGATTAAAGAGACACCAATTTACCTCTGCCAACGAAGTTGGAGAGGTATAATATGTATCATCCACAACTTTCCATCTGTCTATCTGACCACATAATATCTCGAAATGTTCTCGATGAATTTTGTGGAAGGATGAGCAGTGGTCTATAGAAAAGATAATTGAATTTCTGGGCTGATCCATGCACAATAACCTCCCTTACCTCGTAGCCATATATCCAGAACACACAATATCTCCGAACATTCTCGATGAAAATCAGTGAAATTTTGTGCAAGCACGGGCAATGGACGAAGGAAGAGGTGACTGAATTTTTAGGGTTGGTCAAGCAATTTGTTTTTATTCAGTTTTTAGTTAGTGGACAGTGTTGGCAGATGTAGATGCTCACTGAGTGCTTTCTACTTTAGCTTTGGCAACAAAGTTAGAAAGAGGTTTATGTATTTGGTTTGTATCTTATTGTCTGTTCATTTGTTTGTTAGTACATTTATCTGTCCACACAATATCCCTGAAAGTGAGGAATGGATTTCAATGAAATTTTGTGGAAGGTTAGGCAATTGGATTAGAAACAGGTGGCGAAATTTTGGGGAGGATCCAGGAAACCTTTCTGATTGAGATATGTTCTTCTGTCTTTTTTTCAATTACATTTATGTATATGCTCAAGATTGTCAACACAATATCGCCAAAAGTTCTCTTTGAATTTTTCTTAAATTCTATGGAGGACTGGACAATATGCTATGGGAGAACTAATTGAATTTTGAAGTGGATCCATGCACTATCACCTCCAACACATTGTAGTAATATGTCCAAACCACATAATACTGCAAAAATTTTGTGTTTATGTTTGTCCACACGATATTTCCAAAAGGTCTCAATGAATATCTATGATATTTTGTGAATGGGTGGACAATAGGCTATGAACTGATCAAATTTTGGGTTGGATCACAATTACTCCCCCTAAAAATGGTATTGTCAGAGGTATATTCTCTCTGAGTGCCACATGGTTTGAAAATGAAGATATTAGGCAGCAACTTGATTTTTCTTCTCACATTCACTCCTAGACAGGTAAAGAATATCTCCACGAGCCGAAGAACACTAAAAGAAAAGTTTTATGATCACAAAATCTTTCTCCATCCCACTTTTTCAACTCAGCAGGCTACTGTTATCTTTTGAAAAATAATCTCTTGGCATATTTGTTTTATC
The DNA here is from genome assembly GCA_963457665.1 of Thysanoteuthis rhombus. Taxonomy (NCBI): domain Eukaryota; kingdom Metazoa; phylum Mollusca; class Cephalopoda; order Oegopsida; family Thysanoteuthidae; genus Thysanoteuthis; species Thysanoteuthis major. Next base: position 70,771,763 of record OY735203.1, on the reverse strand, counting down.
ATAGATCACTAGACTGGAGGCTACAGAGATCTATGGTTCAAGTGTTGGGTCAGTTTCGGAATTGGAAGTTTTGGCTTCAAAACCAGACAAAGTAAGCCTAACTACATGTTGATGGAATTGGATTAGAGATTCAGATTTTATGAGAGAAGTTTGGAGTGAACAGAGCTGCCTTTTGATTTTTCGAAGAACAGAAATGCGAAGAAATACTTTTGAAATTTTAATTTTGTAATCGATCAAAAATAAAATTTGAATTATTGGAATTCATGAAAAATCTGCTTGAAATTATAATTAAAATTTTGTGATTCACGGAAAATGCCATCTTTATTTTAAATGGTTTCAAAATAAACATAATCTTTGTTGTTCAAAACAAAATTGAGCAGAATTTGAGGCAGAGTTTTTAAAAAGAATGAGTGAAAAATGAGAAGAAATCGGATGAATGAAGATTTTTTTCCTCAATATCCTCTATTGAAACAGGTCTGGTTAGTCACTCAATATAAACCATCATGTGACTGACGTCTTTTAGCAGCATGCGTTGTTGGGGGTGATCAATGAATGATTTACCTCTCTCACCTTTTGTTGGGCATCCTCCTGATAGTCACTTATGGAGCTGAAACATGGAACCTAACCAAGAGACAAGCCCACAGACTGAGAAGTATGAAGTGCGCACATGAGAGAATTATGCTCAACCTCACATGGAGAGATAGCAAGACAGCACAGTATATCAGGAAGAAAACGTGAGTCCAAGACATCATAGAATCTATTAGAAAACTTAAATGGCAAAGGGCAGGCCATATTGTGAGAATGAAAGACAACCGATGGACATCACATTTCACAACATGGATCCCTAGAGATCACATATGGAACCGAGGCCTGCAAAATACAAGATGGAGAGATGAACTAGACAAATTCAGAAAATACTGGCTCCGCAACGCCCACATTAGAGAAGTGTGATGAATTCTGGGGAAGGTCTATGTCAAATGACAGACGTTAAGGTAAGCATCACATGCTTGTTAACCATTACAACCCTGGTTGAGAAACAAGGGATTTCACAAAATTGCTGAAATGTTTTCACAGTCTCACTGTAACCAATGTACACATATATGTGTGTGTTTGTTTGTGTGTGTGTGTGTGTGTGTGTGTGCGTGTGTGTGTGTGTGTGTGTTTGTATACATACATACATACATATATATAAAACTGGTTTCTGAGTTAAATTCTCATGTTTAGATTTTCTTCTAGTGGAATTTCAAAATACATCTGGTCTTTCTTCGTATTTAATTGTGAACTGGTAGTTTTGAGGTGCAAGATTTCATTGTAGTTTTCAAATTGATTTGTTCAGTTCACCTTGGAGATAGAAAGATGATATCAAACCCAATTAAAGGGCAATCAATGATGTTCTTGTAAAATCTATGATGTGCACATGGTTTTAGATCATTTTTCAAAATGAACAAGCTTCCATTGCACTAGCTTCCACAGCTGCCGTCAAATGAGCCCATCAAAGATCTCGCTCCAAATCAGGTTAGCCAGGTGTCTCTTGCCACACAAGATCAAATTTGTGTGGTCTTGAGATCAAATTAGATAGCTTCAGTACCAAAATAATCAAATAACTTTAAATCTATCTTCATACTAAGCTTGGAGAAAAAGGGATTAAAATTCATGTTTTTTTTTATCTATTAGAAACCGTCAACCAAAACTGTCCACTTAAGTTTCTTCAGTTTTTAAGTAGGGCTGACTGGCTGGCTGGCTGGCTGGCTGGCTGGTGCTTGATGGGTGCAAAAAGGACTCAAACTTTCTTATAACTGTCATTCATTTTTTACACCTCCCTCAAATGTTTGAAGCATGAGATATTGTAGAAGCAGAAAATGAGAATATACACAGGAAAGAAAAATAATCAATGACAATAATATTAGATGTATAAGTTTTATTTGCCTATGCATGTTATATAGTTAATATAGATACATTTCATAAGCAATGAATTACTTTATGAAAATTATTTACTGGTTGAATATCCCTTACCTGAAATGCCTTGGACCATAAGTGTCTAAGATTTTACATTCTTTCCAGATTTTGAAATATTTACATATATGTATAGAATGAAATATCACACTTATATCTCTATCAAGTTTCTCCAATAACATGACATTCTGTGCAATTGATAAACATGAACGCTCCCTCTTTTTCTAATCACTGTTACTTAAAGGGGTATCTTCAGCCTTTTTTTGACATTTTCAACAATATCTTTTTACAGATGAGAGAATAAGCAAACGTACAGTGATTAATTCATGTAGGTCTGGTGGAGACAATTATTTGCTTTGAATGGGACTTATTTTAGCTTTCACTGTTTGTGATGTAAATACAATTTTATGTTTCTAAAAAGTTAATCAAAGATAACCAAGCTATCACTGTGGTCAGAATGAGTTAAACGCCTTGAAAATCAGCCTTATCTCTCATCTTTGAATCAAACTACAGTGAGGCCAGGTGCAGAATTTTTCTACTTGTGACGTCATGTTGGCTTTTAAAAAGTTTGAGATTTTGAAACATATCGGTTTTCAGAGTTTGGGATAAGGGATACTGAAGCAGTGGTTTAATTGCAGAAGTATTTATGGGAGAGTAATGATGATGTTAGTCATCGACACTCATGGAATTCCTACAGGTCCAGCTAGTAAAGCATAATTACTATTAATGTAAGATATTGGGTCCAAAGTAAAGCTACTTGAGGATCTACAGCTTTCTACTTGTGTTGTAAATTATTTAAGGTAATATCTTTGCTCCATTCTCTGCGTGGACGTATTGCGTTCTTGTAATAATAACAAATGTATGAGGGTACAGCTGCACGTTCCTTTCATTGCACTTGTCGTTTCCATTAAGAAGGAGGAAATGGAAGATAAGGGAAGAAGACTGTATCAAGTGTGTGTGCACACAGGGAATAAAGTTATTCATCTGATTGTCTCTTGTCATGGAAAGCCTGAGAAAGCTTGTAATGAAGAGTCGTTTGTTTGAAGAGAGATTTATATTCAATCCTCAATGTTCATCTGATTCTAGAAATAAGAGAGACTCTCTTTCCCCATGGATATTACAATTCACACCTGATGAGGGCCGGAGAATGAATTGAGTAAAATGATGTGTCAACAACAAGAATAGAAAGAAAAGATTAGATGAAAATAAAAATTGGTGTATTAAACTTTTGAGACCAATTTGTTATCACATTACTGCCCTCTTGTGAGTAATAGCGTTCGAAAATTAATAAAATTTAATTGACCTTGCTAAATTAGCAGCATTTATTTTTACTTTCTCCATCAAATTTTACCTTGACGCAATTTGGAAAATACCACATGTTTATTTCACTTATATATTTCAGAGTAGTTGATTTCATGAAATCTTGTTAGTAGAATCACTCTCCCATATATACTTCTGCAATTAAAGAACTGGTTGAGTGGCCCACCTGACCAACTTTTGTTCATCTGCTTATCAGTAGGTTTATCTACTGGTCCCCCAGGCACTTGTGGTTATAATTTGGAGGCTACAAACTTGAAAAGACGTGACAAAAACTAAAGAGCTCTTTCGGATCTCTATGGTCATTTTGGATGAACAAAGCTCAAAACTTGTGCTGGTATTTTCTTTTAGATAATTTTAGATAAAGATCTATTTTGTAAGATAATTTTAGATAAAAGATCAATTTTATAGATAATTTTAGATAAAAGATCAATTTTTTAGATAATTTTAGATAAAAGATCAATTTTTTAGATAAATTTAGATAAAAGATCAATTTTGTTGATAATTTTTGATAAAGATCAATTTTTTTAGATAATTTTAGATAAAAGATCAATTTTGTAGATAATTTTAGATAAAAGATCAATTTTTTGATAACTTTAGATAAAAGATCAATTTTATAAATAATTTTAGACAAAAAAGCAATTTTTCAAGATAATTTTAGATAGAAGATCTATTTTTTAGATAATTTTAGATAAAAGATCAATTTTATAAATAATTTTAGATAAAAGATCTAATTTTTAATAATTTTATATAAAAGATCAATTTTTTAGATAATTTTAGATCAAAGATCAATTTTATAGATAATTTTTGATAAAGATCAATTTTTTTAGATAATTTTAGATGAAAGATTGATTTATTTAGATAATTTTAGATAAAAGATCTATTTCTTTTAGATAATTTTTTTAGATGAGTAGTTCCAGTACATGTGTTTGGGTGGGGGGGTTATGGTGATCCATTTCTGCAAGTCACGGATATTTTTCTAAATTTTGATTTTATTTTCCTTCTTGTGCTGCGGGTTGCCATGAAGGAGGGAGAAATGGCGGTTGATGGTCTGGTGGGTTGCTACTTTGATGGACAGGCCACAGGTTGTTCTTGCATCTGTGTCCCCCTGTCCACTTCTTCCATGCAACTGGTCGATCCCATCAATTACCTTCATCAGTCTTATAACATGGATCAAGTACAACACTACAATAAATTCACTGCAGAAAAATGAAATGAAACAGGTTTGGTTGGTTGTGCAATAGAAACCCTCTTTTGGCAGCAAGCTGTGTCGGGGATGATCAACTGAAAAATTGGGAAGAGAGGTGATTAATAAATGAGTTACTTCTCTTGCCTTTTGTTGGATCACTAAAAACACTGACTTTTCAAATAACCGGTGTGAATGCAGCCAGACACAAACTAGGGACCAGTTTAACATAAACTTACATTATAAATGAACACCCCTCCCCACTAAAACCCTATTTAGGAGGATACTTTAAAAGAACAAAACAATATATTTTTTTATAGACATAATAAAGAGTACATTTTTTAAATTTTCAGCCCTCTAGCTCCATTGGGTATCCTGAGCGCGTGATATATACACACATTCATAGCTAGCCGGTCAGCGGGGTGAAACTGGAGAAAAGTCTGCTGGTAGTAATGGTTGACAGTATCCAAAGACTACGGCAGGATATGACAGTCTAATTGGCTGTATTTAATGAACACAAACCGAAGCAGGTTAGATGACTGTCAACTAAAACTATCACCAAAACAGTCAGCAAAGGTTTCTTCAGTTTTTAAGTAGGTCTGTCAGTTGGTTAGGCTGGCTGGCTGGCTTTATAGGTATGTATGAGTAAAATGAAAATTCAGAAGGCCTTGGTTTGTTTGATTTTTTTCGTCAGTTGATTCAGGCTTTTGTCAAGACTTCTCACGAAAAAGCCAGAATGCACTGACGAAACAACAAAATATACTAAAAAAACTCATTAGTGCAAAACAGGGCCTTCAGAATTGTCATTTCACTCCTATGTTGTCAGTTAAATCATAATCAACATTGATACACTGATTGTACAAATGAATCATGGGTACAGGCTGCACTTATTATGTTGAGAGAAAACTTTTTTTGTTTATAGAAAATTTCCCCATTAAGGGTAGGGAGGGTCAGTTTGTAATGTAAATTTTTTGTAAATTGAGACCTTTATTTGTGCCCAGTGACATTAACGCATTTTTCTGAACATACAGACTTATTCATTGATTAGCGTGTTTCAATTACTCACCCCTAACAAGGCTTACTGCCAAAAGACGCTCATGTGATGATTTCTATTTAGTGACTAACCAGACTTCTTGTTCATGTTTATTCATGTCGCCTCATATCATTCATGTCTGAGGGATTGTAAATATTTCTCAGCACCAAATCTTTATCTTTGGTATCAAATAGCTTTGTTAAGTACCAAATTTACCCAATTTTGGTCTTGAAAAATACCCTCTCTCGTTTCACCTTCACCTTGCCAGCACTGTCAGCACAAAAAATATTTTTGTGCTAGTTTAACTGCCAAAGAAGTGTTAAAAGGCACTAAATTTTTTAAATAACCAATATATCCCAAAAGTGGCCAAAAAGCACCAAAAAGCTACTAAAAATAGTAAAAACGAGCCAAATATAGGCAAAATATTTGAACGCACCCACACTAATTTGGCATTTTTTAACACTGCCAAAAGATTTTGGTGATAAATTTAGTGCAGAACATGCTGAATTAGCAACACCATTCCTAACTCTCTTTCAAGAGAGTTCAACTTTAACCAGTGTTGCCAATTCAAATTTGTTTTTTTCCGGCTAAAACTGATTCAAAAATTGGCTGAAAACTGCTAGAGCTTCCCGCTTTCGGCCAACTTCATGACTAATGATGTTTTATAATCATTTAAAGCCTAGTCATGAAATAAAATAACTCAGACTCCAGAACAAATAATTATTGAAAATTGTAAATGTACTATTATAAAACTTACCTGATTTGTACTTCATTTGCTAAAATAAGAATCTCAGTATCTGACTCCAAAAATATTCTCAAAGTAAAAGTTTTGATTAAAATTCAGTTTATCAATATTAATTAAGAAATAATGGAAATTATGAAAAAGTGGCTATAATCGGCTAAATCTTCTCAAATTTCAGCTAATTTATGGCTAAAGAAATCAAGTAATCATTTGAGTTGGCTATAAAATGAAATGAAATCTGCTAATCATTTTTTTTTTAAATGGCCATATCTATCCACTTTCGCAGATTTCTTCATACTTATCTATCAGAGATTTTTTATCAGGTAAATTGGATATATGTAGCCGAAAAATGGCTGATTTGGCATCACTGCATTTAATTCCACTATACAAGCAACAGGATATAAGTACATTGTGAAAGTTGTACGATTAGGATACTGACCTTGATATTGAGGTTATTACTCTTCGAAGATTGGTGTGTGTCATAGAAAAACCAAAATGACTCACTAAAGTACATTATAAGAATATTTGAGATAAATAATTTATTACTATTTTTCAAAAATTAACTGATAAATGTACACAATATTCAGGTCTGGTTGGTCACTCAATAGAAACCATCAACTGATGAATGTGTTGGGATTGATCAATTAAAAAATTGGTGAAAGGGATAGTCAATGAATAAGTTACTTTCGTAGGACAGGGATCACTAAAAAAAAAGTCTGAATTTTCAAAAAACAAGCAGACACAGACAGGGGGATCAATTTAGCTTAAAGTTAGATTGCAAAGTGAACCCCCACTATCAACCTATTTAGGGGGTGAATAAAAAAAAAAAAAAAAAAAAATGATGGATTGTTTTTTTGTAGACATGATAAGGAGTAAATGTTTCAATTTTCAGCCATCTAGCTCCATTGGTGAGGCCTATTCAAGTTATGTTTTCATACATAGATAGCCAGCTAGACTTTAGTGAAAACTAACAGAAACCCACAGTTAGAGTTGAGGGTTTCTGAAATACATAAATATATATTTGTGTTTAATCATATACAGTAGTTTCATTGATTTTCATAAGATTTATATCTATAAAAAGAATTTGAGAAAAATCTAATATAAAAATTATTTTCTTTCGCTATATAAAAAGAGGCTTATTTGTTTTCGAAATATGTGTTTACATTTGTACAAAAAAAAACACAGAAAATCATTTGGAAAATTTTCAATATAAAATATTCACTTACATTTGAAAAATCTACCGGAGTTCCACAAACCAATGTAATTTGATAAAATTATTGGTAAATTGATTACTGAGTTTATTCATGTGAAGTTCACTTGTACAAAAAATTAGCAGAAATATATTTAATGTAAGTGTACCCCTCTCCCTCTTTTGATTTCATGACCTTTCAGTAAATGTCGATCTGAATCGAAAGATATCTACATTTTAGAAAGATAAATCCTTGGAGGACTAAATATTTTCCTTTATTAGTTCGATAAGGGTTGATTAATGCTCTGGAATCAAAGTTTTTAAAAGTTTTTAAAAGCACTAAATTACAATTAGCCTAAAATGCCCAAACTGCTTCAATTGGAATTTATGAAAAAGTGGCTAAAGTCAGCTAAATTTTTCCAAATTTAAAAGTTTTAAATTAATTTACCAACTTTTTACTTTTATTTTTGGAAATATTTTGTGAAATAAAGAATATTTGTGTTTATTTCTTTTAAAAAGATTTTAATGAATTTAATCGATTTTAAAAAATGTTTTAGAAATTTCTCCTTTATATTTAGGTTCACCTAGACAAAATCAGGATTACAGGTCTGGTTATTCGCTCAATAGAAACTGTCATGTGACTAATGTTTTTAAGCAGCACGCTTTGTTAGGGGTGATAATCAAAAATTTTGAAAGAGGTGTGATCAATGGATGTTACATTTCTTGCCTTTTGTTGGGCAGTGATCACTATAAAAAGTCTGAATTAAGAAAAAAGTGTGGACACTGCTGGACACAAAGTAATGGACCAACCTTATCTTGTGTCCACTGCATAAGATGTCAAAATAGTATGTTGGGACTTCATAAGAGAAAGTTTATTCTCATAACGTTTTTCTGTGAAGTTGAGTTTATAACAGATTTCAGATTCAGACTTTTTTCGAAAGTTGTTATTTTTACCTGACCTCGTATTCTGATAACACTTTCAATTTTTTTCAGGGTTCAATAGTGGGGAGGGAACTTTCTTTCTTTTTTAGTAGTCTAACATGAGAGGAACCATTTTTTTTCCTCTTTGGGGAAAAATTCTAACCATAGAGTAGTTTCCCTTATCTATTTATTTGCAAATGATTATGATATTAATTTGATATAAAGAAAGTGACTTGACATCGATCTTATTGGTAGGCAAAGGCAGCCCTTTGGGAAGAATAATGAGAGGCTCTCTTGCAATCTGGTGATACTCAAATATTTGTTTTAAAAAAAACAATTTGTATGCTATGAATGATGTTTAAATCATCAACTCATATCAAAAACCGTCAACCAAAACTGTCAACATAAGTCTTTCCAGTTTTCAAATCAGTCTGGCTGAATAAGTATGTAGCTATCAAGCATACTAAACGCACTAAATAGAGAGCAAAAAATTCCAACATTTACTCCTTATGATGTTTAGAAAAAACGTTTTTTTGTCTTTTGAATCCACCCCCCCCCGCCCTCCTTGACATGTTTTTAGAAGAGAGGATCAATTTACAATGTAAGTTCATGTTGAATCGATCCCATGGTATGTGTATGACAGTGTCCAAGCTTGTTTTGGGGAAATTCAGAGGTTTTTAGAGACCAACATACAACAAAAGGCAAGAGAAGTAATTCATTCATTGATCACCCCTTTTCACAATTTTTTTTATTGATCATTCCTAGCAATGCATGCTGCCAAAAGACATAGCTCATGTCACGGTTTCTATTGTGTGACTAACCAGACCTGTTCTTTTATTCAATTTATACGATCTACATGTCTGTTTATTGTCTCACTCAGTAATTAAACAGATCTGCAAACTTTAGTCATACAAATTTATGAGTCAGTCTTCCAATGTTATAACAAAACAAAAGAGAAGACTCTAATTACTCATAGTTTAATGAAAGCATTTTGTCTGAAAATATTCAGCCATGTATATTAACCAAAAGGATAGCCTGCCGAGGGCAATGGTGCGTTGGTCCTTTTCAAAGTACCCCCCTTAGGACCTCATGAACTCATCCCAGTGTCCCTTCCACTTTTCAAAACAGTCTGCAAAGTCTTCTTTGGGGATCGCCATCAGCTACCACATTGCATTCTCCTTAATCTCGTCTATGGTCTGAAATTTCTAAGGGGAAAGCCAGGAGTCCTAGAGAGCCCAATCTGAACTGTAGGGGGGGCTAACAGACCTGAATGATGCTCTATTTTGCTAAAAAAATCACGAGATATGAAGAATTAACAGGTACTGTCACTGTGTATGTGACTGTCACACAGTACACCAGCTCAACTGAGTTACCTTACAGGAGAGTGTCTGTTCATGCAAGCAATACTTGATGAGTGAGTTTTATAGGAAGGAATTTCCTATCTCGGCTGATCATACACACATCATTTTTGAAAGCATCTGTTAAGACTGTCACCAAGACTGACAACATAAGTTTCTTCAGTTTTCAAGTGGGTCTGGTTTGCTGGCTATGTATGTATGTGTCATGCGTAAAGCCATGCCAATGAAGGTTGAAGGCTGAAAATTTCAATGTTTATTCCTTATTATGACTGGAAAAAAAAGTTCTTTTTTGGTTTTCAAAATTCCCCTCATAAATAGATTTTATGTGGGGATTAGATTATCAATGTAAGTTTAGGCTAGATTGGTCCATTACTTAATGTCTGACAGCATTCATCCTTGTTTTTTGAAAGTTCAGCCTTTTTTAGTAATCCCAACCCAACAAAAGTTGAGTGAAATAACTTATTTATTGATGAAACCCTTCTTTGGATTTTCTAATTGATCATCCCTAACATGGTGTGCTGTCAAAAATATGTTGATCATGTGACAGTTTCTGTTGTGTGACTGACCAGACTTGTTCTCGTGAAGAAACAGAAGTCCTAAGATTCAAATATTTGCATCAGAGTCATTTCACATTTCAATCCGTTAAAATAAATGTTTTAAAATTATCTTTTTAGAATTGGCTCGGGTTATGGAAGGTGGATTTCTTGCAAGAAATCCATCATCCCCAAAAGGATGGCTGCTACTGATAATATGAGTGTGACTGATACAAGGAGAGTGTTATAAGCAAAGGAAGTGGATGGGGCTGATGGGTGCTACTGATTATCTTAGTGTGACAGACAAGGCGGCTCTTATTACAGGGAAACCTTGTACTGTACGCAATATACGTTCTAGGTAAAGAGCGTGTAATAGAGGTATATGCATGTAATAGCCTCACACTCTTTCTCACTAATATTTAGTAGAAAACCGAGATATCAATCTTTTTGTGTAAAACTGAAATGATCTTATGCATTATTAACTTTCATCTTAATGTTGGCAAAAACTCTGATGTTGAAAATTTCAGGTGATTTAAACACAAAGACAAATAAAAACTTTGTTTTGCTGTCAAGAAACATGTATATAAACTCAAGTTATGTAAACAGTAACCAAAAATACTGAGAGGTATCGAAACTTGACTAGTATTCTAGATGGATTGGAAACCAATGAAGAAGGTAACGGAGGCCTTTGACAGGAATCACCAATTAGACATTGACCCTCTTCCCCTCACTTTTTTCGGTCCAATCTAAGGATGTTAAACTGCCTGACTGCATGCCATGCATGCAATACCCCGGGCCAGAACAAATTTTTTTGCTTGTACTACTAATCACTCATGCTAGTCTGTCATAATGAACCAAGCGTTCCAGTGTATATATGACTAGTTTGTCGTTGCCATTAAAAACTGACTTCAATGTTTAAAAAATTTTGCAATCAGGAGACTAAAGACTTCAACATTTACTCCTTATTTTGTCTACAAAAACCAGTTTTCTTGTTTTTTGAAAATTCCTACCACAAATAGGTTTTTTGTATGAAGTTCAATTTACAATGTAGATTCAGGCTAAATCAGTGCCTTCACACTCGTTTTTCAAAAATTCAGCCTTTTTTTAATGATCAATGCCTAACAAAAACCAAGAGAAGTAATTTATTCAAAATTTGCACTTCAAAAATATCAAAAATATGTTTGCACTTCTAGAATATCCAAACAAATGTGCACTCCTAAAATATCAAATAAAAATTTACACTCCTAAAATATCGAATAAAAATTTGCACTTCTAAAATATCGAAAAAATTTGCACTTCTAAAATATCGAATAAAAATTTGCACTTCTAGAATATCGAATAAAAATTTACACTTCTAGAATATCAAATAAAAATTTGCACTTCTAAAATCTTATAAAAAAATTTACATATCTAAAATATCAAAAAATGAATTCACACTTCTGAAATATCAAAAACATTACGTCGCAAAGCGTTTCTTTGTTTATATACAATATTTCCTTATTTAAGAAATGTTTTTTCTGTTGCTTATGACATTCCTTGGTTTATGTTACATATGTCTGCTGAGATTCATCTAAATCCTTTGTGCGGTGTGGACGTGCATAGACTTTTAACAGACGTCAAAATCATAAATAAAAGGCTTCAATCAATACCCAAACTTTGCTTGGATAAATGAATAAATACACATTATGTTTACATGGAGATGATTAGAAAATTAATCAAATCGTTTTTTTCCCCCACAAACTCAGAATAAATATGATACTTATGACTCATTATCAAGTGTTCCCAATAGAAACCAATATAATTTGGTTTTACAAGTTTTAATGTTTCCCAAAAAGATTATCTAAGATTATTTGGTGTTGGTTTGTACCAGTTGCACTTTCTCTAATCAATATTAATCTATTTTGCATTACAACAGTCGACAGTCTATGAAATTGCAACAACTCCTTATTCAGATTAATCTCCTTTATTAAAAACCATTAACCAAAACTGTCAACATTGGTTTCTTTCAGTTTCAAAGTTGGTCTGGCTGACTGACTGTGTATATATCACGCATACAAGCAATGTCACTGGAGCTAAAAAAATTTCAACATTTACTCCTTATTATGTCTATAAAAACCAGATTTGTTTTTTTTTTCACACATCCCTTCCAAAAATAGGTTTTTAGCTGGGTGTTCAGTTTACAATGTAGATTTAGGCTAAATCAATCCTTTCATGCTTGTCGTTTCAAAATTCAGACTTTTTTCAGTGATCACCACCTAGCAAAAGGTGAGAGACATGATTAATTTGTTGATCATCTCTTTTTCCAATTTTTTGTAATTGATCATCCCCAAGATGGCATGCTGCCATAAGGCATTGGTCAAGTGAGGATTTCTATTGAATAAATTACCAGACCTGTTATAAACCATCAACTTAAGATGTCACTAAAACTATCAACATAGGTTTCCTCAGTTTTTAAGTTGGTCTGGCTAGCTATGTATGAATGTATCACACATACAAGCCACATCAATAGAGTTAGAGGGCTGAAAATATGAAGATTTGTTCATTATTTGTTTGGAAAAAAAAGTTTTTAATGGCCTCCCCCCACTATGGTTTTGGGGGGGGGGGCAATTTGCAATGTATATTTAAGTTAAATCAGTCTTTTAGTTTGTGACTCACCGTGTTTACGTTTGTCGAAGATTTCGATTTTTTTAGTGATTGCAAACCAGCAAAAGGTGAGAGAAGTAACTTATTAATCTGATCACCTGCTTTTCGAATCCTTTAATTTATCACCCTCAACACAGCATGCTGCCAATAGGCATTGGTCACATGACAGTACCTATCGAGTGACTAACCAGACCAGCCTTACTTCTCGTTTCCCCTTTTACGCGAATTACTTCCTCTATGAACATATTTTAAACAATTATGTTATCTCATTACAAAGAAACTGAATAATGCATAAATTGTTTTGCCTGATATATTACATAAAATATCAAGTATGGGTTTTGCAAGCTGTTGCTAGTGAGTTTCTTTCTTACTTGGCTCTTTACAAAGGTGGGCACTACGAAACAAATATCAATACATGCAAAAAACGTCTGCTTACAGCATGTCGTGTTGGCAATAAACAATCAGGAAAATTGGAAAAAGGGGTGATCAATGTTCAAATTACTTCTCTCACCTTTTGTTGGACAATGATCAGTGGAAAAGTCATAAAACAGACAGACGTGAACTAAGAGATAATTTAGCATAAACTTTCATTGCAAATTGAACCGCCTACTGGAAAAAAATCTTTTTTATAAAAACAAAAAAAAATGTTCATAATAAGGAGCAAATTTTTTAACTTTCAGCCCTCTAGATCTATGGGTGATACATACATCCATATGTAGCCAGCTAGCCATACCCAATTGAAAACTGAAAGAAACCTATGAGGACAATTTTGGTGACAGTTTTGGGTGGACGATATCAAACAAATTAATATATAAATATACACATCTTCGAACATATACATATATATATATATATATATATATAAATATATATATATATATATATATATGAATACATGTATAAATATATATATACACATATATATCATTGTGTCATCCAAAGACAGCTGTTTCGTTGTATTACAACTCTTCAGTGTGGCTGTAGACTATATAAATATATTTATTTTTTTCATTGTTAAATTTGACTATTCTTTTCCTTCATCTCAATTTTGATGGCACTGACTAAACACCACAATCAGAAATAAATAAAATTACTGTCTGAGTCAAAGTTATGATGAACAGCCACAATTTAGGGGGTGGGGGACAACTTTTTCTAGGCATAATAAGGGGTAAATGTTAAAATTTTCAGCCCTTTAATTCAACAAGTGCAACCTGTATGTATCATACATCCATTCATAACCAGCTAGCCAGACCCACTTGAAGACTAGTCGAAACCCATGTTGATAATATTGGTGACAGTTCAGGCTGACAATATCTAACATATTGATACATAAATATATTCATATCTAAACATGGTCCCTTCTGTGTGATATGTCATACAGGCATGCATGACCTGTATGTGTCATACAGACATACATAACCAGCCAACCAGCTAACCAGCCAGCCAGACCTCCTTAAAAGAAACCTATGTTGACAGTTTCGGTTGACTGTTTCTACTGATAACTCCAATGTGACTGGATACAAATCTTTGAGGCAAAGCTAGTAGGAGGGGGCAATTTGGAAATGACCCCCAGGCCCCTAAATGCTTTATAAATTATGAGCTGGGGTAAAGAAAATATAACAAGACAATAGCAAATGATATTCTATAGAGATTTCATTTGGGCAACATAGTAAACATCAACTTATGTTTCTCCATTTTTTAAGTTAGTCCGTCAGTCAGGCTGGCTACATTACACATACAGGCTGTAGCAATGGAGCCAGAGGGCTAAAAATTTGAACAGATTATGTCAAGGAAAATACATTTTTTTTTGATTTTTGTAAATTCCTCGTCAAAATAGGTTTTTAGTCGGCCGTTCAATTTGCAATCTTAGTTTATGCTAAATTGATTCCTTAGTTCATGTCTGACAGCATTCACATTTGCTTTTTTTTTTCAAATTCAAACTTTATTTTAGTGATCAGTGCCCAGAGAAATAATTTATTTGTTGATCATGGCTTTTCCAATTTTTTCATTGATCACCCCATGCTGCCAAAAGATGTTCGTCAGATGACAGTTTCTATTGATTGACTAACCAAACCTGTTTATTCCTGTCATCAACATTAAAAAAATTAGAAAATCTGATTCTGATTCATTATTCTCTATTATCAAGAAGAATCCATTTTTCCATGAATGTCAAATTCGTTTTCCGTCAAATACAAGCAAAACATTTGAAGAGCTATGAAATTTATTAAAATGAAGTCATTTTTTCAATTCAAACTGATAACAAAATTCTGTTTGTTTTTCATCATAGAAATGAACAAAGTATTTTTCTTGAGAACCATAAGATCAACATTGCGTCCACCATCCTCATATCCATATCTGTGGATTCCGATTCAAAAATGATTCTCAACAAAGAAGTAGTTACATTACTAGTTGTGAAAAGAGGAGGTGGAAGAGGAAGATGAGGATGATTCACACGAAAATCTGGCAATCAAAAAGAAAAATTATCAAGTTTAAATATAAGTAAGTATACCATTTTTATCAATGATTTGTTCAAGAGTCAAAGTGTATGGTTATTTTAGTTGATAGGTAAGTTTTAAATGATTATGTTTAACATTTCTAGCTATAAAGCTAATTGTGAATTGAAAAGTTTAACCGATTTTAGCCATTTTTGCAGTCAGTTTTATCCATTAATAACAAGTGATACTTGGTAACATCACATCATCTATTGATCCAAATAGATTTAATGACGTAATGATATCACACCTCTTATGACATAATAGCAGCTGGTAGATAAAACACAAAATCCCCTCCTTCCTCTCTCTGTTGTTTAACGTAACCGCGGTAAACAAATCGAAAAGTGACTAATGGAGATGTGTGGACATATCTGAAAAATTATTTATTTATTTTAAAACTCTCCCTAAAGTTGAAAGAGTGATAAATTTGAACATTAATTATTCCCCTTGAAATAAACATCTGAATTTTCTTATATGAAATTAAGAGTTAACTGATCTAAATTTCTAAATTGTTGACACCATCTACAAAGTGATGTGTTGCTCTTTAGATAAACGTATTAGTAACTATATTGGTAAAAGAGTTGGCCTGAATTCAAAGCAAAGCACAGATATCAATTCATCTCTCTCTGTTTCTCTCTGTCTCTCTCTGTCTTGGATTTTCTCTCTCTCATTTGTTCTCTCTCTCAGTTTCTTTCCTCATTTACTCTTTCTATCTGTTTCTCTCTTCCTACATCTTGATCCCCATCAATATTGATCAATTTCCAAATGTCTTAAAATCTGGGGGGGCCTCAAGAAACTATTTCTTGTGCAATTTCCTTTAGAGTTAGCAATATAAAACCATCTTGATATAACTTGTTATCAACAACAGCTGAAAAACACACTCAAATGCAGAGCTTTTTAAACTGGTGAATGATTCACGCAAGGGTGAAAGAAACTATTTTGGGGTGAATGAAACTAGAACTGCGAAATAATGGTGAATAACTTAATTTTCTCATAAATATATATTTTTCTATACTAAAAAAAGTAGTTTTTTGTGATAATCATACACGATTAGAAAACATTTTTATTAGAATCTAATTTTAAGTTTTAAGACTTGTTTACTAACTTTTTATGTGGACACGAAAAATTCTCATAACTTTTGTGTTCATTTTTTGTCACTCCTAGTTTTCTTCACATATTTTCTGGCTGTTTAAGAACTAGAATAAAAGAGACTCTTAGGAATTGAGTTGAATTATGTTTTTTGTTTATATGAAATGAATTTGAACAACCATCCACATCAAAGATGATGGAGGGTTCAATCCTTATTTATGGGTGCGTTTGTTTGGAAAATTGGCAGCAGTACTTCATTACACCCCTTCTGAGAAGGTTTTTTTTATTTTTTGAAAAAAAAAGCTTTTTAGAACTTTGGTTCACTAATAACATCTAGACTCTCCAGAACCTAGATATTTCTAGATGTTTCTTTCTTTATTTTAGATATTTTCCTGCGGAAAAAACCAGTGATGTCATAAATAGAATTTATTCAGACCGTACTTATTCTTCAATGGATTTTCTCCAAATGACTTCAAATGTTGATGCTACGGTTGTTTAATTATTGACTGTGATGGTAAGTTATGTTTACAGTTACATGCAAGGGAGAGAAATGATCAAAAGGAAATTTAGTCATGGCTAAATGAAATTCTATGATAAATATTGCATTGGCATAGGATTGGGAACTTCAAAAGGCCTGGGAAAATCCCTAAAATAGGCCCATTAATATAGGATATGATTCTGGCAAGTGCAGTGAACCCTTAAAAGGTGGGGGGTGCAGTAAACCCCCAAGAAAATTTTGAAATTTGAATAATTATAGGAATATTTTGAAGCCATGTGAAATGTCATTTAGCTATAAAATGGCAACCACTATTTTAAATGGCCATAAAATGGCTACCACGATTGTAAATGGCTATAAAATGGCTACCACGATTATAGATGGCTATAAAATGGCAACCTCGATTGTAAATGGCTATAAAATGGCTGCCACGATTTCAAATGGCTATAAAATAGCTACCATATTGTAAATGGCTATGAAATGGCTACCACAATCATAAATGGCTATAGAATGGCTACCACGATTGTAAATGGCTATAAAACGGCTTCCACGATTATAAATGGCTATAAAAAGTCTACCATGATTGTAAATGACTATAAAATGGCTACCACGATTGTAAATGGCTATGAAGTGGCTACCACAACTGTAAATGGCAATAAAATAGCTACCATGATTGTAAATGGCTATAAAATGGTTACCACTATTTTGAATAGCTATGAGATGTCTACAATGATTACGAATGGCTACAAAAAGGCTACAACAATAGTAAATGGCTATTAGATGGCTACCATGATTATAAACTCTTGAGTTTCTCACACTTGAGTTAGCAAGTGAGTAGAACTCTGCAATCCATTTTATAGCCATTTTGTAGCCATTTACAATCGAGGTAGCCATTTTATAGCCCTACCGAATTTTGGCCCCATTTAAGTAAGGATTATGGAACATGGAGTAAGGTGTTAGAGCATATTCTAAGGTCAGTATCAAGTACTGTTTCAGCCTCAAGTGACTGCAATTACTTACGATGTATTCCCACATCTTGACTTTCAAGTTTAGAGGCTTCATGCCTCTCTTGCTGACATATTTGAAATGAACATGGGCCGCACTTGCACTCTCTTCCCAGAGGCTAGTTCCCTTTCAGCAGGTCCTTCAGGATTCTCTATGTCCAACATGCAGTGCACGTAGCCCTGCCAGCGGAGACGGCGTTACCGGTGTATAGGCTGGGTATCCTGATACAGCCAGGACCTCACTGTTGGTAACCAAACTCACTTAATCACACACTTTTGGCCTACAAGAATGATTTTCTTTTTTTCCTACTGTATAATACAGTAATACCCTCCTTAGCACGGCCTCATTTAGCATTCATTCGCTATAACCCACTTTTTCAGATATTTTCCGTAATAAATTTATAAATGCTAAATTTCTGAAATGTGTAAAGATATGAGAGAGCATCAGTTAAAGTCTCCAAAGTAAGTGAATACTATACACTTTGGTAATGTGCCGTATATATGAAAAGAAACACATACCCATAGTCATACAATTATAAAATAATTTATCTTGTAGCAATATACAACGACACCTTGTGATATTCCACCAGTTCCAGGAAGAAGATACCAGATGAGATAAACAGCACTGATCCATTCCATCTTGTTGAGGCTCAATAACATCATACATCTTTAAAATGATTGGTGGCAAAATCTCAAGATATGATCTTAGGGTCGTATCCAGAGCGTTAACTTGGGTGTTACTCTATTTGGTTGTTATACATGAGATGAGCCTTTTTTTTTTTTCAAAAGCAGTTGAATTTAAACAACATCAATCATTATGACACTTTATGCGCACCTTTCAAGATTTATTTACGTGGTTCTATTTAATGGAAGTTAAACACACCAGAGAAATGGGAAGAAAAGTACATCTATCAATTCAGACATAAGTCGTGATATTATCTTGATTTCTATTTTTAAGTAAATGAGCCATTGTCAGCCATCATAAAAATTAATCAGTCATAGACTATTTTGCTTTTATGGCTTACTTTCTCGGAAGGTCATTACTGGTTGACTTGAAACCTATTTTTTCATTGGTTGCTATTCGTAGTAATATAATTATCATATCGCAAACATCTTTAATGTTCAATACACATGAAAAATTTCTTTTGATTTCCTTGTTATAAGAAGCTACTTTTTCTTTGAAAAGATGTTCAAAAGAGAAGCAATGCATGTTTGACGCAAATTGCAAACCTAGGAAGTACTCAGAGAGCACATACCTCCGCCAACACCATACACCACACTAAAAAATGAAGGAGGATCAGTTCTTATAAAGGTATGATGCGGTAAAGGTAACAGTAAAAAAATTCCTGAATCTACCCCCAAATTTAAGCAAAGATAAAAACACTGATTCTAAACATTGAAAACAAATTATCTTTTATATCAGAATTTTCTCCAATCATCATTCTTATTGGTCATTATTTTTACAATAAAATTAAGTATCATACAAATTTGGGGTGTTTCTTTCGGGCACTCATCCCTTTTTCATCAAAGTGTGTGGTGGTACCTGTCATTATTTTAAATACAATAATTTCTTTAAAAAAATGTAAATTGGTGTATAAATCTAACTTAATATGCTTTTACACACAGTTCACCAAATTGAAAAGATTCATAATGGCTGAATTATTAAAATGTTGAGTAAAAACCAGGGAGTTGCACAGACAGAATGAACGAAAAATATTTATTACATTTTAGTTGTTAAGATTTTTTATACCTGAAAAGCTTTTGCAGCATCAGAATTTCGCAAATCTTTTTCATTAAGCAAACTCCCAAAACCTCAAAGAGCATAAGTATGGACACAAACATATGAATTACCTACAAAATAGACAGAAAAATCTGAGATTTAAAACCAACTTTTCTTGATCTAATTTGAATGAAAACTTTGAAAGGTCTCTGTTTGCTATTTTGGATCTCTTAAATGAGGCAAAATAATAATAATCCAAAAGAATATTGAAAGAATCTTACTTACATCGATAAAATTGAGTAGTGAGGTCCCCTTTATAATACTGATAGAATTGCTTTATTTTTGCATCTTATATTCCAAGTGTGTTGATATTTTTGTTGTTGTATCATGTTAGGGTTAGAGGTGAGGTAAAGAGTCATCATCAACATCATCAGTCTTTTATTGTCCATCTTTGGACATAGACCTTCTCCAGGATAAGCCACATCTCTCTATAATGGGCGTTGTGGAGCCAATATTTTCTGATCTGTCCAGTTCGTCTTGCCATCTCATATTTTGCTGGCCTTGATTCCACATCTGATCTCAGGGAATCCACGTTGTGAGTTTCGGACTCCAGTTTTTCCCCAATATACTGTGCTGTCTTGTGGTCTCGCATCTGATATTGAGCATAATTCTCTCATTTACAAGTTGGATGGTTCTCACTTTGAGAGTCAGTCTATTGGTTTGGTTCCATATTTCTGCTCCATAAGTGACTATTGGGAGGAAGCATTGGTTGTATACCCTTTTTTTTTAGAATTAATGGGATCCTCTTTTTTTGAAGGTTGAGCTTGCTTTACCAAAGGCTTGCCATCCTAGGGTGATTCTTTACTTGATTTCTTTTTCTTTTGAGGATTTCATGGAAATTTGTTGTCCTAGATAAATGTAGTGGTCTACTTTGTTCAGCTTGGTGTTTTCGATTTTTGTTCGTTGTATGTGGGTAGGTATTTCTTGATCACAGTTTTTGGAGTATGAGATGAGAAAATAAAGCAATACTACAAGCTCTGTAAGAGATCTACAGTTCTTTTTGGGTGACTGCACTACCTAACTAGTACCCTTATCTTTTCTCCTTACTGAAACTCATTGAAGTTGTAACAAACAAGGTCTTCCTGGGCAGGGCATCATTAATTTGATCATGCAGATGATAACTTCCCACTCGAAATTGCATATGTAAACATCAACAACAAATGTAGAGTGCAGTGGGTTGCTCAGAAGCCAGGGTCATACTTGAAGTATTTTAGGGCCTCTGAAAATATGTCTTTAAAATATTTCAGTGTTTTTATCTTTTGTAAATTTTCTCAGCTAAACTTGTTTAAGATATCTATTATCTTACTTAGAGATAGGTTATTGATCCATGGAGGACTTCATGTTAAATCAAACCTTATAATTTTATTGATATTTCATTTTTGTTTGAAAGTAATTACTGAATACAAAAATAAAAAGATCCTCAGGAAAAGTTATGCAATTGGCCTCATGGTAATTTTGGTCTTGCTTGTTGCACAATTGTATTGAGACTAGAGAGGTCTATGAGATTATCAGCCCACTGCAGTGGTTCTCAAACTTTTTTTTATGACGGCACACTAAGAAATATATTTTATTCATTTGAGACACAAACTTAAAAAATGAAATAAATTACACCAAATCATTTCAGGAGTCAATGAACAAAACTTTCATATAAGAAAACTGATATTTGTATTCCTCAACCTATCTTTCTTTTAGCTGTGAATAAAAAGGTCAAGATCTCATAGAATCTAGGGATGAAACCACTAGATTGGTAACTCCAAGGTGGAAGCAGGACAGACACAATACTCATACTGAATATGTTCAATGCTCAAAATACATGTTTGCATATTTGGAAAGATTTAAGAGGCACACTTGGGTGATATTTGCAGTACACTATTGTGTTGCAGCACACAGAGAACGATTGGCCTACTGATTTGATGACGGACAGCACTGACCAACATATTGAATGACCCATCAGGATTTTACCCAGTGGACCGGCAACCCGATCTGCCCCTGATAGATACTGGAATAGTTCAAGAAATGCTGGTCTAAAGCACCAGGAGGATTCATTTCTGTTTTTTTCAGAAACTGACATCTGAACTGTCAACGTAGGTTTTTTCAGTTTCTGACTGGCTGGTATGTTAGTATGCATCATGCATACAGGCCTCTGAAATGGAGCTAGAAGGCTGAAAATTTACTCCTTATTATGTCTACAAAAGACTTCATTTATGTTTTTAAAAAATTCCCTGTCCCCCACGATTGTTTTTTTTTGGGGGGGTGGGGCAATTTGCAGTTTGCAAGCTTTTTGTGTAATTGATCCCTCAGTTTCTGCCCAGCAGCATTCACACTTTTTTCCATGCTTTTTCACAGTCAATTTAGCGTGAGAAAAATTTTTAGATGGCAAAACTGGATGCAACTCCCCTATAAGATAAGATAAGTCTTATTTTAACAGGTCTGGTTAGTCACTAAATAGATACTGTCATGAGATCAACATATTTTGGCAGCATTACCATATTGGCGGTGATCACTAGAAAAAAGTCTAAAATTTCTAAAAAACAAGCTAGACACAGACAAAGATACAAATTTAGCATGAATTTGCATCATAAATCCCTCTCCTTTCCTCTGCAAAAAGAAACTGCTCAGAGGATGATTTTCTGAAAACGAAAGAAAACATTTTTTCTAGACATAATAAGTAAATGTTTTGAATTTTCAAACCGCCAGTTCAATCAATGCTGACTGAATCCATGATACATACATAGTCCAGCCTGACTTGAAAAGTGGAGAAACCTATTTTGACAATTTTGATTGACCATTTCTAATGAGGACTCACAGGAAGCAAAATTCAGACCTTTTTAGAGATCACTGCCCAACAAAAGGTGAGAAAAGTAACCTATTCATTGATCACCTCTCTTTCCAATCTTTTGATTGATCATCCCCAACATAGCATACTGCCAAGAGACATTCGTCATATGATGGTTTCTATTGGATGACTAACCAGACCTGTTTCATATCTTACTGTTATTACAAGCATATACCCGTCAGAAATGATGGGGTTAATTATCCGTAGATCAGCATTAAGGAGCCTAAAGCTATTTTGTAGGGTGATTTAGTTTCAATAATTCAAGTATCCTAATTTTAAATTATTTTTTTGAACTCTTGACACAGCTCAAACTGTTTTAATATGGAATGATCAGACATAAAGTTTTAAGATTTTCTATGACATAATTGTTATGTCATGATAGGAAAGTAAATCAACCAATGAGATACATGAGCTGAAACAAACAGAGAAGAAATTAGCTTATATGCCTAGTATATGCCTAGATATACCCTAAAACATTTCTCTTAGACTCTTGCAAATGGAGTTCAGCAGTCGGAATGTATGACTGTCTACGCAAATATCAAAAGCTAGTCGATAGCTCATTAATTTGGGTTTATGATAACGATTTATCAGATATTCAACCCTTAACATTAGGTATGTGATATCATTGTCTCCAATTAACATGGGAGAAAGACCATTTTTATTTGATCACTAACTTTTGACGGAAGTAAAATGCTGCTGTATATGTCAAAACTGTACACATGTGGTCAGTAGGGTGGATTGATTTTAGAACCATGGTCTCGGACAAGTCTATAGAGTTGGGACTTGATATAATGAAAATTGAAACAAAGTATTTTGTTTCTTGCTTTTATTGTCTTTCGAGGAAACGACTTGAGTGAAATATTCAAGTTTTACGATATCATTGCTGTGTTACCAGAAATATTATCCAAGTCAAAGTATTTCATACCATAGTGTAACTTTATACACAAATGTTAGAATAATCCTGTCCAAGTTTTTATAGTTTTTATATAAATTTTCTCTCTGGACAACCTGATAAGGATTATATCTTCATTATCTTATCATTCCTTTTTTCCTATTCTTCTATTCCCATTCCCCTATCCTCATTCTCTCATTCCAATTCTTCTAATCTCATTCCTCTATTCCCATTCCTCAATAGATAAAGCCTTCCTTTGTTACTGAGAGCTCTTACACTCAACATTCTCATGATATTATGGCATCAATATCTTGATTTGAATCTATCCATTATTTGTAATATTCTTTTGAAAGAAAATAAAAAAACTTTTCTTGATTTATGTTTGAAATAGAACAATTTTTTGACTTGAGTTTTTTCATGCATTTTAGCAGAGTATTTTTTAATGTTTCCTCTAATGATGGTAGGAGCGAAGACTTTAAATTTTGGTTGGAATTGTCCAAAGGTGATTTTTTTTTCAAGGGAAAACAATCCACCAACCCTAATGGTCAAGTCTTGAAAAAAGTATGAAAGATTATGAAATACCCCTTGAAAGTCCTGAAAAAAGTATGTAAGATTATGAAATACCCCTTGGAAGTCCTGAAAAAAGTATGAAAGATTATGAAATACCCCTTGAAAGTCCTGAAAAAAGTATGTAAGATTATGAAATACCCCTTGGAAGTCCTGAAAAAAGTATGAAAGATTATGAAATACCCCTTGGAAGTCTTGAAAAAAGTATGTAAGATTATGAAATACCCCTTGGAAGTCCTAAAAAATGTATGTAAGATTATGAAATACCCCTTGGAAGTCCTAAAAAATGTTTGTAAGATTATGAAATACCCCTTGGAAGTCCTAAAAAAAGTATGTAAGATTATGAAATACCCTTTGGAATTCTTGAAAAAAAGTATGTAAGATCATGAAATACCCTTTGGAAGTCTTGAAAAAAGTAATTAAGATTATGAGATACCCCTTGGAAGTCTTCATGATGAATTGACAATACATCAAACCAATTTGTAATTCAAGAAGCATTGAAAGAATATAATACAATATCATATGTTTCAATTAGATTGACCAAGTTCTTAATCAAATTGTATAGATATTGAAGATTTTACAGATCTGCTGGTCAGATCATTCAGCCAGAAATTAGGACTTGTTGCTCTGTATGAATGGTGTCCAAACTCTATTTTGCAGAACCTTTCCAGGGGTTCCACAAAACAAAGTGACTTTTTTGCCAAATACTTGATAATTCTTCATTACGTAAATGATTCTTTCATGGCTTTTAAATACTTTTATTTTGAACTGTACATTTTATATAAGAAAAAATTAACAACATTTTGCCTTTTCAATTGAAAACATCTCGGTTATTTAAATGACCCTTACATTGTTTAGTCTGTAGACATTCATATGTCTATCTTACCTCAGTAAGTTTCGTTCTTACTTTCCCATTTGAATGTGTATTTTCTATTTGGGTTTATACACAATCAGATAATCCCATAAACAAGGCCAAAATCCAATAATTATATATATAAGTAAATAAATAAATGAATAAATACATGTATATATATATATATATATATATATATATTATTTGGATATAGGAAACAGACAATATTAAAGTATTATGACATTTAAGAAAATTTATTTAACATGTAATACTATTGAAGCTTCATCAGAAATAATGTTAAAAACATTCCACATTCATTCAAGACATTGGATTATAACCCTCCCAGCAAAAAAACAAAAAACGAAGATGACAGAACGTAAATCTATCTGCCTTGTCTCATAACAACATGAATACAGAATGTGAGCTGAACGCTATTTTTCTAAACTTTTGTTTTTCAACATTATTACTGATCAAGCCGCAAGGGCGTAATATGTAAAAAAAAATTTTCCCAAATGTCATAATACTTTAGAATTCACATATATATAGAGAGGAGAATTTTCTTTTGAAGAGATTCCCTAGAAAATTCAATCATTGAAAAGGGTTCCCTGAGTAGTAAGAGTTTGAAGACCACTGACGTAGATCAAAAAATGTTTTCGTTCATCGAGCTGAGTTTTTAATCGCGAGCCGTGTTAAACGTAGTCTATAAAATAGAATCTTATGTCTCTTTGCCATACTCTCTTACTGAGCTCAAACACCACATGCCAAATAAATGAGAGTCAAACCAATAAGCAGACCAAACATTGATGTAAATAGCATCTGGGAACCTCATCGAAAAAAGGCCATTACTGAGAAAGTAAATAAGTCACCTAATGAAAGGGAAGCAACTTAGAATTTGACATCAAAACACATTACTGATATATAGGAATATATAACCAGTGTATTGGTGCAGATTATGGTTAATCCAACAATATGAGAGAGAACTGACTGTATCAGAAGGTTAATTTACGAATAATTTGTTTCAAGGAAAGAAAAAAACATCAGGGCAGAATGTCAAAATAAAATATGAGAAATGAATTGTCAATTGGCCTTCTGATACTGTCATTTCATTCTCAAGGGACTATATATATATATATATATATATATATATATATATATATATATATATATATATAAGCATATGATGTGTCTGGTCCTATTCAAGCATGCATTCCATGAAGTGTTTCCACTGTCTAAAACCCGATGAAGGCCTGAGGGTATACAGTGAAAATGTTGTGAACAAATGAATACATAGATGGGGAAAATAGTCCGACCATATCTTGCACAATGAGAGTCTGAATTATTAGATGGAGACTGGGTTTGTCTTTTTTGCTGATGAATCTCTGCTGAAGAAAAATCTCTCAAAAGGCATATCGAGGACAAGGAATTTTATAAGGCTGTTTTCACCCCTCCTCCATACAGACAGTACACACACCATAATCCATACATTAGCTATAACTCTTTTAGCATACCATACTATGTTTGCCCACAAGAAAATGAAAGGGTCAACCTATTATAAACAGTCAAGTAAAACTATCAACTTGGGCTTCTTCAGTTTTTAAGTTGGTCTGGCTGGCTGTCTGGCTGGCTTTCTGGCTATGTATGTATGTACGTATCATATATGCAGGCCATACCAATGGAACTAGAGGGCTGAAAATTCAAAAATTTACTCTTAATTATCCAGACAAAAATGCTTTTCTTTCTATTTTTTTTTAAATTCCTCCCTAAAGAGGTTTCCAGTGGGTGTCCAGTTTGCAATGTAAGTTCATGCTAAATTGATCCCTGAGTTTATGTACACTTGATTTTTTTAAATTCAGACTTTTTAGTGATCACTGCCCAACAAAATGTGAGTGGAGTAACTTATTCATTGATCACTCCATTTCCCAGCATGGAATGTTGCCAATAGACATTGGTCACATGACAGTATCTATTGAGTGATGAACAAGACCTATTTTATTTATGTTTCAACTTTAAAATTTCAATACATAGCTCTATCCAAGAAATTCTCGGGCCTACCTCAGCCCTCCAAACTCCAGTGCGATGCACCAGCTGCACCCCTCCCTTTTAGAAGCCCTGGGCACATCCATTAGTTTGCGACCCTGGTATTATTCAGTTGATCAAGCCTTACAAAAATGACAGTCGGCAGAATTTCTGCATGGATGGATTTTCAGAAATTCTACAGACCTTAGAACATCTTAGTTATAGTGTGTCTTCTTTGAAGGAAGCATTTATTAGAATAGCCTAATGCAAGTTCTTCTTGGAGCTCTTCCACATCAAAGCAATGCCCATCAATAGAGAAGTGAATGCAGAAGAAGGCTAAATAATTTGGCTAGCTTTACCTTACATCCACATTGAGCTGAATCTGAATATAGGGTAATAAGACTGAAAGCTAATTTTTGTACTCTCTTCTTTGTAGCAGTTGGTGTTCAATAAAGGCATTAGAGAAGTTCAACTATGATAACATGATAAGTTGGCTCAAAATGTTGTTCTTCTATTGAATATTCACATTATAGGGCTTTGATCCTGCTGCTTTATCTGGTGATTCAAGATCATGTCTCCTTACTCAATGCCAATCTCTTTACATTTAGACCATTGAACCTAAACATGGGGTCCATGCCCCACAAGGGAGCATTTTGGAATTTGCGTTTGAAGAGCAAAAAATGTTCTGTGGCTCAAAACTGAGTCTTATTAAGGCTCAAGTGATTAATTCTTAATCATAGAATACTATTAATTTCTAATTGGACAATTCTTAATTTGACAATAATATTGAACCACATAGCTCCACAAATGGCCTGCTGGACCACCAGCCAAGTGGGCCACTCTTCGAGTGTCTGTGTCTATTTATCTGTGTGTAAGTGGGTGGGTACAGTTCTACAGGCAATCCGGGTCACATTTTTGGGGCTACAATCTCAAAAATTTGCATGAGCACACCACTAGGCACCATCTAATAACCTTCTTTTTTATTTTTCTACCAAAAGTTCTTTTTCGGGTCTCTATGGTCATTTCAGACCAAAGATGCAAAAATCTTGTGCTAGTATTTTTTAGATAATTTTGGATAAAAGATCTTTTTTTTTAGGATTATTTCAGATAAGTTTTCGATGAATGGTTCTGATACATGTGCTGGCAACAGAGATTCATTTATGCAAGGTACGGATATAAACTACTAATTTTACTATAGATTCCATGCAAACGTATGCTTGACTATATGACTTACAATTGAATTACTTTTTTTCTATAGTGAGAGGGACATTAAATTTTTTCAACAGATGAAGTGGGACATGAAGCGAAAAAGGTCAAGAATCACTGGTTTAGATAGTGAGATCAATTCTTTATATTGGAAATAACAGGTTCAAAGGTCAAGCTTATATGGGAATTACTATGGATGTCAATTGTTATTCATCTTGGAATCAATTTTAGTTATCCATTCCAAAATGTTTTGTTTTTTTCATTTTCCTGAATGAGGAAATAGAATGTTGTTTGTACGTCAGGGGAAAAGGTCTCACCCACTTGACCAGTTCAGTAGAAACAGTCGAGTAAAACTATCAACATCAACGTAGGTTTCTTCAGTTTTTCTCTTGGTCTGGCTGGCTAACTGGCTATATATTTATCGTGCATGCAGGCTGCACAAACGGAGCTAGAGGGCTGAAAATTTTAATATTTACTCCTCATTATGGTAAAGTGTCATGATATTCATGTAAAATAATGTTGAAAAACAAAAGTTTCAAAAAATAGCGGTCAGCTGATGTTTTGTGTTTATGCTGTCATTAGACACATCAGATATTGTCAGATTTCTATACCCATATAATACAAATCCTTATGCGTAGAAAAAGAATTTTTCTTTGAAAATTCATTCTTTTTTAGAGATCACTGCCCGACAAAAGGTGAGAGAAGTAATCTATTCATTGATCACTCCTTTTTCTAAATTTTTGATTGATCACCCCCAACAAGCTTGCTGCCAAAAGATGTTGGTCACATGTTAGTTTCTATTGAGCGTCTTAACGTGTTCTATTTGAAAGTGACCGAGCAGGCAAAGCTGTACACGCAAAAGAGTTTGTATCGTTCGTATTTAGGTTCCAACATTGATTTGAATAAAATATCATGAATATTTTTTTCTTGATGAAGTTCTTTTTAACACAGTCTTTCTATGATTATGTCAAAGTTGACTATGTCGATGCCATAACACCACTATGGATCATATCAATATTACCATAAAAAATGATGGGGTTATTTATGTATGGATCGGCAAACTGTAACATAAAGCTTCTCTTTTTTCAATAAATCAAGTAATCTATTTTTAATTTTTATTCAAAGTCTCAACTCGACTCAAGCCGTTTGGTAGAAACTTTATTTTATCACAAATTATCGCTCTTATTTTATTTCAAGAAATTAGGGAGAAAGTACGGCCACATTTGACTAGTATGGCTTTTATAAAACAATATTTGACCATGAGCTTTTTGGCTTGGTCACATTTAAATTTCGGGCCATTTTGATTATAAAAATCATTATTGTTATTGTTATTGCATTCGACCATTTTTGTGCATTTTTGGCTGGAAACATCACCAACTGAGAAGCAACTTCCTCGATATCTGCAAAATAGAAGAAAAGGAAGGAGGGAGAATGACTCATTGATTCAGTCTTTTCTTCTTCAGTTAAATATTCTTCATTGTGATGGTAACAGCCTATCTCATTTTATTACAATTCTTTTTTTGATAACATAGCATCTATATGACTTGTCTGATGTCATGGCAACTATCTCATTTTATCACAATCCTATAATTGCTTTTATTAGCTATGTTAATCTATTTCACATGGACCAATCCGTTATGACTTTTAGGTTATAACAGGAGCCAGACAAAACAGACATAAAAACATACAATTAAACTTACTAATTTGCATATATGACTTTTATTTGGATAGACGATGATACCAATGTTGACTATTTCAATGTGATTATACTAGTGTTGATTATATCAATGTGATACTCTGGAGAAGTTCTTTTTATTAAAATCTTTTAATAACAATACCACCGTTGACGATATCAATATGATAATTCCAATGTTGACTATGAATCAGGATATCAATAATAATGGTGAAGCAAAATAAAGATTTTACCAGATTATTATTGATGAGTCCTTGGATAACTGAATTTATTCATAGAAGAGAGCAATACAAAAGAAAGACTTAGGGCCATTCATATTCAGGTTTCATCATTGATCTAAGTGAAAACGACATAAACATTGCCATGTATAAGTCCTTGGATATGGCTTATCCAAAAGTACATGAATACCCTGGCATACGTTAACACCACAATGTTTTGGCAGCATGAAAATTTAACGTCACCACTACTTATCACACTATTTTTCAGCGATTTTAGCCGTCATTAGCTATTTTCTAGCCATTTCAAGTATCAAAATGGCTATAAAATGGCTAAATGGTATTCTAAGGCGTTCCAGCATTTTTTGACGTTTTTTCAGATTGATTTAGCATTAAAAAAAATATTTGAGTTGGCAACACTGAGGATGACACCGTGAGTGGTAAGTAAGTTATATATGATTATGTTCAGCATTTATTAGAAAGTATCTATCAAAACTGTCAACATCAAGATAGTTTTCTTCAGTTTTGAAGTTGGTCTGGCTGGTTTGGTGGCTATGTATGTATGTATCATGCATACAGACCGCACCAATAGAGCTAGAGGGCTGAAATTTTTAAAAAAATTTTTAAAAATTAGAAAAAAATGTTTTGTTTTTTTTGAATCCCCACTCCCTGAATAGCTTTTTAGGGGGGGGTTCAATTAGCAATGTAAGTTTATGCCAGATTAATCCCTTTTTTTGTGTCTGGCAGCATTCAAACTCATTTTTTGAAAATTCAGACTTTTTGGTGGGAGAAGTAATTTATTCATTGATTACCCCTCTTTCAAAATTTTTAATTGATCACTCCCAACACAGCATACTGCCAAGAGACGTTGATTATGTGATGGTTTCTATTGAGTGACTAATTCATTTTCATTATGCTTGTATTATGTAAATTTTCAGCCATATAGCTCCACTGGTGCAGCCTTTATACATGATACATACATGAATAAATAGCTGGAGTGATCGTTCATTAGAAGTAAATAAACGTTGCAAATTTCTTCTTGTAACTCGAAAACAGAAAAATCGGGTTGGTACAAAAATGACTGCGTTTTTTCTTATTTCTTACTCTGATGCTTATATTTAGATTAAACTATGATTTAACTATATTCATATAGTTTACCATTTTAAAGCATGATTTCCACTCTATTCGTTTAAGCTGAAGTTTTCTTTTCATTATTTATTTTTATCTATTTGTGGCTGTCAAATTAAAGATGGAAAAGGCAAATTCAAGCAATTTTGTAGTATGAGTTAAAAATGGGACATAAAGCAGCAGAAACTACTTGCAATAACAATATATCTGGCCAAGGGATGGTCAATGAACGTTCAGCTCAACTTTGGTTCCAAAAATTTTGAAATGGAGACGAGAGCCTTGAAGATGTAGACGTCCTTCTGTGATTGATGATTTCCAGTCGAGGGCCATTATTGAAGCAGACCCAAGCAAAACAACAAGTGAGGTTGCAGAGGAACTAAACATTGACCATTCATCAATTGTACCAAATTGGAAGAGCAAAAAAGCGCAACATGTCAAGCAAATACCCTGAATGAAAAGCAAAAAACGCTAACATGTTGCGTGAATGACCCTCCAGAAACTGAATGAACAAAGCTACAAAACTGTACCTCAACCAGCTTACCCACCTGACCTCTCTCCTACCACTGTTTAAAGCATATCAACCACTTCCTGCAAGGGAAGGTCTTCAACAACCAAGCTGTAACTCAAAACGCCTTTGAAGAATTTGTTGGTTTCTGGACCCCTGAATTCTATGCTTCTGGGATAAATGAACTTCTTTCTAGTTGACAAAAATGTGTAGATTCTGGAGGTTCTTGTTTCGATTAAAAATCTCTATTCTCAGCTGAGATATACTGTTTTAAATTTGTCCATTTAAAAAAGGAAGCATCTAACAGTGGGACCATTGTACATCATTGTGACTTTGTTGATACAAGTGAATAAAATTACCGAAATATCACACTTATGTAAGAAGCTAATCCCCATTTTGGCTTTTGGTTCCGATGCAAAATTTCTCACATCATATACAAACAAATAAAGTAATAGCATTTCAATTTTCCTCAAACATATCTAACTAAAAAAAATGGAAAATAAACAAATCATTTGCAAAATATATATTTTTAATCAATGCTACCCTCAACTGACCAGTTTAAACACTGGGTTTCAGTTAATTATGAGTTTTGACATTTACAGATATGTATCAACGTGTATCTGGACTCTGCACAGCTCTTAGTGTTCATAGCAGAAACTTGAAATTTTGTTGACACACTCCCCTCAATGAGAAGGGAAAACTTTTTTGGAATTTTTTAAATTCTCCTCCAAAATGAATTTTTAGTGAGAAGTTCATTTTACAATGTAATTTCATGCTAACTTAGTCGCTCAGTTTGTGTGTAGCTGTACTCAGGTTGATTTTTAGATGATCTCGACTTTATACTGTTCACAATCCAATGAACAGACTGGTTTAAACATTGTTGCTGGGTTTAGGTTATTCATGTGTTTTGACATTTGTATCTATATATCTTTGCCCAGCCCTGATCGCTCATATCGGAAACTTTTGTTTTTAGTGGGGAGTTCAATTTGCAATGTAAGCTCATGCAAAATTGGTCCCTTAGTTTGTTGAGTGGTAAAAATATGGTCTGTTGTAGTTGTTTATGACCTTTTTTGCTCTATGCCTCACCACAACAGCCAAAAAAAATTCGATGGCCCCCTTGGAATGATATTTTAGTCAAGGAAGTGAGGTTTTAAAAAAAAATTGTCCTTTAAAAATATAAATAAGAAAATGTTTAGATTTTTAGCTTTCTATTCCCATTGGTGTGGCCTGTACGCTTGATATATAAAGCCAGCCAGACCTATTTGAAAACTGAAGAAACCTGTGTTGTCAGTTTTGGTAGGTGGATTTTAATGTAATATTAAATTCCACAATTTGCAGAAATGGGAAGAAGAAAATTCTTTACCAAAAAAAATGACTGATTTATGAACTTTGTGCACTCACTAAAACTTTTGTATTTTCTCTATTGTGTGGTATTGGCAACAAGAACGCAATTACCTCATCACTTTCATAGCTCACAAAGTTAATGAGTTAAGCATTAGTTGCTATGGAATCTCTAGAGGAAATTAATGATCAATTTTGGCAACAGGCCATGTCAGGGGTGATCAATCGAAAAATTGGAAAAAAAGGGTGATCAATAGATCAGTTACTTCTCTTGCCATTTTGTGAGGCAGTGATCACTAAGAAAGTCTTCAGAAAACAAATAAACAATTCAGCATAAACTTACATTGCAAATTGAACCCCCATCCTATTAAAAACCTATTATGGGGGGGGGGGGATTTCAGAAAACAAAAAAAAACATTTTTTGTAGACATGATAAGAAGTAACTGTTTAAATTTTCAGCCTTTTCTAGCTTCATTGGTATGGCCTGTATGTGCCATACATACATACATACATACATAGCCAAGAGACCAACTTAAAAACTGAGAAAAACCTATGTTAAGAGTTTTGATGACAGTTTTTAATTAGTAATGAATAGAATTGCATAATCAGGAATTAATCAGTTGAGCCTTAACACGACTCAGTTCTGAGTCATGGAATTCTTCTCACTGTTCATACTCAAATTCCGAATAAAAAAAGTGCTTTTGGGGGTCTCTATGGTTATTATGGACCTTTTTTAGATAATTCTAGATAATTTTCTATGTCTCTCCATTAATTTATGATAGAAGATCTATCTTTCTTAGATAATTTTAGATAGTTTTCTACGTCTTTTAAATAATTTATGATAAGAGATCCATCTTTTTTAGATAGTTTTAGATAGTTTTCTATGTCTTTTAAATAATTTATGATAAGAGATCCATCT
Organism: Thysanoteuthis rhombus; assembly: GCA_963457665.1. NCBI lineage: Eukaryota > Metazoa > Mollusca > Cephalopoda > Oegopsida > Thysanoteuthidae > Thysanoteuthis > Thysanoteuthis major. Next base: position 70,737,856 of record OY735203.1, on the reverse strand, counting down.
TTTTTAGATAGTCTTAGATAGTTTTCTATGTCTTTTAAATAATTTATGATAAGAGATCCATCTTTTTTAGATAGTTTTAGATAGTTTTCTATGTCTTTTAAATAATTTATGATAAGAGATCCATCTTTTTTAGATAGTCTTAGATAGTTTTCTATGTCTTTTAAATAATTTATGATAAGAGATCCATCTTTTTTAGATAGTTTTAGATAGTTTTCTATGTCTTTTAAATAATTCATGATAGAAGATCCTTCTTGTTTAGATGATTTTGGATAATTTTTCATGCTTATTATTTAGAGATTTTATTCAATAATTTTTGTAGATAATTAGTCCTCTTACACGTGCGGCTTATGGAGATTAATTTACACAGGGTACAGTTATTTACATATTCTTTTCAATAAGTTAATATCTTGGTGTTTAAGACGAAGTTTAAATGATCACCATTTGATTCTATATCTGAAGGCAGATCTCCAAGAGGAAGTTTATTAGGCAGACCAAAACTATTTTTACTCTTCTTAACTATACAGACACAATTCACACACCTGTGTCCTTTAGCCATTCAATTATAACCCTTTTAGTACAACATACTATATTCGCTCAGAGTCTACATTTTAGAAACCATCAACCAAAACTGTCAACATAGGTTTCTTCAGTTTTTGAATTGGCCCAACTGGCTGGCTGGGTGGCTGGCTAGCTGGCTGGCTCGGTGGCTGGCTGGCCTATATATGCATACAAGCCACAACTATGGAGATAGAGGGCTGAAAATTTCAATTATTACATCTAAAGAGTATTTTTTTTCTTCAGAATTCCTCTCCTGAATAGGTTTTCAGTGAGGGGGGGGGTTCAATTTACAATGTAAGTTCATGCTTAATTGGTCCTTTGTGTCCTGCGGCATTCACGCTTGTTTTTCAAAAATTCAGGCTTTTTCCTAGTTATCACAGCCCAACAAAAGGTGAGAGTTGCAACTGATTCATTATACTCCACTTTTTACTATTGATTTAATTGATCACCTCCAACGCAGTATACTGCCAAAAGATGTTGGTCACGTGATACTTTCTATTATGTGACAAACCGGACTTATTTTATTAGAGGACTTATCATACCAAGTTAGAAGTTCAACTCTCAGGTCCCTTTGACTTTTTGGCTGCATGCCATGCTGGGGGTAATCAATTAAAAAATTGAAAATGGGGTGATCGATGACAAATTTACTTTTCTCACTTTTCATTGGGCTGAATTTGGCAAATTTTTAAAAGATAAACATTAACACTGATAGACAGAAACTAAGGGACCGATTTAGAATCAATTTACATTGCAAATTGAACACCTCCCCCACTAAGAACCAATTTGGGGAGATTTAGAAAAGATAATTTTTAGACATAATAAAGGGGTAAATGTTCAAATTTCAGCCCTCTAGCTCCATTCATGCAGCCTGTACATGTGGTACATACATAGCCAGACAGACCAGGGGCCTCGGATCAATATTTTTCCAGCCACCCAAAGTTACGTTATGATGTCAAAAAAACTAGTTTGTACTATGATCACCATGCTCATCAGAATTCCAGTGCTGACTCAGCCCCTCAGTCAATATCAAGGGGTAGTTATAGCCCCCATAGCACCCCTTTGTCTACAGCCAATAAGCCAGATCAACTCAAAAACTGAAGTAATCCATCCTAATGCTAACAGTTTTGGCTGACAGTCTGCAGTTTAATATTGTTTGTGTTATAGATAACAGAATCAGGCAGATGTTCATGAGCCATTTACTCTTATTCAGTTATAATCTTGATTTTTTCTTTCAGAGACAAATGAGCCTGTATTGACCTGATATCTAAGCTTTTCTGGAACTTCCCATCAAGCTTGATTTCTCATGTACAATTAACTTCTAAGAGTTTAACCTGTTTGCTGCCAAGCATAGACATACAAGCCAGGGATGCAAGCTGGGAAAATGACCCCCCCGCCAAATGCGGATAAATCGGTGGGGGGAATTTGGGCAATTGACATTTTAACTGACAAGGGAAGCAGAAAACAATATTTCTTTTCAGTTGCATGCTGCATTATTTGTGATAACTGTATCATTAATTGATAAAAGACTTTGTATTGGAAATCAGTACTTGTGATGTCAATTGGTGTAAAATTTTGGGCAAATCAAACCTGCTGCCCACTTATACCAAAGAGTTCCCATTCGCTTTATTTTTCAACGTTTTAACTACTGTGCCAGGTTTTTCTTGTAAGAATCGATGAAAATAGGAAGTTTTCCTTGCATGATTAAAATGGTTCTAATTCCATACAAATCAACTAACATGTAAAACAGAATAACTAATGAAGATAACATATGCATAAGTTTAAATAAGTATAAAGCAAGTCTGGTTATTCACTTAATAGAAACCATTAACTGACCAACATCTTCTGGCAGTATGCGAGTTGAGGGTGGAAGGGATCAATTAAAACAGAGAAAGAAGGGGCGATCAATGAATAAGTTACTTCTTTCACCTTTTATTGGGCAGTAATCATTAAATAGTCTGATTTTTCAGAGAACAATCAGGCACAAACTAATGACCAACGTGAAATAAATTTTTGTAGCAAACTAACCTTGCACACACACTGATAACATATTTTGTGGGAGGAATTTGAAAAAGACAAAAAAACGTTTTTTTGGAGACATAAGTAGTAAATGTATAAATTTGAGGCCTGTATTAACATTGGTGTGGCCTGTACACATAATTCATACATAGCCAGCCAGACTAACTTGAGAACTGAAGAAACCTTTTTTGATAGTTTTGATTGACAGTTTACAATGTCTAAAAACATGAATGTACATATAAGACCTACTCATACCCAGTAAATTTGTATCTATTCCCTCGTCATTTCACATTTTGTAAACAAACTTTACAGCAAAAAATTTAAACAGTTCTGTCGTTGGTACAAGACTGACAACTTGCAGAGATGAGTTATGTCGTCTGTGGCTGCGAAAAAGTTGAGGATATTATTAGTTTTTATATTTTCATAGATCAAGATTATGACAATTTTAAGAATGGATGATTCTTAAATCAAATCAGAAGCTGTCAACTAAAACTGTCAACTCCTTTTTTTAAAACTTTTGTCCGAGCAAGTTTTTCTAGTGGGGGTTCAATGCTAAAATAGGTCACTCATTTACACCCTCTTTCTTTTTGAAAGTCAAACTCTTTAGTGATCCAACAAAAAATAAGAAAAGTAACTGATTCATTGATCACCCTTTATTTCAATTTTTTTGATTAATCACCCACAACACTGCATGCTGCCAAAAGTTGTTAGTCATGTGGAGGTTTCTTTTGAGTGACTAATCAGACCTGTCTTCTCTTGATTTCTGCAATGAAAGAAGGTAAGGCAAAGAGAAGAGGGTAGTATATGTGTGCAATAGCAATGGGCAGGCCATGTTGCAAGAATAAAAGACAACCGGTGGACATCACGTCTCACAACATGGATCCTCAGAGATCACATGAGAAACCAAGGCCAACAGAACTCAATATGGAGAGATGAAGTAGACAAATTCAGGAAATACTGGCTTCGCAATGCCCATGATAGAGAATTGTGGCAAATCCTGGGGAAGGTCTATGTCCAATGACGGACGTTAAAAGACTGATGATGATGAATGATGGTGTCCAGGCCTCTGAGAGAAATTTTGTCAGGGAATACAAACTTTCTCTCCCTCCTTCATTAGTTAGTTAGTCCTGTTTTTGGCTCCTTTGGATGAAGGAGAGGCTTAGTTCAAGCCTTCTCGAACTGTTTGAAGTCCTGATTTTTTCATGGTAAGTACTTCGAAGGTCAGGACAAATGCTTACTTTCAAAGAGTTCTATAGACAATTGAACTCCATGTTCTTTATGTCGTTAGTGTGATGTCTCAATCTATATCGACAGGTTTCAATTCAGGTTAACAGGTTTTTATTAGGCTCAAATTCAAGAATCAAGAAAAAAATGGTTTTAACCATCTATCATCATCATCATCATCATCATCGTCGTCGTCATCACCACCACCACCACCACCATCATCATCATCATCATCATCATCATCATCATCAGTCTTTTATTGTCCGATGTTGAATATAGACCTTCTCCAGGATTCGCCACATCTCTCTAATCTGGGTGTTGCGGAGTTAGTACTTCCTGAATTTGTTTAGTTTGTCTCTCCATTTTGTATTCTACTGGCCTCAGTTATGCATGTGATCTCTTGGAATCCATGTTGTGGGTTGTGATGTCTATCACTTGTCTGCCATTCTTGCAACATGTCCAGCCCATTGCCATTTGAGTTTTTGTAGAGGATTCTATGATGTCCCGGACTCCTGTTTTCTCCCTAATATACTGTGCTGTCCTGTGATCACTCCATGTGAAGGTCAATAAATGAATTTTTTTTCATTATCTAAAGATATCTTATTGGTTAGTCTAAAACATTACTGACTTCCTTTCAGAGTGTATTTGAGTTATACTAATAACTAAAAAAAATAACAGGTCTGATTAGTCATTATGCAACCAATGTTTTTTTGCAACACGTGTTGACCCATACCCCACCTAAAAACACGGGATGTTGCTAAAAGCAGTTGGTCACATGACGCTTTCTATCAAGTGACTTAGCAGACCTGTTCTACATCAATATTATTAGGTTCTACTTCCTTGTTCAATTTTTCTTTGCATAATTTATTTGTTTTAGATATGCACCTCAGTGGGGTGAGGGGCACCTAATGGAGAGGGGAGATCCAACAGCTTTTTAAATAGTAGTTCACCTGACAAATCTCACTACATTAGTCCAACATAAATCGGTTTTGACCAGGAAAAAATGATAGTCAAGCTGAATGTTGTACTATTGACAGGATTGGTAAACATCCAACGTTACCTATAGTATACTAACAGACTCGGTACAACTACAGCCATATGTAATTTCATAGATTTGATAGTCTGTATTTGCTCAATAGCCAAATCTGTCCAAATATCTGCCCAATAATGTTCACAGCAGCCGTATGATAAACTGATCATGTATCCACGGATGACTTTTGGGCAAATCACTCCTCGTTTGCGAGTTCGGGTGGGTTGACTTGGTATAAACGAGTTGGCCTATTGCAGTAGAAAATGAATTCAACATTTTTGCAGCTGCGATTAAATGGGAATTTCAGTTTCCTGTCCGTTCCGTTGAGATAAATAGTTTCAGAACGTCAATGTTCTTCATTCACAG